>JARNME010000364.1:0-51966 GCA_030179655.1 Scaptomyza flava | reverse complement strand
AATACTCGATCAACGTATTCTTTTATAACCAAGTCATTCGCCTCCTGCGGTTGTATACAACATATGATTCGTTTTTTCTGTATATTTAAATTTCCATCCTCATCAAAGATAAAACCCACTTATCTTTTTCCATTTCTGTGTAAATACTCCAAATGCTTCCTATCGCTTGAGTAGTGTCCAAACTTATCTAGACTCATATTGACTTAACAGCGATCTGATTTCACAATTGGTTTGCTTGCTTACAAACTCATTATTACTGTTTATTCTTGAAATGATTTCATTGCTAACTTTGTTAACATCATCTAATAACTTAGTTACTTCGTTAGTTATTTCATTCATTTTGCTTTCCATATCCATTAACTTATTATTTCTTTGTTCGACTAATTGAGTAATATAAGCCGTTTGACTTTTTATACCCTTCACAGGGTATATTGACTTTGTCATGAATCTGTAACGCCTTAAAGGAATGATGGGAGACCCCATAAACTAGACATCAAAATGATCAGGACGAGCTCAGGAATTGATTTCCGTTTGTCCGTCCGTCCGTCCGTCTGTCCGTCTGTCTGTCTGTTTCAACACGATTTCCGGCCAAACTGCTGAACCGATATTGATGAAACTTTCACAGATTGCTTAGATCATGTCGGGTTTGTTCACTATGAAATTTCATCCCGATCGGATACAAAAAATCTGTTAAAAAAACAAAATTGGACTAAAAAACTAAAATACCAAAACTACTACCGCACCTACCGGATGAGAGTCTGGCATACTTACCACTAGACTATATAAGAGTTTAACAGAATAGCTGAATATCTATTGGTAAAATTAACATAGTTAATTCGATACACCGAATATTAATAATTTAATGCCTTATAGTCTTTCGAGATTTTCACGCAATAAAAAAAAAAAAATACATATTAATCCACGTGTGAAGGGTATCATAGTCTTGGCATAGCCAAAATTAACTATGCGGCACTATGTTTTTTAGTTCAAATACCTTAACATCAACATATTCTTTGATTACCAAATCATCGTTATTTATGGGGCTGATTGAGTTTTTAATGCGTTTGTTTTGGGCATTTAGGTTACCATCCTCATCAATATGAATCCCACTTACAGCTTCAATCCCCCTTTTCAACTTCTCCGAGCGTTCTTTATCGTTCGAGAAATGACCAAACTTGTCAAGAGACATATTAATAATAAGAATATTTAATGAGTGTATATCATATTTATTAAAAATTATGTTTGCCTCTCGCAACTCTTCAATTATCGATACAATTTCGTTATTATGACTACTGTTACCAGCTGCCTGTGAAGCGATCAAAAGCTTTAGTCTATTTACGATTTCATTAGGATTATCCCAGTATACATAATTTGGTTTATGCTTGTTGAGTATCATAAGAGTTCCGCCTTTATGTGCAGATTTTTTATTATTCAAAGGTGTAGACACTGCACTTGGCTCAAAGTTTTTTATTATATCAGTATACTTTTTGGAGCGATTACCCTTTAGTGCTTCATTTGGTTGATGATTTCTTCTGTGAGCATTTGTTTTTGACAAGATTTCCTTATATGCATCCAGATCCATTTGGTTATAAGCATGTGGATTTTTTAAAAAGATTAAAGAATACAATCCAGGAGTAAGATTCCACTTTTCACCCGTTTCCAGTTCTAGTCTTTTGTTGTTTACGTTTATTTTAGAGCTGCCTTATTTAGTTTCTCCTTTATTTTTACTTGGTTCAAACGCTTTATCTAACTGTCCCTCACGCTCTAACTCATTTAGACTGAGATTAAAACTATCATCACTTACTACATTTGACTGATTATAATCTTTATTGCCTGCTGTAGCGAGGTAAGTATAGCTTTGTTCACTAATTTCCCCATCTATTGCGTCATAAATTCAATAGTATTATTTCCATTCTCTGCCACCTCATTTACACTTTTATCTCTCTCTTGTTTTTTGATTCGAGGGTATGGCTTAATTTCCCTATTTCCTTTAATAATCTTTTTGAGTGGTTCTGTTATAGGCTGAAATGTTTCCTCCAACTGGTATTCATTTGCGGCTTTACCTAATTTAATACTTAGAAATTTTCTTTTTAACGCGTTTCTTGTTTTTGTTAGCTCCTTTAGTATACCATATGCTCATTCATTTCAGTAGATTTATGATAGTAAGCCAATAAACTTGATCAGCGAGCGTAAAAGAGGGTGGTTTCAATAACAGGTTGTTCAGTCCTTGTTTTACTGTTATATTGTTATTATTTTTCATAAACAGCTCGTTGTTGTTTTGCTGTTATTTTTTATGTTTTTCAGAAACAGTGTTTTTCTTTTTTTTTGCTGTTATTTTTTATTTTTCAGAAACAGTGTTTTTTTTGCTGTTTTTTTTATGTTTTTCAGAAACAGTGATTTTTTTTTTTGTTATTTGTTGTTATTTTTCATAAACAGTTTTTTGTTGTTTTGCTGTTATTTTTTATGTTTTTGGTTTTCAAGAAACAGTGGGCTTGTTGTATGTGAACTAATCAGATACTCCAAACAAACTGAGATAGTTTAAAGACAATATTTATCTCTATATATATAAAAAGAGTTTGTCCTGATGATAATGGAAGAGCCACAGCCTAAACGAAAAGAACTAGAAGGCTGAAATTTTCACACAATTTTCCATGCAGGTAGTTAGTGAGCACTAAGAAGGGAATTTTTATTTGGACAACTCCTTCAAGTACCTCCCATACGATTTGGAGCACTTTTTACCCATTTTAAAAAACAAATTACAATTACAACAAGTACCCATTCCACTACTACTACTACTGTCGCCTGATTGTCGCACAAGCTGAGGGTTTGATCGCGAGCGAGAATACAAAAACAAAACAAATGCGCAGTGACGCCTTCGCGTCGCATAAGCAAAATCATAAGAAAAGGTTCGACACTTGCAAAAAAGAAGAAAGACGGATTTCCGCTTCTTAATGAATAAGTGCATACACAATTAAGTGAACAATGCGCTTGAAAATAATTTTCATAATTTTATGTACATGTATAACTTCGCACAGTGCACATTTTTTTTTTCAAATTTGTGTGCCTTTGACAATTGATTTACGAGCCAAGTAGCGTTTGTTGTTGTTGTCAGTTTTGTTGTTGGGCCCGCACTGCTACTTTTTGTTGGTGTCATTGATTTAAAAAAAAAAAAAAAAACAACAACATAACAACAACAAAGATAGTAACTTTTCGTTTCAGCGAATTTTTATACTCGATACCGAAGGTAAAGAGTATATTGGTTATGTGCAATGTCCGTCATGGTGTCTGTCCGTCTGTCCGTCCGTCCGTCTGTCCGTCTGTCCGTCCGTATGTGTGCAAGTTTTTTCCACACCCTTCAAGCTAGGGACTTGAACCTTTCCAATTCTCTTTTTCTATGGGATAGTAAATTAAAGTGTCAAGATTGGGGTTCTACGATAACTGGGGGGCTGGCAAATCGATAAATTCGATAACTCAAAAACGATAAGTCCGCATATTTCACACACCCTTACAGCTAGAACTACCAAATTTGGTAAGAAGATAGCTACTAGCAACCCCCAAAAAACTGCATCAAAAATTTTGGAGCCACGCCCCCCCATTCCACCCCCAGACCCCCCGCATTTTAAAGTCAAAAAAGCCTATATCTCCCACAGTTTTTGAGCTAGAGCCACTAAATTTGGTGCCAATTTAGCTGATGATGACCCCCCAAAAACTGCATCAAAAGTTTGGATGCCACGCCCACCAATACCGCCGTATCCGCCCCCAGATGCCACGCCCAACCATACCGCCCCCAGCCCCCTTTTCCCCACTTTATACAAACTTTGAGCTAGAGTCACCAAATTTGGTATGAAGAGAGCAATTGACATCCCACATGGATCGGCAGCAAAAATTTGAAAGCCACGCCCACCCATACCGCCCCAAGCCCCATAGCCTTTCACCACCTTTTACATGCTTCGAGCTAGAGTCACCAAATTTGGTATGAAGGTAGCATTTGACATTCCACAAGGATCTGCAGCAAAAATTTGGATGCCACGTCCAACCATACCGTCCGCAGCCCCCCTTTCCCCACTTTATACAAACTTTGAGCTAGAGTCACCAAATTTGGTATGAAGGTAGCATTTGACATTCCACAAGGATCTGCAGCAAAAATTTGGATGCCACGCCCAACTATACCACCCGCAGCCCCCCTTTCCCCACTTTATACAAACTTCGAGCTAGAGTCACCAAATTTGGTATGAAGATAGCAATTGACATCCCACATGGATGGGCATCAAAATTTTTAATACTGGTATCGAGTATACCGCAGTCGGTTGCGTCCGACTGCAACGTTTCCACTTGTTTAATATTGTTTATATTAAGGATAATAATAACATCGAAAGTTACATTTTGAAACAGTGAGTTTTTTAATATTCTGATTTTCGTATTATGTATATATACATTCCTTTAAAATACGTATATATATAAATTCACTTAAAATACGTATTTTATGATAAGTTATAGTAAAATTTAATTGCTATAATTTAATTATTTATATAACGATCAACGTATTTTAATTTCTTTTGTTGTTTTTTAAAACACAAGAAAATTAAGTCGATTTTCGACTTAATAATTGAAGCAACATTATATATAGTTGTCTTCTATTTTGCATATTATATAAAAGTTATATAGAAGCTGCTTTAGTGCATTTAAAAATCAAATAAAACTAAGCAGTCTGAATATTCTATTAAATTAATATAAGTTGGTATATTCAATTTAATTGAATTCTATACTTTGTATAGACGCTGTAACGTTGTACAGTGAAGTCAATTTTTGACTTATTTTGAAGTATTTATTTATTTATAATACTTACTTTAAATTAAGTTGTTAATTTGTTTTGTTGTTTTTTTTTAACAAAATTAATAAGTCGATTTTAGACTTAATAATTGAAGCAACATTATATATAGTTGTCTTCTATTTTGCATATTATAAAATAGTTATATAGACGCTGCTTTAGTGCATTTAAAAATCAAATAAAACTAAGCAGTCTGAATATTCTATTAAATTAATATAAGTTGGTATATTCAATTTTATTGAATTCTATGCTTTGTATAGACACTGTAACGTTGCAACAATCGTTTTACAATGAATTCAATTGACTCACAGCCAAATTAAAATATGTCTATTGAAACTTTAGATATTAGTGGTGTTTTTGTGCCGCATTCAGTTGTTGCCATAATTAGTGATGGAGCCTGTCTTTTTAGATCTATTTCCTACCTTTTATTTGGTAGGCAAGGCACCATACGCCAAAATATTGTTGAACATGTTGTAACCAACTGGGAAACTTTTGCTTGCTTCAGCATAAACTTAAATGGAGAGTGTTATAGCTCTTCTGAACAATAAGAGTGCGATATGTCAAATTCAAATACTTATGGTACTGCATGTGAGCTTCAAGCAGCAGCAGATATTTATGCTGTAAATTTTCAAGTTTTTCAGAATGGAAATTTATTACAAGCATTCGGAAATAATATGCATCCTGTAAAAAGATTGCGTTTTACCGGTTCATTCATGAATGGACATTTTGATGTTTATATTCCTTTAGAGGAAGTATTAACACAAGATTCTGATACGTCAAGTAAATGTATAAGTATATACATATATATATATTTATTTATACAGTATAACTGAAATTGTTAAGAATCCTGTTAAAAGACGTAGTTGATTCACCGGCAAAACAGAAAAAAAGGTAAAAAAAAAACGTTCATTTAAAAAAAAAAGTGATATTAATAGGGGTAAGCGCATAGAAGCATCAAAAAAATATCGTGTTAATAATCCTGATGTTATTAGAGTTGTAGTGAGAAGAGATCAGACTAATAATCCTGAATCTCTTAGAGTTGCAGTGGAAAGACATCCGGCTAATAATCCTGATGCACTTCAAGAAAGGCGTTTGCGTGCATGGACTGTCAAAGCCATGTTTGGCTTAAACAATGATTTTTAAATAGCTTAAAAGTCAAATAAAATTACTCAGCTTGGTAGTATGAATTTGATATGCAAACATTGTAATGCTTTAAAATGGAAAAATACCCAAAGGGGTATCTGTTGCAAGGCAGGAAAAGGTAATCTTTCACAAAATGAAAGTTTGCCCGATCCACTTAAAAGCTTAATAATTGGTGGACATCCCAAGCATGATCATTTCATTGATCGTATAAGAAAGTATAACAGCTGCTTTCAAATGACTTATTTTGGAAGTACAAAAACTATAAATGAAAGTTGGTCAACCTTTAAGGTCCAAGGACAAGTGTATCACTTAATTGGTAGTGTCCGACCTTTGCCAAATGAAGAAATGCAGTTTCTTCAAATTTATTTTGTTGGTGATGATGAAAAGGAAGCTCAACTACGTTGCAGAAATATTTCAAATGTTGATTGTAGCGTAGTAAAGGTTCTTCAATGTATGTTTCATCAGCATAATCGTTATGTTAAAGATCTAAAAATGGCTCTCAATAAAATACAAACAAGTACTAAAGACTATAAATTGATTATACATGCTGATCGAACACCCGCTGGTGCTCACAAAGGGCTTTACAATGCACCTCAATCAAGCGAAGTAGCTTTAGTTATTGTTGGTCAGCCATTTGAATAGCGCGATATTATTATTGAAAGCCATAATAATAAATTACATCGTATAAGTGAGGTGCATCGATCATACGATGCCTTACAGTACCCTTTGCTATTTCCTTATGGCGAAGATGGCTATTCAGTGGATATACCACAATGGAATCCATTATTAAAAAAGGAGGAACCAAAAAAAATAATGTCTGCGTTAAGCTTTTACAGCTATAAAATAATGATTCGTCAATCTGAGATAAATCATTTAATTTATTGTCGTTCCCTTTTTAGTCAGTTTTTGGTTGATATGTATACTAAAATTGAAACAGAAAGAACAGAGCAGATAGCTCTGCATCTACAAGATGCAATAGGCCGACAAGATGTTGTCGCAGCTCAACTTGGTCAGATGGTAATTTTACCATCTTCTTTTACAAGCTCTGCACGATATATGCATGAAAAGACTCAAGATGCTATGACATATGTTCGCCATTATGGGCGACCAGATCTTTTCATAACATTCACATGTAATCCACAATGGAATGACAGCAAAAGTGTTTTGATACCGGGTCAAAAGCCACATGATCGTCACGATATTATAGCTCGAGTTTTTCATTTAAAAGTTAAAGCTTTAATGTCACTATTGACAAAAGGTTCTTTGTTTGGAAGCGTGCAATGTTTCATGTACTCTGTGGAATGGCAAAAGCAGGGCTTACCACATATATATATTCTACTTTGGTTAGAAAATAAAATAAGACCAGATAAAATCGATAAGATTATCTGTGCCGAAATACCAAACGCAGATGAGGATCCTTTGTTATTTAACATTGTTAAATCAATTGTGATTCATATGCCTTGCCGTGCATTTAATAATAAATCGTCATGCATGAAAAATAGAAAATTTACCAAAAGGTTTCCTCGAGAATTACTTAAAGAAACTGTGACTGGAAAACATAGCTACCCTCTAAATCGTAGAAGAGCGATAGAAGATGGTGGTAATGCAATTAATATATGTAAATGGTAATTGCATAGATAATCGTTGGGTTGTGCCTTATAACTGTGTACTATTGAGAAAATTTGAAGCTCACATAAATGTTGAGTATTGTAGTTCTGTAAAGTCTATTAAATACATTTGTAAATATGTTAACAAGGGCAGTGATCAAGCATCATTTGCTCTTGAAGACCAACGTAATGAAATTAATATGTACGAAAGTTGCCGTTATATAAGAAGCTCAGAAGCGGTATGGAGAATCCTTGCATTTCCCATACATGGACGTTTTCCGGCTATTACACACTTAGCTGTTCATTTAGAAAATGGTCAACGGATATATTTTAACCCCAATAATCCGCAACACATACTTGACAGATTAAGCACTACACACATAACCACTTTGCTAGCCTTCTTTGAGCTATGCACACGTGATGAGTTTGCAAGAACGCTTCTATATTGTGAAGTTCCATCGTATTTTACATGGAACAATAAGAAATTTCAAAGAAGAAAACGGGGGCATGATGTGCCAAATTTTCCTGGAGTTAAAAGAGATTCAGCTTTGGGAAGAGTTTACACTATTCATCCCAATAATACAGAATGTTTTTATTTAAGACTAAATTTAAAAACCGTTAATGGTATAGCATACGCATCATTTCAATTGGCGTGTGAAGCTCTTGGATTACTAGAAGATGATAAGCACTGGGATTCAACTATAGCCGAGGCTGTCGTATGTCAAAATCGTACAAAACTGCTAGAACTTTTTGCAATAATGTTAGTATTTTGTCAAATTTCAGATGCTCTTAAACTTTGGAATGCTTATAAAGAAATATATTTTAAGAGCCTTTCATATTTCACAAGACAGAAATATTGATGAAAGTATTGTGAATAATGTATTAAATAAAAGTCTTATTTACATTGAAGATATTGTACTGTCTATTGGTGGTCAAAACTTGACGTATTATGGACTTCCACTACCAATTAGATCCGAAGAAATTGATCAAAATATTGAATATCATAGAGAAACAAATTATGAAAATTGCGATAATTTTGTTGTTAATAATGAGCTACTCCTTACTGCTGAGCAAAAACAAGTATACGAAAAGATACTACATAGCGTTCAAGCAGAAAAGGGAGAAATCTACTTTTTAGATGCTCCTGGAGGAACAGGTAAAACGTATCTTTTAAATTTATTACTGGCAAAGGTACGGCAAAGTAAAAAAATTGCATTGGCCGTTCCTTCTTCCGGTATCGCAGTCACTTTACTTAATGGTGGTCGCACAGCGCATTCTACACTTAAGACTCCATTTAATTTATTCATTTAGAAACACCACATTGCTCAATTTCAAAGCAATCTAATATTGCTGCTGTGCTCAAAGATTGCAAGCTTATTGTTTGGGATGAGTGTACTATGGCCCATAAAGGTGCTTTTGAAGCTGTACATCGATCTTTGAAAGACATTCGAGATAGTGAATACTTAATGGGTGGCATAACTGTTCTCTTAGCTGGTGATTTTCGACAAACTCTTCCAGTGATCCCCAGGGGAACAAGAGCAGATGAAATAAATGCGTGCTTAAAGACTTCAATTTTGTGGCCCAAAATACAGAAAATTGCATTAACGAAGAATATGCGAGTGCACTTAAAAGGTGATAGCATAGCTGGTGAATTTGCAGAAATGCTTCTTAAATAGGAAATGGATTATTTCCAACCCATGATGGCAAAATAACTTTATCATCAACTTTGTGTCATATTGTGAAAAGTATTGAAGAGCTAACTCTTAAAATATTTTCGGATATTACAAGTATCTCTCAAAAATCACTCGAATGGTTTTCAGAACGTGCTATTTTGACTGCGAGAAATGACAATGCATTGGAAATAAACGAGTTTTTATTAATATCATTTCAAAGTGAAGAAATGACATATAACTCTATTGATTCTGTGACTGAAATCGAAGATGCAGTTCATTACCTCGTCGAGTTTCTTAATTTATTAAATCCGGCTGGCCTGCCTCAACATAAATTAACTTTAAAGATGGGTTCACCGTAGTGTTGATTCGCAACTTGAAACCGCCGAAACTGTGCAATAGTACAAGATTGCAAGTTAAAGTCCTTCATAAGAATGTTGTCGAAGCAATTATCTTTACTGGCAATGGTATAGGGGAAACGGTTTTTATGCCGAGAATTCCATTAATAACTTCTGATTCTGAATTGCCAATTCAAATTAAAAGATTGCAATTTCCTTCAAAAGTTTGCTTTGCCTTAACAATCAATAAATCACAGGGACAAACTGTTAATTTAGCCGGACAAGACTTAAGACACGATTGTTTTTCTCATGGCCAATTTTATGTAGCCTGCTCAAGAGTCAGTTCACCAAAAAGTTTATTTGTATTAGCACCTGACGGAAAAACAACCAACGTCGTTTATAAAGAAGCTCTTAAAAGTTGTTAATAATTGCAAATTTCATTCAATAAGTTGATAAGGCCTGCTGGGGAAACCACATTAAAAAATGACGCGCCTGATTCTCTACCTCAATGCTGGCGTGGAAAAGAGAATATTAAATACTTTGCTTCAATATTTTGTGAAATATTTTCTAATTTATTTATTTTGTATCTATCTTCTATTGCTTAAATTTATATAAACTATCCGCGCAGCGAAGTAAGCGGGCCACTTACTAGTATATATATATACTCAAAGATGATAAATTTTGTTTTTTCTTCTTTATTGAACCATTTAAATGTAAAGTATTTATTTTGATTGACATACAAATTATTTTAAAAAAGATTTTGCGGTGAGCATTAAAAACTTAAGACATAAGTGACCGCAGTTATAAGTACCAAATCGTTGTACTTGAGTATAATTGTATTGAATGTTCTCTCCAAAATATTTTATAAGTTCTATAGGTGGTGCTAAATTTCCAAAACTATCAAAATATCTGCATTCCTCGTTCGGCTTATAGTAAGCCACCCAATGCGTTCCAGCTCCGGTTGTCGAGTCCAAGTTAACGATACCGCATTCTCTTTTTCTTACATGTTTCGGTAAAGAGTTTCTCATATAAACCCCTCTAAAATGAGGGATATGTTTTCGTGCGAAGTTTATAATATCAATGTTCGAAAGCGGTTTATTGGGCAGCTCATTCATAAAAAATTAATTTTTTATTTGTGGTTACACCAAATCCTTTTTGATACGGTTTTAAATAGAGTCCACTACCTAAAGCAATGGCCTCCATTTTTCTATTATGACGTTTATTCTCTTCTAACTCTTTTTATGCATTCTTAGCACTATTAATGCTTTTAGCAATAGCTGCTCCACCAGATGCCATTCCTCCTAATGCACTGAGCGCTGTCAAGATTGGCACAAGTGGTAAAAAAACCTGCAATTTTAGGAACGTTGATTACTCTAGGAATAACAACTGTATTTTTCTTATTTCCAATGGCCTTAGACATAGCTTTTCGGGCTACTTTAATCGCAGTTTCAATGCCAAGTGGTTTTTCTTTGTTAAGCACTCTCGTTGCGTCTCGAACAGAGTCATAAATTTCTTTTTATTTTTACATGGTTTTCGTTTCTTTTGCTTTTGTGAGAGTCCCATACCAAATTTTTTCTTTGCTTTCATTGCGTTTGTAACGAAATATGCAGAGGATTTTTCTCCGAAAGTACTATCAGAGGCTTTCACACGCTCCCACGCTCTTTCAGCTAGTATTGAGTCAGCTTTATGACGATTTTCCAGATCTTTATATTTAGAATAGGCTATATCGTGTTCTCTACAAGCGGTATCCAAGGGATTTATTCCTTTGTCACCACGTGCTAAACGTGCCTTAAGCTTTGTACCTGGGCCATAAAACTGATATCCCGGTATGTGTAGCTCAACTGGTAAGGAGTTTATTATTTTATTAACAATACCTCTTCCTAGGTAGAGGGGTGGCTTGTTACTAGTAGTTTTATAAAAGCGCAACACTATTTTATTTGTTGTTTATTCTTCAATGAGATTTTAGCAAAGAAGCATAGAAGTAAAAAATATCGATTGCAAAAATTGTGATATCAAACAACTTAGACATAGTAGCTTGTTACCCAATTCAATAAGAGCTCTAATTGTCGGACCTTCAAATTGCGGGAAAACCAATGTTATGATTAGTTTGATTGAAAGCCCTAACGGACTAAAGTTTGAGAATATTTACTTATATTCAAAGTCATTATATCAGCCTAAATATGAATACTTAAAAACACTTATAAAACCAATAAAAGGAATAGGTCATTTTACATTTTCTGAAAATGAAAATGTTGTTGCACCCAGCGATGCCAAAAAGAACTCTATAATGATTTTCGATGACGTAGCATGTGAAAACCAGAAATATTCGTGCATACTTCTGCATGGCCAGACATAAAAATGTAGATGCGTTCTATTTGTGTCAAACGTATACACGCATCCCAAAGCATCTTGTGCGTGACAATGCAAACCTAATTATTATGTTTAGGCAGGATGAAGTCAATATGAAACATGTGTATCAGGATCATGTAGGCGTAGACATGTCGTTTGATGCATTTAAGAATATTTTTCAATTTTGTTGCAGAGAAAAATATGGATTTTTATTAATGAGTAAAGATGATCCGCTAAAAAATGGACGTTATAGAAGGGGGTTTGCTGATTTTATTCAAATTTAAAATAAAATAAAATAAAATAAACTAGCATTATTCATTCACTTATCAATAATCTTTCGGAATGGCAACAACACTAACGTTGACGGGTAATAACTCGATTTTAATAGCTAATTATCATCCTCCCATAGAATTAAGTGGGAGCTATGAATGTGCACTAATTGATTTTCATATGTACAACTCGGTCCCAAATGTGGACTACGATAATAATTTATTCCATATTGGAGACCATGAGGTCATATGAGCTTAGTGACATAAACGAAATTATTAGCGAGAAAATGAAGGAAATAGAGCCAAATAAATTAAAGCACCCTCTTATCGAGATCAATAATAATACCCTTCAAGTAGAGATTTAATCTAAAGAAGATCCAATATATTTTAACAAAGAGCGTTCTGTTGGTCAACTTTTTGGATTAAATAAAAAAGAATTATAACCTAATGGAATGCATATATCTGATCAACCTGTAGACATCCTGAAAGTTAATACGATTCGTTTGGACTGTAATATTGTTAGCGGATCATATGTAAATGAGGTGTCAAGTCATGCACTACATGAGTTTGCACTCAATGTTCCACCAGGCTATAAATTGAGTGAGAAACCAAATAATCTTATTTATTTACCAGTTAACACGAGAGAGATACAGTCGTTAATAATACGTATTACTGATCAGAACGGAGACTTGGTTAATTTAAGAAAAGAGGCTGTAACACTTCGTTTACACTTGAGGCGACGAGAATGATTATTTATAATAAAAATGTGTGCTATCCGCCCCCAGCGAACACTTTAAGTTCTACTTCAGAGGGATACAGGTCGACGAAAAAAGTACTTACAGCTGAGAACAAATTATTTTTAAAATCTTTGGGTCTAAAAATAAGAACATAATGAGTAGTGTATTGAATGTTCGAGAGAAAGCCTATTCGGATGAGAGTATAATCAAGAAAGAATATCACAGAGAGAATTCCTTATCTACAAACATTTAAAAGCAATGATGAAGTTAGAATTACTATTCAGAATCAGGACTTATATGTATTACCTTGTGAGAGTTTTATTAATGTTGAGGGCACAATTTCTATGGCGGATAACTCGCTTGCTGTAGATGGAAAACTTAAAAACAATTGTATGAGTTATCACTTTGACGAGGTTCGTTATGAATTAAATGGAATTGAAATTGACCGTACTCGATTTGTTGGTATTTCAACAACCTAAAAAAACTACGCTTCCTTAAACAAAACGGAGAGCTGCATGTTAGAGAATTCTGGCTGGTTTAATGGAAATGATAGAGAGCTGTCGAACGGATACTTTAATTTTTCTATACCTCTTAAATACTTACTTGGATTTGCCGAAGATTATAACAAGGTCTTACTAAATTGTAAACATGAATTGATATTACTCATGACTAAAAATATGGAAGATGTATATTACACTAAAATTGGAACTAAGGAGTATAAGCTTAATATTTCTTACATTGTATGGAAAATACCACATGTAACTCTGAGTGATGAAAAGAAGTTACAAATGTTTAGTCTGACTAAGAGTGGAGGCTCACTTCCGCTTGCATTCCGTAGTTGGGATTGTTACCTGAATCCAACATTAGCCGAAGGCACACAACATGTTTGGAATGTTAAGCTAGCAGCTAATAGAGAACGCCCTCGATTTGCGATAATAGCTTTTGTAGTGGACTAACACATAATCATTTGAGAAATTTAAAAGTGTACTTCAACTCAGAAAACTTTCCATACGATGACATGAACATAAATTTTAAGCATGAACGATATGGAAGTTTGGATGATATGTATACAGGATTTCAATCAAGCTACTATATGAAGGAATCTGAGCCATAACTAACACCTATAGAGTTTAAAGAGAAAGCACCAATGGTTGTTGTAGACTTGTCACATCAGAATGAAACAGTCAAAACGGGGCCAATCGATGTAAGAGTTTCGTTCGATCTAGAAGCTATTAGTGTTAAAAATACTAAAGTAGATTGCCTGCTTATGCATGATCGATTAGCAGAGTATTCGCCTTTGACTGGATTAGTTCAACGCATCGATTGAAACCAATTTAATAGAAAATCAAGTTGTAGTTGATATGCATTCAATTTTATAATTTATAACTTTTTATGTACCCCCTCTTAATTAATAAATAAAAACATGATGAAATTTATAAAAAAATATATTTTTTTTATTTAAGTAGAGTATACAAATTTTCATTTTCAGATACCTCAAACTGTGAGTTTTCTAAGATAAGAAACAATTTAAATAAATTATTAAGTGCACATTGATGTACTATTTTCTTATGTATTCTACAATTTGTAAAGAAGTTTGGATATTGTGCTAAGCTCTGTTCAAGATTTATATCTATTATTTTTGTGTGTACAAATTTACTTAAAAACTCTTTTTTAACTCTTCCTCTTACTATTACAGTTGCGTAACTGTTCAGTGGCTTTAGAATGTCATCAAGACTTAGATAAGAGATGTCACCTTCAGACCAATCCAAGCCGTCAACATACTGTTTGGTAATCTTTAAGGTTTTTCTAGTCACTGCATTCAACTCCTTTATGTGATAGGGCGGCTTAAAGTGAAAAAAATTCGGTGTGACGGACCCAGCTTGCATAAATGCCAATTCTTTGACAAACATCTGTCTTTCGTTTCCAAACACATATTGAAAGTCAACTAGAATACATGAATTTCCATCTAGAATAACCATTTTGTCTCTAACGTTAAATATGTACTGATAAACATAAACTCGGCGAAAATCAATTCCTTAAATACCATGGCTTATCTAATTTTATATTTACCTAGTTTGAAAAAGCACTTAAGAGAGGATGGATACGCTACACTTGAAAAAAACGAAAAATTCAAGATAATAAAATTATTTTTGGATTTGAGTATTATGTTAGCCTAGAGCTTAAACTAAAGTGTGGGTTTTCTACGAGTAGAGATTTCACACCTATGGTTTGGCTGCAGCAACATAAACGTAATTTAATTGGCTTGGGAAAAGAGGAATGGATTCAATTATTAACGTTTAAGGAGTACATCCAAATGAAACTGGAGCACTTTGACTTCTTAATGCCAGATACAATAATTGAACATCCAATGCTTGATACTGTGAAGTGTAATTTTAAAATTCGAAAATCGGATAAGCAACGAATATTAATTCTTAATCAGTATGGTAATAGAGTTGAATTTGATAGCGACTCATGGAGAACGCTTATAAAATTAGGAATTTTTCTAACAACAATTTTGTGTTGGAACACACTATTAAAAAATCAAATAAGGAATATTATTATAATTACGTTATTCCAAAGTGTTAAGAGATGCGTAAATATAGTATACAACTTTCAGATTTAGAAACAACTTATGATTATGAGTCAGAAATTGATCTTACTCGTCTACTATTTGAAATATCAAAAAAGATGGGCTAAGAAATAAAAAGAGATGTCAATACTTTTAGGATACAATTTCATCAGAATGTAAAACTAAATAAAAAATGAAATGCTTCAAGGAAAGAGAAAATAATCATTCAAGTCAGTCTTAAATAAACGTTTGCCGAGTATACTACAAAATGAAGCTGACTTCTAACTTTGGATTTAAAACAGTTGTTAAGAAAATCGATGATTTTTTAAATGAGTTTGAAGAAATGATTTTTCCCGAGCATCATGAATTGCTTGAAGATTACCGAGAAGTTTTCTTGGCGTACGAAAACTGTTATCTAGTTACATCAAAATTTGGTGAACATCTTTCAGCGTGCAGCTGGTCATCCGATATAGCTACAGAGGGAGGTGATACATTTGGATGCTTTTACTATAGCATGCGTCTGACAAGACTAGAACGCTTAATGGCAAAATATAGAAATTTAAACAAAAGAATGAAAAAAAAAACGTTAAAGCCAATAAGGAATCAAATGTTTGAATACTATATTTAAAAATAAATGTGTAATATCTTATATGTGTAGATGAATTTATGAATTAAATTGAAAATAATAAATAAACTCTACAACTTAAACCAAAACTACTGAAAATGTGGAGGATGGTGGAACTTTCCAAAAACTAAGCACTCGCGATCGACGCTAGTAAATTACTTATAACTTTTTGGGTCGAGTAGACGAGGTGAAAAATTGAATACGCGCGGTTATGGTCTGTGTGACTGCTTCAATTTATTGTCGAATTAGTACTGAGCTTGCTCAGCGGCTCTTAACATAATTAACATGATTTTTAACATAAGTTATGCTCAGAGCGGAAACAAAATACTGATTTTGGTGGGGAGTTGCAGATGCATACTTTTAGGCATAAACATTCCGGCCCCCTTGCAATATAATTGCAAAAAAAAGAGACTGGAGGGGGGGGCGGACCTTATGGGCTGCACACTCCAGATAGGATCCACCCAAAAGCAGTATTTTGGGCCACTGGACCGTGGTCGCTCGGAATAACGCCCTGTTGGATCACCATGCCGTAGATATCGGCGCCCAACACTATGCTGACCGTCGAAGGTCGGAACCAGGCGTCATCCGCTAGGTTAATATTGGGAACGCCCTTCCGTAAGCGTTCGTCAATCAGCGTTGAAGGGGTCCGGAAGTTAAGCTGGGCCTCAATACGCAGGCGGACTTCCCGATCAAAACTTCCATTTGTGGATCGGATGCGAGCACTGACCCTCTCACCCGCATCGAGCCAGGTGGCGGAAAGGCCCAGTGCCTTTGCCAGTGAGGCATCAATGCGGCTGGTCGGGCTACATGGATCCACCAGCGCTCGCATCTGGAACGTTTTCCCCTTCGCGACGATGGCCACGCTCGCGGTGGGCAGGAGTGTGACGCCTTCGGGGATGGGTGAGCGAGCACGTGGACTGCGTTGCCGGATTGGCGATGGGCTCCTTGATGGACGGGGCGACTCTTGTTCATCCAGGTGGAGCAGAGTGTGATGCTCGCCATCGCAAATGCGACATTTGTCGCCGCTCCTGCAGGATCGCCCAGAGTGCTGGTGTGCCAGACAGTTGGGGCAGTATTTATTAATCAATACTGCCCGGAGCCGCTTCTCAGCATTGAAGGGCATGAACCGCTGGCACTTTTTCAACGCGTGAACGCCCCGGCACACACGGCAGCGGAAGGACGCCGTGCCACGCAGCTGCTGAGTTGCCCTTTGTGCCCGTTGTGCCTTGGTGGGTGCCATGTTGCTTCGTTCGGAAATTCTGGGAATACACAAAAAACAGAAATTAGCAAAATAACTCTTGTTGACTGAAACGGTTAGTCACGATTTCAACAAAGGAGTTGGATTGTTGGGCTCGGAATGGAGTGAAAGGAGGATAAGTTTGGCCACGGTCCTTTTAATAAGTCCGCGGGTAGTGAGCACGTCGACCACTCGGACCCGGTCATCCTGTCCTGGGTGGGTTTCCTTGACGCGTCCCAAGCGCCATTCGTTTGATGCAAGATTATCCTCCTTGACAACTACCATGTCACCCTGTTGTAGGTTCCTCTCGGGTAGTTGCCACTTAGTCCTCTTGTGTAGCTCCTTCAAGTACTCTTCCTTCCAACGGAAACAGAAGTGTTGGTTGAGAGCCTTGAGCCGTTGCCATCTATTTAAAATTGACGCTGCATTCCCTTCAATCTCCGGCTCCGCTACAGAAAGAAGTGGGCCTCCTACTAGGAAATGCCCTGGAGTAAGAGCCAGCGGATCTGTCACGTCTTCGGATAACGGAGAGATTGGTCTCGAGTTCAAACAGGCTTCGATCTTGGAGAGCAGGGTGGAGAGCTCTTCAAATGTATATTTGAAGGTTGAGGTCGACTTGTAAAACAGTGTCTTGAAGCTTTTGACACCGGCTTCCCACAGGCCACCCATATGTGGCGCACCTGGTGGGTTGAAATGCCACGAGAGACAATGGTGACTATTTGTTGTCTCGACGCGCGTCTTGGTAGCCTCCAAGAAGTCGCGAGTAATGACTCTAGAGGCTCCCACGAACGTTTTTCCATTGTCGGAGTATACTTTGGACGGGCAGCCGCGTCTTGCTATGAAACGAGCAAACGCTGCAAGGAATTTGTCCGAAGTCAAGTCGGAGGTGGCTTCAAGATGGATAGCTTTTGTGCTGAAACACACAAAGACGCATACATAGCCCTTGGTTATGAGGCAGGCACGACCCGTGTAGTTCTTTATGTCGAAAGGACCAGCAAAGTCGATGCCAGTATGTGTAAAGGGACGTGAAAAAGTCGACCTCTCTTCGGGTAAGGTGCCCATGAGCTGAGTTTGGAGCCTTTTTTTGAACACTATGCAGACCCGACAGGAATTGGTCACGGATGTGATAAGCGTCTTAAGCTTGGGAATCCAATACTTGGAACGGATAAGGCGCATCATTAATTGATTTCCGCCATGCATTGATATTTTATGCGTGAATTCTACGAGGAGACGACTGAACGAGCATGAATACGGAAGTATGACAGGATGCCGTTCATCATAATTAAGATTGCAGGATTTGCTGAGTCGACCGGAAGCTCTCATAATTCCTTGTGGATCAAGGAACGGATTGAAGTTAAGTATGTGGCTGGAAGCCGGCAAGCTATGCTTGTCAAGAAGGCACTTATACTCTTTCGAATAAGAGGTTCGTTGAGTAAGGGCAACGAGTCGTTCTTGAACTTCTTGAAGTTCACTATTTTGGAGTAGCTATGATGGGAACAGCACAGAGGATTGACGACATCGTTTAGCAAATCGGAAAACGTAGGCGAGTACTCGTAACGCTCTGCCGAAATCGGAGAACCGCTCAAGTGGATCAGACGGAGACAATTCAGCAATGTGGACCTTAACTGGACGCTGCTCTAGGTCAGTCTCCAGACATGAGTCAGCTGGAACAGGCCATTGCTTCTGAGGCAGACCCAGCCAGTCGGGTCCATTCCACCACAGATGGCTGTCTCTCAGCTCCTGTGGCGAGACTCCGCGGCTGGCTAAATCTGCTGGATGGTCTTCTGACCGCACTTGTGCCCAGGTCCGACAATCAGTGATTTGCCCGATCTTGGAAACGCGGTTGGCGACAAACGTGGTCCAGGAGCAGGGAGATCTGCGAAGCCAGGCCAAAACGATGGTGGAGTCCGTCCAGTAAAACGATGCGCACTTTCCTATGGGCATCTGCGGGATGAGGGCTGAGGATAGTTCCGCGAGAAGAACAGCTCCACACAGTTCGAGTCGAGGGAGCGACACTGTCTTGACTGGAGCTACTCTGGTCTTGGACGTCAGAAGATGGACGGATATGTGATGGTCTATTTCCACGCGAACATACAGTGCTGCCCCGTAAGCCTTTTGAGAGGCATCGCAGAAACCATGGATCTGGATGGATGCTTCCGGCTGAAAAGAGACCCAACGAGGCACTCGAGTATCTCCAAGACGGGGATGATAAGAGAGAAAATCTTCCCAACGCTGAAACAGCTCGGACGGCAAGGGATCGTCCCACCCAAGCTCATGAAGCCAGATTTCCTGCATGAAAATCTTCGCACGAACGATGACAGGTGCCAGCCATCCCGCTGGATCGAAGAGCTTTGCTATTTCCGAAAGGACTTCACGTTTTGTGATGGATTTCCTTGTAGGAATTTTGGAGGGCGCAAAGAAAAACTCATCTGTGTTGGCTTGCCATCGGATCCCCAAAGTCTTGGCAACGCTGGCCTCTTCGAATTCCAAGAAGTCTTCTCTCAGAAGGTGGTCCTTGGGAATGTCTTGGAGGAGTTCCTTGTCGTTCGATGTCCATTTTCGAAGGGGAAAGCCCGCTGAACTCATAGCGTCTTGCAGCTCCTTGATGCTGGATATCGCGCATTGCCTGGTGTGAGCTCCTGCTAATACATCGTCAACGTACATATAATTGGAAATGATGTCACTAGCACGCGGAAATTGTGCTAGCACATCTGTAGCGAGCTGCTGCAAAACGCGGATGGCCAGGAACGGTGCGCAATTTACGCCAAACGTAACTGTGTTGAGCTCATAGTCACAGAGCTCTCCATCCTTGTTCCGGTAAAGGATTCTTTGAAATGGCGTGTGTATTGGCTTTACTAGAATTTGACGATACATCTTAGTAATGTCGGCGTTGAAGCCGTAACGAAAAAAACGCCATTTCAGGATCTGAATAGTCAGATCGGACTGTAAGACAGGACCTGCATGAAGGACATCATTCAGGCTCTTACCATTAGTGGATTGACTGGAGGCGTTAAACACAACGCGAACTTTTGTGGTAGTGCTGTCAGGTTTGAAAACCGCATGGTGTGGAAGATAAAAGTTCCCAGTATCTATAGTAGGGGGGACTCGTCTCATGTGACATAAGTCCAGATATTCCTGGATCACGGAGTCGTACTGCTCTTTTAATGGAGTGTTTCTGTTTAAACGGTTCTCGTTTTTTAGAAACTGAGCCAGTGCGATTGACCTTGAATGTCCTAGGTTGATGTGATCAGGATCTTTGAAGGGGAGAGCGACAATATATTTGCCACTATCATCTCTTGTTGTTGTGCGCATAAAGTAGTCTTCGCATATGGCATCAGACTCCTTTACTGGCTTCGTAGGGAGATCCTCCACCTCCCAAAACTTTGTGAGGAGGTTTTCCAACCGTTGGTCATTCTTGACCGTGACTCGTGTTGAAAAAGCGGAGATAGAGGATGAAGCACAAGTAGTTATTGGGCCGGTGAGAATCCAACCGAAAATGGTTTCTTGACCCAATAATGCGCCACAAATATTAGGAATAGAGCCGCCTAGCAGGATGGATGGAAGGATATCTGCGCCTAATAGCACATCTATCTGCGAACTCTTGTAAAAATTAGGGTCAGCCAGCGGAATATTGGGAAGGTCTCGCAACGCACTTCCGGGAATCGTATGTGAAGGTAGAGTACCTGCCACATTTGGAAGCACAAACGCTGAAGCTTCAATGCGAACTCTCGGCTTCGATGGGGATCCTATGTTGAAGTGACATAACTTCTCAGGATTGGCTGATACAGCTTGGTTAAGTCCGGCAACTTGGGCTGTTACACGTTTAAACGGGAGTTTGGTGATTCTAAACATTCGTTCTGAAATGAATGTGGCTTCGGAGCCAGAATCGATCAACGCACGAGCCTTATAACATGTGCCAAGGTGGCATATGTTTATAATAGCAGTGCCCAAAAGAACACCTTGCGTGTTCGACGTGAAATAGTTGTGGATGTTTGCCGAACTTTGGTCTGAAGTGGACTGTATTGGTTGACTTGGAAGGTACGGAGTAGCAGCAGAACTTAACGATGACCTGGTGGTCGTTTGAGTAGGAGGGTCACCACGATGCAACAATGTATTATGGCGACCTTTGCAAGTGAAGCAGTTATGGCTGCTTGTGCATTCTTTAAGCTGATGTCCTCTGGCGAAGCAGTTCAGACATAGCTGCTGCTGTTTAATGTAGGAGGCCCGTTCTGTAACTGCCATTTGCAGAAACCGTGGGCAGACACGCACTGGATGATTCTCTTTGGAACGAAGCTTACAGGTAGAAATTGGCTTTGGAGCTTGTGTCTTTACCTTAACCTTCGCTTCGAAAGAGTTGATCTTTTTCTTATGAAGATCCTTGCGATCGGACTGACTTGGGGCGTTCATAGGCCTCATGTCTTCTATCGCTTCCAGCGTACGATGGCGCTCAGTCAGATAATTGTTAAATTCGACCCAGGTTGGAATATCGGACTTATTGTGGAGTGACTGTTCCCACAAGGACAGGGTTAGTTTCGGCAGTCTGGATGAGCATAGGAATACTAGCAAGCAATCCCAATTTTCGATGCTGACCTTAGCTAGCTCAAAAGCTGTCAAACACCCTTGGATTGTGCTCTGGAGCTCTTTTAGCGCCTTACCAGACTCTTGGGAAACCGACGGTAGACTAAAAAGGATTCTAAGCTGACTGTTAACTAACAGCCGCTTATTTTCGAATCTTTCCGAAAGATTCTGCCACGCTGAATGGAAACCGTCATTTGTCAATGGAGATTTTGAAACAATACCCTTTGCCTCGCCGCTTGTCTTAGCATTGAGGTGGAACAGTTTCTCGACTGGGGTCAGTCTAGAATTATTAATATAAATCGCTGTAAAAAGATCCCGGAAAGTGGGCCAGCGCAGATAGTCTCCATCGAAGACTTCTGTATCAATTGGGGGAAGACTACAACCTCTTGAGATGGAAGGAAGAGATGATTGTAGTTGCTTATTTTTTGAGGATGCTGCGTCTATATTCTCGCTCAATTGAGCTACGCATCGTTCATATACGGAATATGAATGATCATATTTCCCTTGTAAACTTTGCAAATCTTCCATGGAACCGCCGTCTTGCAGAAGGGTTTGGGAAGCTTGTTCAAACGCAAGCTCTACTTTTTCCCATAAGGATCGGATTTGATCCCGGCGCACCTGTAGCGTAAACAGTGATTCGCCGGCTGAATTGGAAAATCTAGCTTCGAATTGGCCTAGCCTGTCCGACACAGCAATGAACTCTTTGGACGCCATTTTGGACTGAGCTATGATTTTTTTTGATTCCTGTCTGGTAGTACGGGCGCTTTCTTCCGGAATTGCTAAACTCTCTGCTTTGAGCTTAGGCTTATCACTAACTTGAGGTTTGGACGGACCAGCGGACGGTTTTGATTCCAACTTACTGCCAGACTTGGACTTGTCGCTTGGCGCTGAGGAGCTGCGAGCGCTTGACAAGGAAGAACGACGGGCCTTTGAAAGGGAAGGACGAAGTTTCGCTTTTTGCTTTTGGTCTTCTGACATAATAGGCTCTCTACGGAGCCGAAAACAAATGGACGAAGACCAAGGAAATTACCAAAAGCACAAATCAATAGGCAACAGGCAGAACAAAAAATATACCCAAAAAACAAAAAAAATACCAATGTGTGAGTATTTTTCACCAACGGAAAGTGTATATTTTTATTTAAAAGGGAAAAAAAAATATACCAAAACAATAATAAAAAATACCAAAATGTGAGTATTTTACCAACGGAAAGTGTATATTTTTATTTAAAAAGGAGAAAAAATATACCAAAAAAATACTAAAAATATACCAAAATATGAGTATTTTTTACCAACGGAAAGTGTGTATTTTTATTTAAAAAAGAGAAAAATATATACCAAAAAATACTAAAAAATACCAAAATATGAGTATTTTTTACCAACGGAAAGTGTATATTTTTATTTAAAAGGAGAAAAAAAATATACCAAAAAATACTAAAAAATACCAAAATATGAGTATTTTTTACCAACGGAAAGTGTATATTTTTATTTAAAACAAGGAAAAAAATATACCATTTATTATTTATATATAAATATTTATTTATTATTTATTTGCGCTTAACTTTTATTTATAACTCAATGTATACACAGCTAGTCGGATATGCCCCACTTGCGGAAGGGTGTACTAAATATTGCAAGTTAACTCTTGAAAACGGGTATACCCCACTTGTAAGGAAAAAAATTTTGTAGGGTATACTCCACCGTTGGTTTGACTTATGCTGTGTTATATGGAATTGGAACGTGTTAATGTATATATATGCAGTGGCACCGGTACTTTTGTATGTGGAAGTTTGATGACTTCGTTTGACCTACCGGCTGTGCCAAGGTTAACGTCTTTAGTCATGTAATATATATGTATATGTTATAGCACAAAATGTGTAATTATGGGTTGGATAACTCACAAGTGGGAGCAATTGCGGACACGGAACACTTGTTAATTGCTTTTACATAAATGTGTGTTGAACTTTGTCACAATTAAACGCACATAAATATGAAACGTTCATACGGAAAACAATTGTGAGCAAAAAGAGGGGAAAAAAAAACTTAGCACCATGTACATATGTATGCGTCAAGACGGAACTGCATTGGAATGTATGTACATGCATGTACATATGTACATGCAGTTGGATCAGACGCAACGGAAAAAATGCAAGTATTAATTTTATCGGAGAATATTAAACTGACTGCGTTTAATACTGATAAAATAAATGCACACGGACAAATAATGTCACAAAAATGTAAATCATTACTTATCTGTGGTCTCTTTTGTAGGTTGTGTGTGTGTGTGTGCGCGTGTGTATGGATAGTCCACCGAAGCTTGCTGGGGCGAGTGATAATTAATTAATCCTAATTATCCGGCTCGAAGGACCATGAAAATGTGGAGGATGGTGGAACTTTCCAAAAACTAAGCACTCGCGATCGACGCTAGTAAATTACTTATAACTTTTTGGGTCGAGTAGACGAGGTGAAAAATTGAATACGCGCGGTTATGGTCTGTGTGACTGCTTCAATTTATTGTCGAATTAGTACTGAGCTTGCTCAGCGGCTCTTAACATAATTAACATGATTTTTAACATAAGTTATGCTCAGAGCGGAAACAAAATACTGATTTTGGTGGGGAGTTGCAGATGCATACTTTTAGGCATAAACAACTACCTCTTTTATTCGTTTTGAAGTCAACGCAGGATATTAGATTTTCCTAGCACTTGACTAATAATCAAGTCAGATATATAAAAAACAGAGGTTAGAAAAGGATGGCGCTAAGCTTTCATCTTAAGGATGAAGGGGACAAAAAAAATTAACATTCCCATCTGCGTTTCATACACGCTCGTGTATAAAATCGTATAAGGGGGGCGTGGCTTATTAAATTAGTACAAGAAGGATCACTTTCCCTCTAACACTTTCTCCCTCTAACACTTTCCCACTCTATCCTTTCCCCCTCTTACACCTTCTCCCTCTAACACTCCCCCTCTTTCATCTTCTCCCTCTATCACTTTCTCCCTCTAACTCTTTATAATCTTAATCTACAAGAATCAATACTCTTGTTTAAAAACAATGTGTTGATCTTGCTGCTGCTGCTGCGACAGAAAATTCCCATCCTTGCACACATAACCCCCCCCCCCCCCCCCACGAAGGTTGTAGTTGATGTTGTTGACAATTACAATGCACGTGTGCAGAGCAACGTATTTAAAACTAAAGCACACTTGACTCTAGCACTAAATGGTTAAACAGCTAAAACTGATCCTGTCATTATCACAACCATAAAGATCAATGTTTATGGGCTGCTTGTCAAACAGGAGCACACTTGACTCTAATAAAAATTGGTTACATAGCCAAAACTGATAGTGTGAACACTGATTTTCACAACTTGCCACCCGATCCCTTGCTCACAAACCCACATGAATGTTGTTGTTGTTGGCAAAATCAATGTATGCTGTGGCTTGTTTGCACGTGTTCAAGGCAACGCACTTAAAACAGCAGCACACTTGACACCCGATCCTATGATCACTGATTCTCAAGGATGCTGTTGTTGATGTTGCTCTTGAAATAACAATGCATGTCGTGGCTTGCTTGCAGGGGGTAAAAGACAACGCACGTGCAAACAGATGTACATTTAACGTCAGTTTCTATGATCACTGATTCTCGCAACCATAACAATGCGGCCTAGGAATGTCATGCCTTTGTCCTTAATACCTAGTCTAATTAAAGCGGGGCACGATCATGGGAAAAAGGGTCATAAATTATAGTATTGGGGGGTAATAAAAGTGTCAAAAAAAGGGTCATAAATTTAAGTATTGAGGGTAATAAAAGTGTCAAAAAAAAGGGATCATATTACTTAATGGGGTCATAAATTGTCGGCATCCCTTTGGCGTAGAACCACCAGTTCCCTACTACTCTTATGGGATGTCAAATGCTATCTTCCTACCAAATTTGTATTTTATGTAAGCTGCTCATGGCTGACAATAAGCTAATAAGTCTAGCTTAAAGTTTGAAAAATGTGGTGGGAGGGGGGCTGGAAGCGATTTCCAAATTTTTGCTGCAGATTTTAGTGGAATGTCAATTGCTTTCTTCATACAAAGTTTGGTGACTCTAGCTCAAAGTTTGTAAAAAGTTTGGGAAGGGGAGCCGGGGGCGGTATGGGTAGGCATGGCATCTTATTTTGCTGAAGATCTTTGAAAGATGTGAATTGCTATCTTCACACTAAATTTGGTGACTCTAGCTCAAAGTTTGTAAACGGTTTGAAAAGAGGGGATAGGGGCGGAATACGAGGGCGTGGCATTTTTTATGCAGTTTTTTGAGGGTTGCTAGCAGCTATTTGCACTTGTGGCTTAAAACCAAGCCCATTTTTCACAAAGGACACAATTAACGCTGACGTTTATCAGAAAGAGTGTTTAAATAAAAGGCTGATACCGTTTTATAAAAAACACAATGTGTCGACAATATTTTGGCCTGATCTAGCGTCAGCGCACTATGCCCGTTCAACTTTGGCGTTACTTGACACTAAAAACATCAAATTTGTGTCAAAAGAGGAGAACCCACCAAATTGCCCAGAGCTTCGTCCCATTGAGAGATTTTGGGCCATTGTAAAGCGCAACTTAATAAAGAACGGCAGTCTCTCCGAAAACATGAAGGACTTTAAAAAAAACTGGAAGCGTGCAGCCGGCAGGGTTACCGAATAGGGTGTGCAGAACCTGATGAGAGGGGTAAAACAAAAAATTCGATTGAAAATAAGAGGCTAAATATTTTTTAATTTTCTAAATGTAAATTTAAAGTTAATGTTTTTCCCTAAAATACAAAAAAAAAAACAAGTGGAAACGTTGCAGTCGGACGCAACCGACTGCGGTATACTCGATACCAGTATTAAAAATTTTGATGCCCATCCATGTGGGATGTCAATTGCTATCTTCATACCAAATTTGGTGACTCTAGCTCGAAGTTTGTATAAAGTGGGGAAAGGGGGGCTGGGGGCGGTATGGTTGGGCGTGGCATCCAAATTTTTGATGCAGATCTTTGTGGAATGCCAATTGCTATCTTCATAACAAATTTGGTGACTCTAGCTGAAAGTTTGTAAGAGCTGTTAACAGGGGGGCTGGGGGCGGTATGGTTGGGCGTGGCATCCAAATTTTTGCTGCAGATCCTTGTGGAATGTCAAATGCTACCTTCGCACCAAATTTGGTGACTCTAGCTCAAAGTTTGTATAAAGTGGGGAAAGGGGGGCTGGGGGCGGTGTGGTTGGGCGTGGCATCCAAATTTTTGCTGCAGATCCTTGTGGAATGTCAAATGCTACCTGCATACCAAATTTGGTGACTCTAGCTCGAAGCATGTAAAAGGTGGTGAAAGGGGGGCTATGGGGCTTGGGGCGGTATGGGTGGGCGTGGCTTCCAAAGTTTTGCTGCCGATCCATGTGGGATGTCAATTGCTCTCTTCATACCAAATTTGGTGACTCTAGCTCGAAGTTTGTATAAAGTGGGGAAAGGGGGGCTGGGGGCGGTATGTTTGGGCGTGGCATCCAAATTTTTGCTGCAGATCCTTGTGGAATGTCAAATGCTACCTTCATACCAAATTTGGTAACTCTAGCTCAAAGTTTGTATAAGGTGGGGAAAGGGGGACGGAATGGATGGGCTAGGCTCCAAAACTTTGATGCAGATTGTTGGGGGTCGTTGCCAGCTATCTTCCTACCAAATTTGGTGGCTCTAGCTCCACTACTCTGGAATATACACGCATTCCCGTTTTTGACGAAGCGTTGGGCAGATGGGGGTGGCTAGGGCGGCATCGGTGGGCGTGGCATCCAAACTTTTGATGCAGTTTTTGGGGGGTCATCATCATCTATCTTGGCACCAAATTTGGTGACTCTAGCTAAAAAACTGTGGGAGATATAGGCTTTTCTGATTTCTAAATGTGGGAGGGCTGAGGGCGGGATGGGTGGGCGTGGCTCCAAAACTTTGATGCAGTTCTTTTGGGGTCGTTACCAGCTATCTTCCTACCAAGTTTAGTGGCTCTAGCTCCACTACTCTGGAAGATACATGCATTCCCGTTTTTTACGAAGCTTTGGGGCATCTGGGGGCGGCTAGGGCGGTTTTGGTGGGCGTGGCATCCAAACTTTTAGTGCAGTTTTTGGGGGGTCATCATCAGCTAAATTGGCACCAAATTTGGTGGCTCTAGCTCAAAAACTGTGGGAGATATAGGCTTTTTTGACTTTAAAATGCGGGGTGTCTGGGGTTGACGGGGGGGCGTGGCTCCTAAATTTTTGATGCAGTTTTTTGGGGGTTGCTAGTAGCTTTCTTCTTACCAAATTTGGTAGTTCTAGCTGTAAGGGTGTGTGAAATATGCGGATTTATCGGTTTTGAGTTATCGAATTTATCGATTTGCCAGCCCCCCAGTTATCGTAGAACCCCAATCTTGACACTTTAATTTACTATCCCATAGATAAAGAGAATTGGAAAGTTTCAAGTCTCTAGCTTGAAGGGTGTGGAAAAAACTTGCACACATACGGACGGACAGACGGACAGACGGACAGACACCATGACGGACATTGCACAAAACCAATATACTCTTTACCTAATGTATCGAGTATAAAAAATGTTGAAATCGAATAAAAAACTTGAAAGTTATACTAGAAATAAAGTGTGCAGTTTCTTTTCGGCACATTCCTTATCTGCTCACCTAATTTGGGAATTCTAGCTGTAAGGATTTGATATATGGTTTTGGATATATCGGTTTTGATTTATCGAATTAATCGATTTGCCAGCCCCCCAGTTATCGTAGAACCCCAATCTTGACACTTTAATATACTATGCCATAAATAAAGAAAATTGGAAAGTTTCAAGTCTCTAGTTTGAAGAGTGCTGAAAAAAGCTGCGTTCATACAGACGGACAGCCAACAGACACCATGACGGACATTGCACAAACCCAATAAACTCTTGTCCTTCGGTAACGAGTATATAAACTTTTGCACAGAATAATAACTTTTACTCGGCAGTAGGATTAACTTCGAGACGTGCTGAAATCAAAACTGTCGTCGAAGGTCTCATTAACGCGGTGGGCTGTATTGAAAAATATGAGACCCGGCTTAAATCCTGATTTTCTTATCAACTTGCAGAAAATTGTTAGCGAGATGAGTGCTAAGGGTAAATAAGCAGTCTTTCTTTGTGACGAAATAAAGATTATAAGTGGTCTTCAGTACAATAGTACTCTAGATGAATTTCAAGGCTATGAAAACGATGGCCAAAAAACCAAATGCGCGTTGTGGCATCAAGTGTGTTTTCATGTTCATGCCACCAGCAGATCAACAAAGCGCTCACATGCATACGCATAAAATATATACATTTATGTATGTGTACACACACATAAAAAGAAATTCGTTTTTCTCTGCCTCTACAAAAATGAAAAAGCCAGTGTAATTCTGTTTTGCTTCCAATATTCAATAATAGCCAATTAAAACTCAAATATTTATTTTTAAAATATATATAGTTTATTCTCTATAAATAAATAAAAAATATGAACATAAATAATATTAAAGTACCTCACGTTTTGCTATTTATTTTGACAAAGTTCATATTAAGTTTATACTACCCTTCCAAGTTGGTCTGCATCAAGCAGATTGAAGCAAATGTCTTGTGAGGTAGGCTGTCCACCGGCCTCCCCCACATTTATATTATTATAATTATTTAAGACTAAGAACACATGTAATTCATAATGAACCATAGTCTAGGAGACTCTATTATTTACACATAAACATAAAATACAATTATAACACTAGCACGTAACATAATCTATGATCAGAAGATAAGCAAGAGAGAAAAGGCGAGTTAGCATAAGAGAACAAGGGCAGACTAGCGTAAGAGAGCAGAAGGGCCAAACAGCCGCATTCTCACGACCCACAACCTCAAATGTCGCGATCCACAGGCGACGAAGGCAGCGATGAAGGCAAGCTCAGGCCGAGCGCGAGACCGGCGAATCAATTGCCCAGTAGAGCAACAAGAGTGCGGACGTGTTTAAGTTAAGACGATAAGCGTAAGGAACTGTTAGTGCGAACGTTGTAAGGAAGACGCACAAGACGATTTTGGGTGAAAAGACACTGCACGAGGTGTACGGAAAAGGTCAATAGTGAGTAAGCATAAGCGAGCCCAATGAAAGGAGAATAAAAGCAATCTAAACTATATGATATATTAGTTTTCTTTTGTGTAAGACAAGCGAGAATCGCAGCACATATATGTATGCGATCATATATATATGCACGCGCAGGGTAACAGGCGCATTACGTTTTCGTTTTCATGTAAATTAAATAGTTGGGTGACCGGCGGTCACTCAGTCATCGCGTCGACGGCATCAGTTCGCGATACGTTCCCCCTTCCCCTTTTCCCCAGCATTCCTACTGATCGGCGGATCAAGCCCCGATTCGTACGGAGCAACACTAGCGGAGTTAGCGGAGACTGTACGAGTGTACGTCAAGCCCTAACATTCCTGTCTTTCGACGCGTTTCCCCTTCCTCCCCCGCATTCCTATAAATCGACGGATCAAACCCCGATTTGTACGGAGCGGCATTATTGGAGTCAGCGGAGACTGTACAAAGTACGTCAGTCCCTGACACTCCCATCTTTTCGGCCGCGCAACCTCGGGGTTGCATCGATTATTGAAACTCGCCTCTATGATAGCTAACGCGTTTCGGCAATTTATAAATTTCTTGTAACGCGAGCCTTGGCCAGACTGAGATCTGTACCTCGGCATAATTCACTACTTTACAGTATTAAATTGCTCATTTCAAATTTTGTATCGGCAATTCTGTTTTGCTTCTTTTGTGAATACACACATACACTAACAGACTAGCGTAGCGAACTTCTTTAATAAGAGAAAGAACTGACGAATTTTGAATGTTGGATACGCTAATATAATATATGTGCTATTGTGAATATGTATCTATATACTGTATCTGTATACTGTATCTATATCAACTGTTTTGCTGAAGTGTTAATAAATAAAATGTTTAAATTAAATTATCCATATCGAAGAAGATTTTTATATGGCGCAGTATCTATTTCAACTTGTTAAAGTTTAGCAGCACTCTTTTTGATCAGCTGTTTGATTTTCACGCTAATCAACACTGTTCAACTTAAGAATTAACTTAAAATTCTGCAACCGCAGGTTCAAAATTAAGTTAAGTTAAGTTATGTAAATTTAGTTACACTAAGTTAAGTTGAGAGTAAACGCTATTATTGAGAGCCATAAGGTAGATTAAGTCAGCTGACTCTTAGGTTAAGTTAAGTTAAGTTCAGTTGAGAGTAAACAGTGCTTAACATGGCCCCACTGTAAAGTGTAGTGAGAACGTTAAAAAGCTTTGCTCACAGACGCTCGCTTCGGTTTTACTGGGTTAATCAAGTGTTCTGGTTTCTGATTTGTGCTGTCTCTCGTTGTGCGATGAGGTGCGGTGTTGAGCTCTGTTCGCAAAGTTGTTATTGGTGAATTGCTGTTTGAGCATTCATTCAACGACGATACTATGCGCCGCCGCCTCTACCACCACAGACACTGATTTGAGAGTTTTGCAATTTAGTCGGTGGTTGTTGGCATTGTTAAATTCTGATACCGAAGGTAAAGCGAACATTGGTTTTGTGCAATGTCCGTCATGGTGTATATCGGCCGGTCCGTCTGTATGAAAACTACTTTTTTCAACACTCGTAAACCTAGAGAATTAAAACTTTTCCCGGGGTGGAAATCGATTAAATCTATGACTGAAAACTTCAACGTAAATTAATGAAAGATTATTCTAATTCTGGAACCACTGACGCCAAAGGCGGTCAACATGTTAAAAGTTTTACAAAAAATCAATGGATCTATCATAGATCTCGAATCTAGATCTAGAAAGATCTAGATGTTATTAGTTTTAAGTTAAAAACAGAGCAAATTTTTAAAAATTGTGAAGTAAGGAAAACTGAACGACTAAGTATAATTATTTTTGTTTTTTATAATTTTCTTTATTAATACTAAATTTTTGTGTTAAATAAGTAGTGAGGTGATAAAACGAAGAGAGAATTTCTGTTAGTTTCATTATAAGAAGAAAATGGGGCATAAACTAACATAAAACAGCCGGTTTCAATTAAAAATGATTTTTTTAATTATTTGAATAAAAAATCGAAAACTTCGATGTTTCAAAACATCGGTGACGAAAACGTCGATGTTCTGACCATCGATGTTTTTGCAGCTCTAGTTTACACACAAAAATAAAACATTTGCACCAATACACTCTCATAGAGCTCACACCAATAGTGTAATACTTTTCGAGCATTTCACTGCCCCGGATGCAAAGATGTTTACATATCAAAAAGTTAAAAGTTTTGTTAAGGCTGTTTTTTTGCAGATACTTTTGGGCATCTTATACTTCAACCAGCACAGGATGCCAGAAGCAAAAAAAAACATAAAAAGGAAAATGACTCCATTGCAACAACTAATGACCCAGCGTCTGTTCTGGTGTTTAAACTTTCATCCGTCTCAGTCAATTATTCCAGAGTGGCCAATATATCTGTGTAGTGATTTCGAGTACCCTTTTTAAACTTTTTCTAGTACTCGACGTCAAAACATTCCATGGCAAAAAATGCATTGCAACGTTCCAAGGTACTAAAAAAAAAGTTACTGCACCAGCTTCAACTAACGCGGTGTGCAAACAGGCCAGGTTTAAGGAATGGTTTGAGCATGGCACGCAAACGGCTTTAGAATTTATTTATTTTATTATATTTTGAACTCCTGAATGTTTTCCAGCCATAACAGCAGCATTGTCATACGCCTTGCCTCTACAGTTTAAAATATCTAAGCCATCAGCTTCAAGCAATTTAGCTCGAACAAGATGTTCACGCAGAACGGGATCATAATTAGCAATTGGCGGACTAATTCTAAAAAGTTCCCCCTATTGCAGCTGGTCTTCTCTTCTCTGTGACCACGTATGTCCAAATTTTGCTTTGCAAGAAATCTTATAATGTTAAAAATTCTTCCGAAAATTTCTTGTTATCGTTTCGATTCGTATTCCATAACGTCTTGCTCTTTTATGTCTATAAGCTATCCATTTTTAATTCTGGTTTCCAGCTTTTTCCATAGTTTTTGTAGTGAAGAAGACTTGATTCGTGGTTAAAAACTTTAGGGCTTAGTTTCCACCAAGTGTTAAGTCCGCTGGATGAGCTGAAACATTTGAAGCATTTGGTTGCTCAAATAACTTACAGAAGAAGCAGAATAGTGATGATTTAAAAGGAGAAAAAGCCATCCAAGTGCGTTGAACTTTTTCACCATTAGCCAATGTTCGAAAAAACCAGTCTTGGGTAAAACTCCTCAATTCGCCTCTCAGAGCATGTGAAGACGACTCCTGACGCTTGATGGATGACCCAAAGCTAGAATCAATGTGCTGAACAATTTTCTGGCAATGTTTGATGAGAAATAAGCGCAGTGTTTCATTTATGTGCTTTGGCCATTTACCGATGTCGTCTTAGCTCTCATTTTGAAAAGCATTAGTCTCCGTCCCAAAAACCGGTGTTTCCAGAGTTTTGTCTTCAGAATCCACATCAAAATCATTTTCTAGAGAAACAGTTTCATATTCCTGTACAGATTCATTATTTTCTTGGCTCGCTGCAGCACTTTGTACATTTAGGTCCACCGAAGAGCAAGGCGCAACTGTTGCGCCAGCCTTTATGTACATATTTAAGAATACCCCATGCATTTTTCCGTTCACTCTCTTTTCTAGCTTTTTTCTTATTTCGATAAGGAGTCCCGCTTTCTTGTAGTCGTTTCATAATTAATGCAAGATTAAGAAAAAATTCATTATTAAGGCCTCTACGCAGATGCTATTACATCGCCCGTACCGTAGAAACTTTATATAAAACAAGTATAAACGTTGCAGTCGGACGCAACCGACTGCGGCATACTCGATACCAGTATTAAAACAGGTAAAAAGAGGCCTGATTGCAAAGGGGTACGGATGGGACAAGGGTGTACGCTGCCTTAAAGATTCTCCGATGCAGATAGGGATGCCACCAACTATCTTCCTTCCAAATTTGGTGACTCTAGCTGAAAGTTTGTAAGAGCTGTTGAAAGGGGGGCTGGGGGCGGTATGATTGGGTGTGGCATCCAAATTTTTACTGCAGATCTTTGCGAAATGTCAATTGCTATCTTCATACCATATTTGGTGACTCTAGCTCGAAAATTGTTAAATGTGGGGAAAGGGGGGCTGGGGGCGGTATGGGTGGGCGTGGCATCCAAATTTTTGATGCATATCTTTGTGGAATGTCAATTGCTACCTTCATACCAAATTTGGTGACTCTAGCTCGAAGTTTGTAAAAGGTGGAAAAGAGGAGCTAGGGGCGGTATGGGTGGGCGTGGCATCCAAATTTTTACTGCAGATCTCTGTGAAATGTCATTGCTATCTTCATACCAAATTTGGTGACTCTAGCTCGAAAATTTTTAAATGTGGGGAAAGGGGGGCTGGGGGCGGTATGGGTGGGCGTGGCATCCAAATTTTTGATGCAGATCTTTGTGGAATGTCAATTGCTATCTTCATACCAAATTTGGTGACTCTAGCTCGAAGTTTGTAAAGAGTGGGGAAAGGGGGGCTGGGGGCGGTATGGGTGGGCGTGGCATCCAAAGTTTTGCTGCGAATCTATGTGGAATTTCAATTGCTACCTTCCTTCCAAATTTGGTGACTCTAGCTCGAAAATTGTTAAATGTGGGGAAAGGGGGGCTGGGGGCGGTATGGGTGGGCGTGGCATCCAAATTTTTGATGCATATCTTTGTGGAATGTCAATTGCTACCTTCATACCAAATTTGGTGACTCTAGCTCGAAGTTTGTAAAAGGTGGAAAAGAGGAGCTAGGGGCGGTATGGGTGGGCGTGGCATCCAAATTTTTACTGCAGATCTCTGTGAAATGTCAATTGCTATCTTCATACCAAATTTGGTGACTCTAGCTCGAAAATTTTTAAATGTGGGGAAAGGGAGGCTGGGGGTAGTTTGGGTGGGTGTGGCATCCAAATTTTTTTTACCCCTATTAATATCACTTTTTTTTTTTAAATGAACGTTTTTTTTTACCTTTTTTTCTGTTTTGCCGGTGAATCAACTACGTCTTTTAACAGGATTCTTAACATTTTCAGTTATACTGTATAAATAAATATATATATATGTATATACTTATACATTTACTTGACGTATCAGAATCTTGTGTTAATACTTCCTCTAAAGGAATATAAACATCAAAATGTCCATTCATGAATGAACCGGTAAAACGCAATCTTTTTACAGGATGCATATTATTTCCGAATGCTTGTAATAAATTTCCATTCTGAAAAACTTGAAAATTTACAGCATAAATATCTGCTGCTGCTTGAAGCTCACATGCAGTACCATAAGTATTTGAATTTGACATATCGCACTCTTATTGTTCAGAAGAGCTATAACACTCTCCATTTAAGTTTATGCTGAAGCAAGCAAAAGTTTCCCAGTTGGTTACAACATGTTCAACAATATTTTGGCGTATGGTGCCTTGCCTACCAAATAAAAGGTAGGAAATAGATCTAAAAAGACAGGCTCCATCACTAATTATGGCAACAACTGAATGCGGCACAAAAACACCACTAATATCTAAAGTTTCAATAGACATATTTTAATTTGGCTGTGAGTCAATTGAATTCATTGTAAAACGATTGTTGCAACGTTACAGTGTCTATACAAAGCATAGAATTCAATATAATTGAATATACCAACTTATATTAATTTAATAGAATATTCAGACTGCTTAGTTTTATTTGATTTTTAAATGCACTAAAGCAGCGTCTATATAACTATTTTATAATATGCAAAATAGAAGACAACTATATATAATGTTGCTTCAATTATTAAGTCTATAATCGACTTATTAATTTTGTTAAAAAAAAAACAACAAAACAAATTAACAACTTAATTTAAAGTAAGTATTATAAATAAATAAATACTTCAAAATAAGTCAAAAATTGACTTCACTGTACAACGTTACAGCGTCTATACAAAGTATAGAATTCAATTAAATTGAATATACCAACTTATATTAATTTAATAGAATATTCAGACTGCTTAGTTTTATTTGATTTTTAAATGCACTAAAGCAGCTTCTATATAACTTTTATATAATATGCAAAATAGAAGACAACTATATATAATGTTGCTTCAATTATTAAGTCGAAAATCGACTTAATTTTCTTGTGTTTTAAAAACAACAAAAGAAATTAAAATACGTTGATCGTTATATAAATAATTAAATTATAGCAATTAAATTTTACTATAACTTATCATAAAATACGTATTTTAAGTGAATTTATATATATACGTATTTTAAAGGAATGTATATATACATAATACGAAAATCAGAATATTAAAAAACTCACTGTTTCAAAATGTAACTTTCGATGTTATTATTATCCATAATATAAACAATATTAAACAAGTGGAAACGTTGCAGTCGGACGCAACCGACTGCGGTATACTCGATACCAGTATTAAAAATTTTGATGCCCATCCATGTGGGATGTCAATTGCTATCTTCATACCAAATTTGGTGACTCAAGCTCGAAGTTTGTATAAAGTGGGGAAAGGGGGGCTGCGGGCGGTATAGTTGGGCGTGGCATCCAAATTTTTGCTGCAGATCCTTGTGGAATGTCAAATGCTACCTTCATACCAAATTTGGTGACTCTAGCTCAAAGTTTGTATAAAGTGGGGAAAGGGGGGCTGCGGACGGTACGGTTGGGCGTGGCATCCAAATTTTTGCTGCAGATCCTTGTGGAATGTCAAATGCTACCTTCATACCAAATTTGGTGACTCTAGCTCGAAGCATGTAAAAGGTGGTGAAAGGCTATGGGGCTTGGGGCGGTATGGGTGGGCGTGGCTTTCAAATTTTTGCTGCCGATCCATGTGGGATGTCAATTGCTCTCTTCATACCAAATTTGGTGACTCTAGCTCAAAGTTTGTATAAAGTGGGGAAAAGGGGGCTGGGGGCGGTATGGTTGGGCGTGGCATCTGGGGGCGGATACGGCGGTATTGGTGGGCGTGGCATCCAAACTTTTGATGCAGTTTTTGGGGGGTCATCATCAGCTAAATTGGCACCAAATTTATTGGCTCTAGCTCAAAAACTGTGGGAGATATAGGCTTTTTTGACTTTAAAATGCGGGGGGTCTGGGGGTGGAATGGGGGGGCGTGGCTCCAAAATTTTTGATGCAGTTTTTTGGGGGTTGCTAGTAGCTATCTTCTTACCAAATTTGGTAGTTCTAGCTGTAAGGGTGTGTGAAATATGCGGACTTATCGTTTTTGAGTTATCGAATTTATCGATTTGCCAGCCCCCCAGTTATCGTAGAACCCCAATCTTGACACTTTAATTTACTATCCCATAGAAAAAGAGAATTGGAAAGGTTCAAGTCCCTAGCTTGAAGGGTGTGGAAAAAACTTGCACACATACGGACGGACAGACGGACAGACGGACGGACGGACAGACGGACAGACACCATGACGGACATTGCACATAACCAATATACTCTTTACCTTCGGTATCGAGTATAAAAATTCGCTGAAACGAAAAGTTACTATCTTTGTTGTTGTTATGTTGTTGTTTTTTTTTTTTTTTTTAAATCAATGACACCAACAAAAAGTAGCAGTGCGGGCCCAACAACAAAACTGACAACAACAACAAACGCTACTTGGCTCGTAAATCAATTGTCAAAGGCACACAAATTTGAAGAAAAAAAATGTGCACTGTGCGAAGTTATACATGTACATAAAATTATGAAAATTATTTTCAAGCGCATTGTTCACTTAATTGTGTATGCACTTATTCATTAAGAAGCGGAAATCCGTCTTTCTTCTTTTTTGCAAGTGTCGAACCTTTTCTTATGATTTTGCTTATGCGACGCGAAGGCGTCACTGCGCATTTGTTTTGTTTTTGTATTCTCGCTCGCGATCAAACCCTCAGCTTGTGCGACAATCAGGCGACAGTAGTAGTAGTAGTGGAATGGGTACTTGTTGTAATTGTAATTTGTTTTTTAAAATGGGTAAAAAGTGCTCCAAATCGTATGGGAGGTACTTGAAGGAGTTGTCCAAATAAAAATTCCCTTCTTAGTGCTCACTAACTACCTGCATGGAAAATTGTGTGAAAATTTCAGCCTTCTAGTTCTTTTCGTTTAGGCTGTGGCTCTTCCATTATCATCAGGACAAACTCTTTTTATATATATAGAGATAAATATTGTCTTTAAACTATCTCAGTTTGTTTGGAGTATCTGATTAGTTCACATACAACAAGCCCACTGTTTCTTGAAAACCAAAAACATAAAAAATAACAGCAAAACAACAAAAAACTGTTTATGAAAAATAACAACAAATAACAAAAAAAAATCACTGTTTCTGAAAAACATAAAAAAACAGCAAAAAAAACACTGTTTCTGAAAAATAAAAAATAACAGCAAAAAAAAAGAAAAACACTGTTTCTGAAAAACATAAAAAATAACAGCAAAACAACAACAAGCTGTTTATGAAAAATAATAACAATATAACAGTAAAACAAGGACTGAACAACCTGTTATTGAAACCACCCTCTTTTACGCTCGCTGATCAAGTTTATTGGCTTACTATCATAAATCTACTGAAATGAATGAGCATATGGTATACTAAAGGAGCTAACAAAAACAAGAAACGCGTTAAAAAGAAAATTTCTAAGTATTAAATTAGGTAAAGCCGCAAATGAATACCAGTTGGAGGAAACATTTCAGCCTATAACAGAACCACTCAAAAAGATTATTAAAGGAAATAGGGAAATTAAGCCATACCCTCGAATCAAAAAACAAGAGAGAGATAAAAGTGTAAATGAGGTGGCAGAGAATGGAAATAATACTATTGAATTTTATGACGCAATAGATGGGGAAATTAGTGAACAAAGCTATACTTACCTCGCTACAGCAGGCAATAAAGATTATAATCAGTCAAATGTAGTAAGTGATGATAGTTTTAATCTCAGTCTAAATGAGTTAGAGCGTGAGGGACAGTTAGATAAAGCGTTTGGACCAAGTAAAAATAAAGGAGAAACTAAATAAGGCAGCTCTAAAATAAACGTAAACAACAAAAGACTAGAACTGGAAACGGGTGAAAAGTGGAATCTTACTCCTGGATTGTATTCTTTAATCTTTTTAAAAAATCCACATGCTTATAACCAAATGGATCTGGATGCATATAAGGAAATCTTGTCAAAAACAAATGCTCACAGAAGAAATCATCAACCAAATGAAGCACTAAAGGGTAATCGCTCCAAAAAGTATACTGATATAATAAAAAACTTTGAGCCAAGTGCAGTGTCTACACCTTTGAATAATAAAAAATCTGCACATAAAGGCGGAACTCTTATGATACTCAACAAGCATAAACCAAATTATGTATACTGGGATAATCCTAATGAAATCGTAAATAGACTAAAGCTTTTGATCGCTTCACAGGCAGCTGGTAACAGTAGTCATAATAACGAAATTGTATCGATAATTGAAGAGTTGCGAGAGGCAAACATAATTTTTTAATAAATATGATATACACTCATTAAATATTCTTATTATTAATATGTCTCTTGACAAGTTTGGTCATTTCTCGAACGATAAAGAACGCTCGGAGAAGTTGAAAAGGGGGATTGAAGCTGTAAGTGGGATTCATATTGATGAGGATGGTAACCTAAATGCCCAAAACAAACGCATTAAAAACTCAATCAGCCCCATAAATAACGATGATTTGGTAATCAAAGAATATGTTGATGTTAAGGTATTTGAACTAAAAAACATAGTGCCGCATAGTTAATTTTGGCTATGCCAAGACTATGATACCCTTCACACGTGGATTAATATGTATTTTTTTTTTTTTATTGCGTGAAAATCTCGAAAGACTATAAGGCATTAAATTATTAATATTCGGTGTATCGAATTAACTATGTTAATTTTACCAATAGATATTCAGCTATTCTGTTAAACTCTTATATAGTCTAGTGGTAAGTATGCCAGACTCTCATCCGGTAGGTGCGGTAGTAGTTTTGGTATTTTAGTTTTTTAGTCCAATTTTGTTTTTTTAACAGATTTTTTGTATCCGATCGGGATGAAATTTCATAGTGAACAAACCCGACATGATCTAAGCAATCTGTGAAAGTTTCATCAATATCGGTTCAGCAGTTTGGCCGGAAATCGTGTTGAAACAGACAGACAGACGGACAGACGGACGGACGGACGGACAAACGGAAATCAATTCCTGAGCTCGTCCTGATCATTTTGATGTCTAGTTTATGGGGTCTCCCATCATTCCTTTAAGGCGTTACAGATTCATGACAAAGTCAATATACCCTGTGAAGGGTATAAAAAGTCAAACGGCTTATATTACTCAATTAGTCGAACAAAGAAATAATAAGTTAATGGATATGGAAAGCAAAATGAATGAAATAACTAACGAAGTAACTAAGTTATTAGATGATGTTAACAAAGTTAGCAATGAAATCATTTCAAGAATAAACAGTAATAATGAGTTTGTAAGCAAGCAAACCAATTGTGAAATCAGATCGCTGTTAAGTCAATATGAGTCTAGATAAGTTTGGACACTACTCAAGCGATAGGAAGCATTTGGAGTATTTACACAGAAATGGAAAAAGATAAGTGGGTTTTATCTTTGATGAGGATGGAAATTTAAATATACAGAAAAAACGAATCATATGTTGTATACAACCGCAGGAGGCGAATGACTTGGTTATAAAAGAATACGTTGATCGAGTATTAATTCTAGTGAAAAATGATATAGAGCACACCATCTCATTATTATTAATAAGAGAGAGAAACCAAAAAATTGATTTATTTCAAGAGAACTTAAACAATACTATAAAGAGTATCAAAAAAAAAAAAAAAATTTTTTTTTTTTTTTTTTTTTAAATTGCTGGTCTTATTTATTGAATCTTTTCTAGTGAATTAGAAAACTAGCAATAAGTATACAAATCTTATAATAAATCTTAGCTAACAGTTCATTTTTGTTTTTGACTGTATTCTGAGTGCGCGTCCCTAAAAATCATCGCTGGGTTGGTAAGTCGTTACGACGAAGACGGGATCGGCTGCGCAGCCTTGTGAGACCTCTCGCGAGATGATTTGTGTGCGATGAGAGCTTGATAAGATATTTTACTTTTTGTTCCTCTATTTCCTCCTTGACTGTTGAGATGTTTAAGTCTTTATGAATGTTTTCGTTTCGAACATACCACGGTGCCCCGGTAATGGTTCTCAATATTTTTGACTGGGCTCTCTGGACAATGTCAATGCTGCTGTTGCTAGCGTTCCCCCATAACTGGGAACCATAGGTCCAGATTGGTTTTAGAACAGAGTTGTAAAGCAGGACCTTGTAGTCCAAACTAATGGAAGAGCGAGCATTGATGAGCCAGTGGAGGCTATTGGCTTTCAGTTTGAGATGTGTTCTTTTAGCTTCAATGTGTCGCCGCCATGTTAGTCTTCGGTCTAAGTGTACGCCCAGATACGTTACATCGTTTGTTTTTGGAAGTGTGGTGTTGTTTAACGTGAGCGGTGGACAATCTTGCCTGTTAAGGGTGAAAGTTACTTGCTTACATTTTGTTCGTTTACCTTAATTCGCCAATCTGATAACCATTTTTCCACGTTGACCAGATGAAGGGCTAGTTGCGCTGTTGCTTGTATTGGGCATCTGGAGCGGCTGAGAATAGCTGTATCATCAGCAAAGGTAGATGTTGTCAATCGGCTGCTTATTGGGATGTCTGCTGTGAAAAGCACGTACAGTGTTGGTCCCAGTACGCTGCCCTGTGGAACACCAGCTTCGATACTGTGTTCGTCAGACATTGCAGTGTTACATCTTACTGCGAACTTCCTGTCGTATAGGTACGACTTAAGCAGCTTATGTGTGTTGTTTGGGAGCATTGCTTTGATCTTATGCATTAGACCTTCCAACCAAACTTTGTCGAATGCCTGAGAAACATCCAGAAATATTGCAGTGCAGTATTCTCTATTTTCGAACGCGCTTCGTATCTCTGATGTTATTCTGTTAACCTGCTCAATTGTTCCATGCTTTTCACGAAAGCCAAATTGGTGTGACGGGATTATGTTATGAAGATTCAGGAATGGATTTATCCGGGACAGCAAACATTTTTCAAAAAGTTTTGATAGACACGGTAATAAGCTTATAGGTCTATACGACGTGGGAACTGTGTGATCTTTTCCAGGCTTTGGTATCATAATGATAATTGACTTTTTCCATCTGTCTGGATAGTGGCCAAGTTTGGTGATAGCATTGAAGAGCTGGGCAATTATGCATATTGCACAGTAAGGAAGCTCAATAATCATCTTTGGGGTTATTTGGTCACCTCCTGGAGATTTTTTTGGGTTCAGTTGCTCTTTAATGATTCTAACGATTTCATTCGGGCGAAACTTGAAGCTGAGAGCCGTTTGAAGAAGTCGGTAGTGCAAACGTATTTGTTGCAGCGTTAGGTTGGAACACTTTTTGGAGATGAGTAGCAAATGTGTTAGCTCTTTCTTCATCGCTGCGCTGCTCGCTGTTGGTGAGCTTAGAGTTGGGTGAGCTCTCCACAATGAGTTTTTCGTACTGGTGGTTGATAATTGCTCGATGTAACGGCGTTGAACGCGCTCGTCCTCGATTTTTAACGCTTTGGTGAGTTTACGTGTGGCGTCTTTTAGTTTTTGCTTTGCCGATGGCGATCTGTTCGATTGCCAATCACGTCGTAAGCGCCGCTTTTCAAGAACGAGCTGTTCAATTTGTAGATTTGTTGTCCTTTGGTTGTGTATTGTTTTTGGTATTTGAGGCGTAGCGGCGCGAGCTGCGGCGACGAAGACAGTCTCCAGAGTGTTAACAAAACTGTCAATGTCAGCTACATCAACGAGACGTGGCTTAAGCTCAATGTGTGAGCTTATAAATTTTTTGTATCTGAGCCAGTTAGTTTTATGTGAAGTTAACTTACTGGGTCGATTTATGTATTCAGGGTGTCGTTGCAGATTTATTAGGACTGGGGAGTGATCGGATGATAGATCCGAAAGGCACTCTGCACTTATCAGTCTACGCGAAATGTTTTTGGTAACTGCAAAGTCAATCAAATCGGGTAGTTTTTTGGGATCTGTCGGCCAGTATGTTGGTCTGCCAGGAGAAACGTAGTCGAGCTTGTTGTTAGCTTTTATAATTGCATTGTAGAGCTGCTTTCCTTTTGGATTCACTAGACGAGATCCCCAGTGTGTGTGCTTGGCATTGTAGTCTCCTGCCGCTATAAAGCATTCTCCTAGTGAGTTAAAAAATTCCATAAATTGGTCTTCAGATATGGTATAACGCGGAGGGCAGTATACAGCGGCAAGAGTAAGTTGGTTCCCACTGTTTAAATGTATTTTTAGAGATGTGGCCTGTAGAAAGTTTTCAGCAAACTCTTTATAGTAGTGGTGCTTGAGGCGGCTTCTGATCAAAATACCAGTTCCACCGTGTGCTTTACCATCGGGATGATTTGTACCATAGAATAAGTATCCACTTATGTTAAAGTTATATTTGTTTGTAAGGTGTGTTTCGGAAAGTATCATTACGTCGATGTGCTTATCGAGTAGGAATTGAGCTAATTCAAGTTTATGCTGTGAGACGCCATTAGCGTTCCACGTAGATATTCGTATCTCAGCCATTGATTATTTTGACTGTTGTGATACAAGCATTTGTATCAAGAGATTTTGATTACGCATTAGTTCCTGCATAGTTGTTTTCATGAATGACATAAACTCGTTCATGCTCTGCTGCAGGGTACATACGAGTGCTTCGAGGTTACTTTGTTGCTGCTCCTGTGCAGCGTTTGTGCTCACTTGTTTTGGTTGTAAGTACGGTGTGTTTGAGGCAGGAAGAGCCAGTCCGGATCTTAGGGCGCTTGCATAAGTTGCGTTATTGGTTGAGAACTCGGGGCCAAGTGAGGATCTGGCTGCAGATGAAAAGAAGACGTCTGGGTTGTGTTTCGATGGAGTGAAGGTAGTCGGTGCGTGTTGCGAGCGTGCAGTGGTACAGCGCTGATGGATACGATTTTTAAGTTCCTTGTAGACTTGGCAGCCTCTGTAGTTGGCTGTATGCTTGCCTTCGCAGTTGTTACAGAATTTTTTTCTAGAGTCTTCTTTGCTTACTGGGCAACTTGCGGAGCTGTGCAGTTCCCCACAGTATACGCATACCGAGCGCAGTGTACAGTAGGCTTTTGTATGGCCGTACTCTTGGCAGTTCATACATTGTACCGGACCGTTTCGTTTGTGCGGTTCTTCTACGGTGATTCTTCGGTGAAGTAAAAGCTGAAGTTTGTATATTGAGTGCACCTCGTTTTTTTTAAGCATCTTCGTTTCTGGTTCAAGTTCTATTTTAAAAAGTGGTTGCGGCATCCTATTCCTGTTTAAGATGTTTATGACGGTTTTTGCTCGAAATCCTTTTTCCTGCAGCGCCTGTTTTATTTCTTCTGGTGTTACATCAGGTTCTATGCCTTTTATTACGACCTGCAGGCCCTTGCAGCTTTTTAATTGATACGTATAATAATTCTTTTTTTTTTCGTTTAGATAATTTATGAGAACTCTGTAATTATCTTCCGACTTTGTCTGGACTTTAATTTCTTGAATTTTACCCTGTACGAGAGGGACTATGTAGAAACTATCTTTGCCTATGAGCTCGATAACTTTGTTAACAAAAGCACTGGAGCTTTTCTCGCGTATATATATTGGGGGTGGCTTCGGCTTTTTCGTGACAACCCCAACGGCTTCAGAAGGCAGATCATCTGTGTTTTCTGCCAAGATGTGAAATCTATTGCTATTGTATGTAGTATCATTCGAGGGTCTATTTAAATTGCTACGGGTCATTTTTGGTTTATTCGTAGAATTTTGCGGACTTAGCTTTCTTTTGATATAAATGTAGCGATCCATACCAGTCTGTGTAGCCGGCTTAACATTTTTGCTGTTTGCAGTTTGATTTGCTGACGGCGCAGCAGTCGTTGTGCTTGTTGAACGGGAAGTAGGTATCGGTGCAGTTGTGGTTGTAGTCGCTGTTGCGGTACCTAGAGAGGCCGCGGCACTTGCAGTCGTTGCTAAGAGAGACGGGGAGCACGAAAACTTTCGGTCGCGTGCTGTGTGCAATACTTCATTTGTCGGATTGGGTGTTGCCGACCGCGCGCGGTCGGATTGCGTTGACTCGATAGATAACAGGGACGGAGACGGTGAGCAAGAACGTTCTCTGGCACGCGCTGTGTAAGAGAGTTCGATTTGCGGGTTGGGGGTAATTGACCGCTCGGGCTGCTCTGAAACTACGGAAAAGTAAGCGTTGCTCAGCCGACGACGCTCGTCTTGCTCGCGTTGTCGCTGGCCACAATTCTCGCGTTGACTCATTGTCTTGAGCGAGGTGAAGAATTTGTTAGTGCCTTTTGTTTTATATGTTATTATTTGTTAAAAGTCAATTGTTTTGTTTGAATTACAGATTTTTTAAAAAGCAATTTGTGCAGATACATTGCACTTAGCGTCTTTTCGCATAAAATATATATTTTATAAGCTTCTATATCACTGCACTTTTGCGTATGGGAATTAATTAACCGGACCACGATGAGAAAACACGTCTGCATTCGACGACAGTTGCGAAAAAAAAATAATAATAATAAATGAAACCAACAAGAAGTGCTACATTCCAATATGAGTAAACGGGAATTAGTGAAAGAATATCATGCTCCTGCACGTAAAAACTTTAAGCGAAGAAGAGTTGTAATGAATATGCGTGGGTAGTAGCATTGAAGTCAATATCTGGAAAAGAAATTACACAAGCGTTCTCGAACATTTTTAAAGGGAAGAGAATTCCTAAGAATTTACAAACGGATGATGGAAAAGAATGTTTTAATACTGATATTAAAAACTTGTGTAAAAAACTTAACATTAATCATTACTCAAGCTATAGTGTACTTAAGGCATCAATTGTTGAGCGTTTTAATAGAAATTTAAAGGAAATGATGTGGAGAGAGTTTAGCTTCAATGGAACATATAATTGGATCGAAATGTATAAGCGGTTTATTAAAGAGTACAATAATCAATATCATAGAACAATTAAAATGCCACCTATAAAAGTGAATTCCTCAAATGAAGAGACGTTATTAAATACTGTTTACAGTCACTTAAAAATATTTGGTGGTAGCAAATTCAAAGTAAATGACTATGTGCGTATAAGTGAACATAAACATTTATTTGAGAAAGGGTATACTCCAAACTGGACAAGTGAAATTATCCAAATTAAAAAAATACAAAATACATACCCTACTACATACATTTTGAACGACTATCAGGGTACCGAAGTAAAAGGTGGATTTTACAAAGAGGAACTACAAAAAACAAATTTCCCACACACTTATCTCGTCGAAAAAATAATAGAACGACGAAACAGTCGAGTGCTAGTTAAATGGTTAGGGTTCTCGCATGAGCACAACTCTTGGATAGATAAAAATGATGTCCTATAAATAGCAACAGATGGTTGCAGCTGGTATTGGTGACACTTGTCCTTTTTTTTTTTTTTTTTTTTTGGTTTTGTTTTAAGGATGAGCAAGATAATTCGTTGCGTGTGGTGTGTTCTGGTGGATATATAAAGCAGTGTAGAGCAGAGCTCATTCATTCAAAAATTATCCTTGAGCTGTGAAGTTAAAAATTCAAAACAAAAAAACAACAAAAATGCCAAAAACAAACAAGAAGACTCAAAAGCAGCAGCATAAAAACACCCTTCTACACTGGCTAAAGCCGGCAGTAGAGTGGTAATTTTTCAAGTGAGACGGCGGTTCACGACGATGGACGATTGGGTACAAAGGAGGCCCCAATTGAGCAGAGGAACCGGGAACGGATACCATCATATTCGACGGAATTGAATCTAGATGATTCAATATGGAATGCTTCCACACTGGAAGCCGCCTACGAAGAACTGATGTCCAAATCTGTGGACTCAATCCACAATATGCTGGATGACTTGGTCGCATCGCTGTAATAAAGTAAAATTCATGTTGTATAAAATAAATAGAAATTCATTGCAATAAAAAACAATTTTTAACTTTAATATCATTTATGTGTTTTTATTTTTGATTCAATAAATTATTAATATTTACAGGTTTTTTATTTTACAGGTTTTTTTTTTGCTTTTGTACAGGTTTTTATTTTACAGTTTTTTTTTTTATTTTACAGGTTTTTAAGATTATACTTATTGTACTTGATATTGTTGATTCAATAAAGAACAATTTTTTATCTTTAATATAATTTTTTGTGTTTTTATTTTTGATTCAATAAATTATTATTATTCACAAGGTTTTTGTTTTATTTTTTTTTATTTTAGAGGTTTTTATAAATATGTATTAGTATATTAAAACTATAACATGATGCTAAAAATATAGAACGTTTTTAAACTAAAATAACAATTATTATTATCTATAAATAAAAATATCAATATGTGTGGGAATCAACTTTATAATGACCCCAGGCATAGGTATTTATACCGTCAGACTTTATTTTTCTTTTGTCGTCATTAGAGCTGAAAGTAGTTTTTTTTATCTTATGTGTATACAAGTTGTGGATCTTAGATCTAAACAACATCATTTCATCATTAAAAATCTTATTATCAAAAAGGCATTCTTTATAACTATTTATAGTAAGCTTATCTAAAGCAGACTTCTTTACACCCTTTACTTTTTTAACACAGCCACCCCCCTCAAGAGACAATGAATACATTTTCGCTCTGAGACCAACAAACTCCAGCATTCGTTTGCCACAGTTCTCATCCTTCATCATACCCAAGACTTTTTTATTGCACCTCTTAATCCCATATAACTTTGCTAACTCTTCAGGGTATTCGGACGTATCAAACTTCATTTCTACATCTTCAGCAATATCTGCGTAAGAGTCTTTAGTCTGTATTGAATATATGAAGGAGTCTGTATCCATATAATTCAATGTGACTTTTTCTTGAAATTTGGTTTAATATAATCGTAATGGAAATCATACATCTGCCATTTGGATAGCTCTAAAACAGTGATGGGCAGACGTCGACGTCCATATTATTTCTAACTCTTACGAGCCAGCGCGCTGCCTCGTGTGAGTTGGGTTTTTCGCTGCCGACTGCACGAAATCACACGTACGCTATAAGCATTGAAATCTATTTTTAGAACACGATTGTTCGTTCGTCGTCGGTTGTCGTGCCGAAGCATGCATTAGACTTAACATTGTACTTTTAGTTGAAGGCGAACTATTGACAGGCAGGCACCACGCAGCGCATTAGCAAGAAAACTAATTTTTTACAGTGCGCTCCAAAATGTTTATGCCCGAATGGGAGAATGAATTTTTTTCATAGAAAATAAAGATTGCAGAGCAAAATGCTTGATTTGCAATAACATTGTTTTTCGAAATGTTAAATATTTTTCAAGATGGCATTATTTATTAATAAATAATAAGCACAATGAGTAACCGTTAACTTGCAGCGTGCACTGTACTGATCACACTTCGTTTTTTCGCTGCAGCGCACGCAAATTGTGCTTGTATGCGTGTGAAAACTGTGACAATATTTGTGTGTGCCCACCACTGCTCTAAAACTGTAAGCCCTAAATACATTGGCTTGTCATAAACATTATGGAATAGCATACATACATGTCTTCAGCAAATTGCGCAGAGCTGTGAAAACTAGCCTTTGCAATAAGCGAACGTGCATCTAAACGATTGCATGATGTGGTTTCCTACGAAGTGAAAATTTTTACATCTTTACGTTTTTCAACGTTCTCCACTGTCTTGCCATAGACTGCGCTGTTTAACAGTTTAAAAAAGTCTTTTTAAAAATTATTTTTCGCTACAGTTCTATGGGAAGTGTTTAGATCAATATACTTTTTAAGCCAAGGTGCCTTAAATTTTAAAACTCGATGTACTTTTGATAATATTAAACCATTACGCAAACATTGTTGAAGGTTTTTGTAATGAATTGGGTATTTATTTTTTGCCCTAAGGTCAGCAACAAGCTTACACGCCTTTGCTTCTGGTGTGGGTTTTTGGTTTAACGGACAAAAAGGTAAATCATTATGATAATCATGAAGTGAATCTGGATATATAAGGTCTACTTCTAAAATGTGGCCATACTCAGAATTTGCGTCTATTTGAGCAACATCTAGTGACGCAATCTCATCATCATCATCCACTGAAAACCAGTGTATGGAAGACTCTGAGACATTGCCCAGCCATACAAATTATTTGCATCTAGATACATTAAGTATTCAGATGGTTTGCTTGCGTCATACGCATCCATATGCATATGGTTGGCTTTAGAGTACCGCTTACAGCACTGAATTAAACCACCCCTAAATCCACTTTGAATAAACCTATATGTACATATCAATATCAGTTAGTAGATCTAATTCTATTTCGGTCGTTTTAAGCATAGCATCCCATGACAGACCGGGTGTGGTGTAATAATGTGCAGGATCTACAGAATAAATTTTCTTACATATTGCTCGAAAATTTTGAAAAACGTCTGTCAATAAAAGAACATCTGTTTTGAGATAAAGCTCCATATATTCTTTTAATGTCTGACAGTTGAAAACTTTCCATACATGCTGTGCATGTAAATAGTCCTCAGGCGAACATTCTTATTGGTTAAACTATTAAAGAACTTCTCCCTTGGAGGTCGACAGGTTTTGGACAGTCGGGTTTCTGAGTCCAAAAACTCATATGGAAAAACTCCCTTTCTACGCAATAAGCTAAACTCCTCCTCAGAGGGATAAAAGCGCTTAACGCTCTCGAAACAACACTGTACTTAGATTACTACTTAAAGCATCTAAGCTGGTTGCCATAAAGCGAAAAGTGTCTAAAAATCTCATTTCTAAATTTTTTCATGGGACGCTATGTATGTAAATTTGGAGAGTGATATATACGACTCCTTATTTAGTGGGAGTGCAATTTGAAAATTAATGTTACAACCATTATGGGCTGGACCCCTGTACTGACCCGTTAAATGACAATGGTCACGCACTCGCTCGGTCCCCAGAATTTTCTTGCAGATATGGCAATTAGCTGCTTTTCGAAAACTGGTTTCCTCCCCTGCACTCATTGTCATAGGTTTAATATTAGAAAGGTAGGTCGTGTAAATTTCACTTACATCTCTGATGAGAGATGTGACAAATTTAACACCTGCATCCTTACCAGTCTTTAAAACAAACTTGTCTAAGGATGGGTCAAAGGAGCACTTAATGTAGTACGAGAATGCTATAGGCACATGCAATGATGTAGCTGTAACATTTTCGCTCACTTTCGAATTGAGGGGGGCACTCGAAGTCTGCATACACTACAAATGGTACATCTAAACTACGATTAAAATTCTTAAATTTAAGACTGGCTTTTTCTTCCGTTGGTAGCGTAGAAACCATCTTCCCGCAATTCATCCGGTGCTCCATAGATAACTTCTCGTTGTGGGAGAAGTTGAGACAGGTTTTGCAAAAGAATAGATTATTAACATGTCCGGTTACCTGTGAGCGAACCAGTCTTAAAGTTTAAAAACAAAGAAAAATTTATTAGTACTATAAATTACCAAAAAGTTTTTAAATAATGAATCTTACCTTGATAAACTTTTTATCCATACAAAATGCGCCCGTCCATCGCTCTCCAAAAGCAATAAACTTAAATGCCGTTCCCTTTCGACCTCCGTTAAATACAGTGGACCCACCACTTTTCCCTTTTCCTCATCGTATCCAAAAACGTTGATACTGATAGTGGAGTTCCGTCTTTCGAACACTTTAATTTGTAAAAGTGGAAGCGGAAACTCCAACTCCTCAAAATCTAATGTAAGTGTATCACTTACATAGATTTTTGAGTTGACAATATTCACATTGTAGATCGAACATCTCTCAGGATGGCTGGTGTTGCGTGGGTGTATCAGGGCTGATATTAAAGCCCATTTAAAACAGTACTCATCGTTGTTTTGTACATTCACAATCGCCTTTTTTATTCTCAACACCTTTGGAGTTTCAATATAATTTGAAACTTTTAAAGGAGTGTATTTATTAATATTGCACTCCAATCTTATTATTTGGGACATAGTCCATCCGCTGTCCCTTTCCTGGAACTCCTCCATTTTTTGTCGGATGATTTCTGCATGCTGATAATGGACTTCTTCTATATTTCTTCCAGCAGTTAGAACGCACATAGGCGTTTGATGCGATTTGACTTGCATCACCATCTCGTCTTGATGGAATTTTATGTATTCCGCAAATAACTCAAAGTTTATCTTACACGATGTGTGTAAAGACAAAACATTGGTTGTTATTGGAATAAGCTCCGATGAGGCATCAGTGAGGAATTCCTGGGGATCCAGAATTTCCTCACGCCTATTCTCAAAGGCTAGTGTAATAATGCAGTTTTTAAATCCTCCTGAAATCTGCTTAACAGCACTATTCAGAGGTATAAAAACACGCATTTTGTGGATACTGGACCGTAAATGTCCATTCCACTTTGAAAAAAGTACATTAACGTTATATGTGTTGCACCACTTTGTCGTCGGTTTGGGGGTTGCGGCGAAGATGTTGGTGGCAGTGTAGGGTGTATTATTGCAGAAGGTGGTGTAGGCCGTGTTGTTGAATGTGGTGGCGAAAGGTGCGTTGGTGTAGGTGTTGGCGATGGGTGTGTTGGTGTGGTTGGCGTTGCTGGGCGTGTTGACGTATGTGTTGTTGAAGGGCGTGTTGGGGAAGGTGGCGTTAAACATCTTCATAAGGGTGGTGGCTTTGCTTGTGATGGTAGAGGTAGTGGTAGTGGTAGTGGTTTGCGATCCTGGAGTGTGCGGTCTTGAATCGGTGCCGAAAATCTCAGCTAAGTCGTTGGCTGCGGCGGTGGTGTACACAATGTTGTTTGAAGACATTTAAAATCACAAACGTTTTAAAACACGGAATAAAAAATGTTAAAAGTTACACTCGTAAGTTTCGTGAGCTACTGATCGTTTTTTCTGTCAAAAGTACCTCTTT
>JARNME010000363.1:0-393590 GCA_030179655.1 Scaptomyza flava | reverse complement strand
ATAACTTTTTAAATTTTATATTCATTTATTTAAATGTAATTTTCATTTATTTGACTATTAATTTATAATTTTATTTTAGCGTGTATTGTTTTGCTTTGATTATATTTATTAACTTTCGTTAATTAAATATTTAATTAATTGTTGAGTGCAAAAATATAAATCTGTATTGTTCTGATATTTTAATAACTTGATTTGAATTTCATAAGCAAATTGGGAAACCCATGCATACACTACAGTTAACAGACGGAGTATGTCTATTGTTTATTCCATCGGTAGCACTGATAGAAAGGACAGAAAGAATTGATTTTATTTAAACATTTACAACGCGCGGCAAGCCGTTGCTACTGCCACTTACTTCTTTCCAGAAAAGTTAGTAATATCTTTAAGATTATTTTTGCATCTATTAGCGCTATATTAAAGCACAGCTTAATAGAAACGCAAAAGCAAACTGGGGAAAAAAAATTGAAACTAAATTTCTTGTGTGACTAACTAGCAACTACTAGTCTTTACTCTAACACAAGTATGCTTGACTGATTTATTTCTTGAAAGGAAAGGATGATAGTGCTTTGACTCAGTGGGTGGACGTAGATAAACTCCACAGTTAAACCATTTTCCAGCTTAAATTTCGGACTTAACAAGGTAATGACAAATGTGTTATTTAGATATTGGCCGTGTAAGCTAGGGAGCTTATGACGTTTTTCACATATCCACACAATTTTTGTTGTCTTGGCTGTACTTTAATGATCTGCGATATTAGGGTTTATGTGTATATGAAAACTCAACTAATAGATCAAGCAGATATTTTCACCAAAACTAGGACAAAGACATGATCGGAAGGGGATTTAAGTCATAGATGTTGATGACTTATTTGAAAGAAAATATAATTTCATATTTGTTAATAACCACAAAACGAAGCATTGGCCCTGACATTTTACTATGGGAATTCATGTTTATCTTTTAAAATTAGGAAATACATTATTATGATTTGGCGTCTACAACCCTATGGGGTCACTACCTGATGCACAAGGCTCCTCCACGCGCTCCTGCTTTGGGCGCGTCTTCTCCAGTTGACAGTCCCAAGTTTCGACAGGCATTCAGTCACTTGGTCAAGCCAAAGTATCCGCGGTCATCCTCTCCTTCGCTGTCCGCCTACCATCGCATCAAACACCTTCCGAGCCGGAGATTCTTCCTCCATACGAGCGATGTGACCCAGCCAGCGAAGTCGCTGAATATTCACACGACTGACTACGTCGACATCGTTGTATAGCTCATGCAGCTCATCGTTCCACCTGATGCGGTAGATACCGCTAACGCAGACAGGACCAAAGATTTGGCGAAGAATTTTCCTCTCAAAAACCCCAAGAGCAGCTACATCTGATTGTGATACTGTCCAGGCCTCCGCACCATAAAGAAGAACTGGAAGGATGAGCGTCTTGTTAAGTGTTTTCTTCGTCTGTCGAGAGAGGGCTCTAATTTTTATTTGTCTACTGAGCCCAAAGTAGCACCTGTTGGCAAGTGTTATTCTTCGCATAATCTCCAGACTGACATTATTGCTATTGGTGACCGCAGATCCAAGCTAAACAAATTACTTGACGGACTCAAAGCTATTGTTACCAGAGGTAAGCTGTGAATCTAGACGCCGAGATTCTCTGCTAGAGCATACCATAAACTTCGTTTTCCCTGCATTTACAGTCAAACCAACTTTGTCCGATTCTTTTTCAATAGATCCGAATGCCGCCGTTACATCACGCTTAGTGCGGCCAATGATGTCAATATCATCCGATGCATAGCAGCCTTTCTTATAATACTCTCCATCAAAAGATTAAAGAGCATACAGGAAAGCGAGTCATCCTGTCTGAGACCACGCTTGGTGATAAAGGTTTCGGATTTGTCATTTCCTACCTTGACAGAGCTGCTAGTATTGCTCAATGTCATCTTGCAAAGTCGCGTTAGCTTTGCAGGGATACCAAGCTCAGAGCAGTGTATAAGCAATCCCGCCTTGGGCTATCGAAAGCTGTCTTGTAGTCGACAAAGAGGTGGTACGTGTCGATTTGGTTTTTATGTGTCTTCTCCAGGATTTGGCACAGTGTGAAGATTTGGTCAATCGTGGACTTACCAGGGTGGAAGCCGCAGTGATAAGGTCCAATAATTGCCTCGGCATGAGGTTTTAGCCTTTCACATAATACGCTTGTAAAGACCTTATATGCGACAGGAAGTAGACTGATGCCACGATAGTTGGTGCGTAATGTGGCATCACCCTTCTTTAGGATGGGACAGATCAGGCTGAGGTTCCAATCGCCGGGCATGCACTCCGTGAGCCACATCTTGTAGATAAGTTCATGCATGCTCCCAATTAACTCATTGCCACCAGTCTTAAGCAATTCAGCTGCCAGGCCATCTGCACCTGGTGCCTTATTGTTTTTAAGCCGCTGAATAGCGGTTGCAACCTCGATATAGCTGGGGCTTGATATATCAATTCCGTCGTCGTGGATTTGCATTTGTACGTCATCTTCCCCAATATCGTTTTCTGCGTCTGTCACTAGGTTTCCGTCATCATCTCTGCATGAAACTCCTCCACTCTTGAAGCCTTGGGTCAGACGCTTAACCCTTTGGTAGAAGTTTCGTGCGTAATTTCTGCATCTGCTGTTCTCCATTTGCTCGCATTCTTGCCTTTCTAGTTCTTGTTTCTTGCGTCTGAAAAGGCGTTTCTCCTCTCTTCTCCTTGTCCTGTACGCCTCTACCACAGCTCGTGTCGCTCCAGACTGCAGTGTTCTTCTATAGGCGGCGTCTTTTGCAGCTGTTGCTTCACGACACTCCTGGTCATACCATGGATTCCTTATGAGAGGGTGCCGGAATCCAAGCACCTCTTCCGCTGAGGTTCGTAAGGAGCGAGATATGCGCGTCCACATATCGCTGATGTTTTCCGCATTTGGAGCCGAGAGGTGAATGCGTCATTACTCTGTTGTGAGTGCAGCTTTCTGATGTCCAGCTTTCTTTGCATACCACGAAAAGACGTTTTCGACACACATGGCCGTGTGTCGATGTTAGGACCCCGACAAGATCGTATGTCGAGTATGCTAGATGCATACCCTTGCATCAATCACAGCATGATCGATCTGATTCCGCGTCAGTCGATCAGGAGACAGCAAAGATGCTTTGTGGATATCCAGATGACGAAATCCAGTACTATGTACTACCATATTTTGCGCCACAGCAAAGCCAATTAATCTGAGACCATTGCTCGAGGTGGACTCATGTAGGCTAAATCGCCCGACGGTTGCACCAAAGATCCCTTCACGCCCTACCTTGGCATTAAAATCTCCGAGAATAATTTTAATGTCATGGGATGGGCAACGGCCGTATGCTCGGTCGAGATCCGCATAGAAGGCATCCTTCGTGGCATCGTCTTTTTCTTCATTTAGCAGTTATGCGTATTGTTGCAAGTCTCTCACTTATTGGCAGGAAGTGGGAGACTCGTTGCCGTAACCTAGCACCAACAACAAAGCCAACACCAAATTCATGCCTTTGCGAATGTAATATATGTCACAGTCTTTCCTCTTGATGCAGCCCTGTCCTTTCCATTGCATCTCCTGGATTGCAGTAATGTCTGCCTTACACTTGTTGAGTGTATCTGCTAGTTGTTGAGCAGCACCCGGTCTATACAATGTTCGTACATTCCAAGTGCATACCCTCAAATCATTGGCCTTTTTTTCGTTTGCCATAGTCGTCAACGTTAGTTCGAATCCGCTCCGAGGCTCCTCTTGCTTCTTTCATTGAAGATTAGTTTTCTGTGGGTGGATTTCAAGTCCTACGCCATAACCTAATTTGAAGGATTAGAAATCCCGCCGCGCGCTTTAGTTTGCCACTAAACGGGTGTTTATTGACAATCCAGGAAGAACAACGTGGAGGTAGCGCGTCGACTTGAAGGAAGTAGGGATAAGGATCGTGCTGGCATCCACCAAGTTGAATGCAATCAGGCACTTTGCCTTGCATACTATCTCCCATCTCTTCCTAGGAAATACATTATACAACAAAAAAAAGGAATCAATCAAATACTATTATTATTAAACTATTCTTTTTTTTTCTTATTTTTTTTCTTGTTTGCATTGTTTGCTTAAGCTCATCTTTAAAGCTTTTGACTATGACAATTGTCGCACAAGTAAACAAGTAAATTAGTTGCCTTACGGAATTTTCAAAATCTTAATAAGCTAATTAATCTTAGAACAATTCATTTGCCTTGTCTTTAAATTAGTTTTGTTATGGCTTTATGTTTCATGTTTTTCATTATATTTACGGGATTATTATTTCATTACTAATTAACTTTGTGTGAACTTGCATTGTGTGTACTTGCATTTCTTTTAAGCAACCATACAAAACAAGTAAGAAGGCTCTAGTCGGGAGAGCCCGACTAGAAGATACCCTGAACCCAGATGCAATAAATAAATTAAATTTATGTAAGACTTTGGTATACTGACTTAGCTTCAATCGATTAAGTTCAATATCTCCGGTGTTTCTCAACCGACTTGGACGAAATTTTCAGAAAAGTTCTATCATTACCCATTACGTCAACCCTCATTTTTAGATTTTCCAAATTCGATATTTTTGTTATCGATTTTATGTGTATATCGGAAACCATATTAGCTATCGATAATTTGAAGCAAACTTGTTCTGCTCATGGTATAGGAGAACTTAAATACAAAATCAGAAGTCTCTAGCTCTTGTAGTCTCTGAGATCCACGCGTTCATACAGACAGACAGACGGACAGACGGACAGACAGACGGACATGGCTATATCGTCTCGTCTGTTGATGCTGATCACGAATATATATACTTTATAGGGTCGGAGATGCTTCCTTCTGCCTGTTACATACTTTTGCAAAAAACCATTATACCCTTATTTACCCATTTTATGGGTTAAGGGTATAAAAAACTGGTTGACTCGTATGAGCCGGTGCAAGTGCACCTAAACAGATAATTGCGGGTTGTGCCTACTATAAAATGCATCAGCAAGAGGGCAGGGGGGTGTATTCCAAAAAGGCATTGCAATAACTTACTTAACCGCCAGTTACACAATTAGCTACCGATCCCGATCTTGGCCAGCAGCTGAAGCTCGATGTAGCCTATTTCTGCACCATTCCTTGCTTTAGCGAAAGCTCCGTTTTTAAGGTTAAGTCGGGGCTTGTGCAGCGCAAGTTTGCGAATCAACTTAGTGCCTTCTCCAATGGAGTTGGCACTTGATTGGGGAATGTGGATGTGGAGGGACTTGAGTCTGTGTTGCACTTCCGCACTTCGATATTGGGCAGTGTTTGCAGTGAAGAAAACTAATATATTGTTTATATTTTTTTCTCTTGACTTTGTCTGCGCGTTTTTACGTTTTATATGAGCGTTTTTTGCGTTTTATATGCGCTCCCACGAATCCACATGCAACAAACGATGGAAGCAAATTTTTTTTCTCTTCTTTTTCCTAGGCGACGAAAATAATGTTGACTCACTATGGGGGTGTTCGATCAGCATGTATAATCAATTTAAAGTCTTAAGTACTTGTTGGTATTTTATTGAGAGCCATTTTTAGATCTTTAACATAACGATTATGCTGATGAAACATACATTGAAGATCTTTTACTACGCTACAATCAAAATTTGAAATATTTTTGCAACATAGTTGAGCTTCCTTTTCATCATCACCAACAAAAAAATTTGAAGAAACTGCATTTCTTCATTTGGCAAAGGTCGGACACTACCAATTAGGTAATACACTTGTCCTTGGACTTTAAAGGTTGACCAACTTTTATTTATAGTTTTTGTACTACCAAAATAAATCATTTGAAAGCAGCTGTTATACTTTCTTATACGATCAATGAAATGATCATGCTTGGGATGTCCACCAATTATTAAGCTTTTAAGTGGATCAGGCAAATTTTCATTTTGGGAAAGCTTAACTTTTCCTGCCTTGCAACAGATACCCAAAGGCTCATTTTTCCATATTAAAGCATTACAATGTTTGCATATAAAATTCATACTATCAAGTTGAGTAACTTTATCTGACTTTTAAGCTATTTCAAAATCATAGTTTAAGCCAGACATGGCTTTAACGCTCCATGCACGCAAACGCCTTTCTTGATATCACGATTTTTTTTAAATGAATGTTTTAGTACCTTTTGTCTGCTTTGTCGGCGAACCGACTAAGTCTTTTATCGGGATTTTTAACATTTTCAGTTTTACCATCAAAATGTCCATTCAATAATAGACCGGTAAATTGCAACAGGATGCATATTATTTCCAAATGCTTGTAATAAATTTTCATTTTGAAAAACTTGGAAATTTACAGCAAAAATTTCTGCTGCTGCTTGAAGCTCACATGCAGTACCATAAGTATGACATAGCGCACTCATATTGTTTAGAAGAGCTTTAAAAAGGCAGGCTCCATCACCAATTACAGCTATTTCGGCTAAGGCCGGCCGCACACCGGAGCCAACAAAACGTCTTTAGACGTTTTTTATGTCGAACCGAACATGAATCCATTGCTTCTTATGGCCGACCTCACATCAAGACCAACAAATAAAAACACATAATACTATTAGTTTTTTTTGTCGGACCAACAATAACCAACAAAAAACGTTTTGTTGTCTCCGGTGTGCGGCCGACCTAACTCTCTTATGTATGCGCGCGCTCTGCAAGTCAAACAAAGAGCGTAGTATCGCTACCTTCTTCGCACGCACTGAATCAATGCAAAATATATCTAAGAGGCTGCAGTTAAGTGAATTGTATATTGCCTTTAGCTTTAATTTAGTGTGTGTGCGGAGGAGCTAGGGTTATAAAACTTTATGATTGACATGCAAAGCGCTCACATAAAATAGAGAGTGAACGTAAATGAGGAACAACAAAGGAGCATGATCGGAGCGAGATTTCAAATTATCTGATTATCATAAGAGCAACACACGCGCTTATGTGAACGCCCTTTGCTTATTCGAAATTGAATTTCAATAATATATCAATAATGTTAGTGTGTTACGTTTTGTCTAAGTTATATAAGCAGCAAGTAGGCGAATCCACCCCATAACATATTCTGGTGTGGGAAATTTTGTTATGTTGTTGTTTTTTTTTACAATCAATGACACCAACAAAAAGTAGCAGTGCGGGCCCAACAACAACACTGACAACAAACAACAACAACAAACGCTACTTGGGTCGTAAATCAATTGTCAAAGGCACACAAATTTGAAAAAAAAAGAATATGCACTGTGCGAAGTGATACATGTACATAAAATTATGAAAATATTTTCAAGCGCATTGTTCACTTAATTGTGTATGCACTTATTCATTAGAAGCAGATATCCGTTTCGTTTTTGCAAGTGTCGAACCTTTTTTTATGACTTTGCTTGTGCGACGCGAAGGCGGCACTGCGCATTTGTTTTGTTTTTGTATTCTCGCTCGCGATCAAACCCTCAGCTTGCGCGACAATCAGGCGACAGTAGTGGAATGGGTACTTGTTTTAATTGTAATTTGTTTTTTAAAATGGGTAAAAAGTGCTCCAAATCGTATGGGAGGTACTTGAAGGAGTTGTCCAAATAAAAATTCCCTTCTTAGTGCTCACCTACCTGCATGCAAAATTGTGTGAAAATTTCAGCCTTATAGCTGTTTTCGTTTAGGCTGTGGCTCTTCCATTATCATCAGGACAAATTCTTTTATATATATAGAGACTAGTAGGTGGCCCGCTTACTTTGCTGCTTGGATAGTTTATATAAATTTTAGCAATAGAAGATAGATACAAAATAAATAAATTAGAAAATATTTCACAAAATATTAAAGCAAAGTATTTAATATTCTCTTTTCCACGCCACCATTGAGGTAGAGAATCAGGCGCGTAATTTTTTATTGTGGTTTCCCCATTAGGCCTTATCCACTTATTGAATTGAATTTGCAATTATTAACAATTGTTAAGAGCTTCTTTATAAACGATATTGGTTGTTTTTCCGTCAGGTGCTAATACAAATAAACTTTTTGGTGAACTGACTCTTGAGCAGGCTACATAAAATTGGCCATGAGAAAAACAATCGTGTCTTAAGTCTAGTCAGGCTAATTTAAGAGCTTGTCCCTGTGATTTATTTATTGTTAAGGCTAAGCAAACTTTTAAAGGAAATTGCAATCTTTTAAATTGAATTGGCAATTCAGAATCAGAAGGTATTAATGGAATTCTCGGTATAAAAACCGTTTCCCCTATACCATTGCCAGTAAAGATAATTGTTACGACAACATTCTTATGAAGAACTTTAACTTGCAATCTTGTACCATTGCACAGTTTTGGCGGTTTCAAGTTGCGAATCAACATTACAGGTGAACCAATCTTTAAAGTTAATTTATTTTGAGGCAGGCCAGCCGGATTTAATGAATTAAGAAACTCGACGGGGTAATGAACTGCATCTTCGATTCCAGTCACAGAATCAATAGAGTTATATGTAATTTCTTCACTTTGAAATGATTTTAATAAAAACTCGTTTATTTCCAATGCATTGTCATTTCTCGCAGCCAAAATAGCACGTTCTGAAAACCATTCGAGTGATTTTTAAGAGATATTTGTTATATCCGGAAATATTTTTAGAGTTAGCTCTACAATACTTTTCACAACATGACACAAAGTTGATGGTAAAATTATTTTGCTATCATGGGTTGGAAACAATCCATTTCCTATTTGAAGAAGCATTTCTGCAAATTCACCAGCTACGCTATCACATTTTAAGTGCACTCGCATATTCACCACAAAATTGAAGACTTTAAACACGCATTTATTCCATCTGCTCTTGTTCCTCTGGGGATCACTGGAAGAGTTTGTCGAAAATCACCAGCTAAGAGAACAGTTATGCCACCCATTAGGTATTCACTATCTCGAATGTCTTTCAAAGATCGATCTACAGCTTCAAAAGCACCTTTATTAGCCATAGTACACTCATCCCAAACAATAAACTTGCAATCTTGAGCACAGCAGCCATATTAGATTGTTTTGAAATTGAGCAATGTGGTGCTTCTAAATGAAACAAATTAAATGGAATCTTTAGAGTAGAATGCCTTGTGCGACCACCATTAAGTAAAGTGACTGCGATACCGGAAGAAGCAACGGCCAATGCAATGTTTTTACTATGCCGTACCTTTGCCAATAATAAATTTAAAAGATACGTTTTACCTTTTCCACCAGGTGCATCTAAAAATAGATTTATCCCTTTTCTGCTTCAACGCTATGTAGTATCTTTTCGTATACTTGTTTTTGCTCAGCAGTAAGGAATAGTTCATTATTAACAACAAAATTATCGCAATTTTTATAATTTGTTTCTCTATGATATTCAGTATTTGGAACAATTTCCTAGGATCTGATTGGTAGTGGAAGTCCATAGTTAGTCAAGTTTTGACCACCAATAGTCAGTACAATATCATTAATGTAAATAAGGACATTTATTTAATACATTATTCACAATACTTTCATCAAAACTCCTGTGTTGTGAAAAATGAAAGGCTCTTAAATATATTGTGAAAAACTCTCTTTATAAGTATTCCAAAGTTTAAGAGCATCTGAAATTTGACAAAATACTAACATTATTGCAAAAAGTTCTCTCAGTTTTGTAGGATTTTGACATATGACAGCTTCGGCTATAGTTGAATCCCAGTGCTTATCATCTTCTAGTAATCCTAGAGCTTTACACGCCAATTGAAATGATGAGATTGCTACACCATTAACGGTTTTTAAACTTAAAAATGAAGTTGGGCCCCTTACAAAATGTAATAAAAGTCTTAAATAAAAACATTCTGTATTATTCGGATGAATAGTGTAAACTCTTCCCAAAGCTGAATCTCTTTTAACTCCAGGAAAATTTGGCACATCATGCTCTCGTTTTCTTCTTTGAAGTTCTATAGAAGCGTTCTTGCAAACTCATCACGTGTGCAGAGCTCAAAGAAGGCTAGCAAAGTGGTTGTGGGTGTAGTGCTTAATCTGTCAAGTAATTGTTGCGGATTATTGGGGTTAAAATATATCCGTTGACCATTTTCTAAATGAACAGCTAAGTGTGTCATAGCCGGAAAACGTTCATGTATGGGAAATGCAAGGATTCTCCATACCGCTTCTGAGCTACTTATATAACGGCCACTTTCGAACATAATATCATTACGTTGGTCTTCAAGAGTAAATGATGCTTGATCACTGCCCTTGTTAACATATTTACAAATTAATTTAATATACTTTACAGAACTACAATGCTCAACATTTATGTGAGCCTCAAATGTTCTCAATAGTACACAGTTGTAAGGCACAACCCAACAATTATCTATGCAATTACCATTTATATTAATTGCATTACCACCATCTTCTATCACTCTTCTACGATAAAGGGGGTAACTATCTTTTCCAGTTACAGTTTCTTTAAGTAATTGTCGAGGAAACCTTTTGGTACAATTTGCATTTTTCATGCATGGCGATTTATTATTAAATGCACCGCAAGGACCATGAATCATATTGACTTAACAATGTTGGATAACAAAGGATCCTCATCTGCGTTTGGTATTTCGGCACAGATAATTTTATTGATTATCTGGTCTATTTAATTTTCTAACCAAAGTAGAATATGTATATGTGGTAAACCCCGCTTTTGCCATTCCACAGAGTACATGAAACATTGCACGCTTCAAAACAAAGAACCTTTTGTCAATAGTGACATTAAAGCTTTAAATTTTAAATGAAAAGCTTGAGCTATAATATCGTGACGATCATGCGATTTTTGACCCGGTAATAAAACACTTTTGATGTCATTCCATTGTGGATTGCATGTGAATGTTATGAAAAGATCTGGTCGCCCATAATGGCGAACACATGTCATAGCATCTTGAGTCTTTTCATGCATATTTCGTACAGAGCTTGTAAAAGAAGATGGTAAAATTACTACAAGTGCACCTAAACAGATAATTGCGGGTTGTGCCTACTATAAAATGCATCAGCAAGAGGGCAGGGGGGTGTATTCCAAAAAGGCATTGCAATAACTTACTTAACCGCCAGTTACACAATTAGCTACCGATCCCGATCTTGGCCAGCAGCTGAAGCTCGATGTAGCCTATTTCTGCACCATTCCTTGCTTTAGCGAAAGCTCCGTTTTTAAGGTTAAGTCGGGGCTTGTGCAGCGCAAGTTTGCGAATCAACTTAGTGCCTTCTCCAATGGAGTTGGCACTTGATTGGGGAATGTTGATGTGGAGGGACTTGAGTCTGTGTTGCACTTCCGCACTTCGATATTGGGCAGTGTTTGCAGTGAAGAAAACTAATATATTGTTTATATTTTTTTCTCTTGACTTTGTCTGCGCGTTTTTACGTTTATATGAGCGTTTTTTGCGTTTTATATGCGCTCCCACGAATCCACATGCAACAAACGATGGAAGCAAATTTTTTTTCTCTTCTTTTTCCTAGGCGACGAAAATAATGTTGACTCACTATGGGGGTGTTCGATCAGCATGTATAATCAATTTAAAGTCTTAAGTACTTGTTGGTATTTATTGAGAGCCATTTTAGATCTTTAACATAACGATTATGCTGATGAAACATACATTGAAGATCTTTTACTACGCTACAATCAAAATTTGAAATATTTTTGCAACATAGTTGAGCTTCCTTTTCATCATCACCAACAAAAAAATTTGAAGAAACTGCATTTCTTCATTTGGCAAAGGTCGGACACTACCAATTAGGTAATACACTTGTCCTTGGACTTTAAAGGTTGACCAACTTTATTTATAGTTTTTGTACTACCAAAATAAATCATTTGAAAGCAGCTGTTATACTTTCTTATACGATCAATGAAATGATCATGCTTGGGATGTCCACCAATTATTAAGCTTTTAAGTGGATCAGGCAAATTTTCATTTTGGGAAAGCTTAACTTTTCCTGCCTTGCAACAGATACCCAAAGGCTCATTTTTCCATATTAAAGCATTACAATGTTTGCATATAAAATTCATACTATCAAGTTGAGTAACTTTATCTGACTTTTAAGCTATTTCAAAATCATAGTTTAAGCCAGACATGGCTTTAACGCTCCATGCACGCAAACGCCTTTCTTGATATCACGATTTTTTTTAAATGAATGTTTTAGTACCTTTTGTCTGCTTTGTCGGCGAACCGACTAAGTCTTTTATCGGGATTTTTAACATTTTCAGTTTTACCATCAAAATGTCCATTCAATAATAGACCGGTAAATTGCAACAGGATGCATATTATTTCCAAATGCTTGTAATAAATTTCCATTTTGAAAAACTTGGAAATTTACAGCAAAAATTTCTGCTGCTGCTTGAAGCTCACATGCAGTACCATAAGTATGACATAGCGCACTCATATTGTTTAGAAGAGCTTTAAAAAGGCAGGCTCCATCACCAATTACAGCTATTTCGGCTAAGGCCGGCCGCACACCGGAGCCAACAAAACGTCTTTAGACGTTTTTTATGTCGAACCGAACATGAATCCATTGCTTCTTATGGCCGACCTCACATCAAGACCAACAAATAAAAACACATAATACTATTAGTTTTTTTTGTCGGACCAACAATAACCAACAAAAAACGTTTTGTTGTCTCCGGTGTGCGGCCGACCTAACTCTCTTATGTATGCGCGCGCTCTGCAAGTCAAACAAAGAGCGTAGTATCGCTACCTTCTTCGCACGCACTGAATCAATGCAAAATATATCTAAGAGGCTGCAGTTAAGTGAATTGTATATTGCCTTTAGCTTTAATTTAGTGTGTGTGCGGAGGAGCTAGGGTTATAAAACTTTATGATTGACATGCAAAGCGCTCACATAAAATAGAGAGTGAACGTAAATGAGGAACAACAAAGGAGCATGATCGGAGCGAGATTTCAAATTATCTGATTATCATAAGAGCAACACACGCGCTTATGTGAACGCCCTTTGCTTATTCGAAATTGTATTTCAATAATATATCAATAATGTTAGTGTGTTACGTTTTGTCTAAGTTATATAAGCAGCAAGTAGGCGAATCCACCCCATAACATATTCTGGTGTGGGAAATTTTTGTTATGTTGTTGTTTTTTTTTACAATCAATGACACCAACAAAAAGTAGCAGTGCGGGCCCAACAACAACACTGACAACAAACAACAACAACAAACGCTACTTGGGTCGTAAATCAATTGTCAAAGGCACACAAATTTGAAAAAAAAAGAATATGCACTGTGCGAAGTGATACATGTACATAAAATTATGAAAATTATTTTCAAGCGCATTGTTCACTTAATTGTGTATGCACTTATTCATTAAGAAGCAGATATCCGTTTCGTTTTTGCAAGTGTCGAACCTTTTTTTATGACTTTGCTTGTGCGACGCGAAGGCGGCACTGCGCATTTGTTTTGTTTTTGTATTCTCGCTCGCGATCAAACCCTCAGCTTGCGCGACAATCAGGCGACAGTAGTGGAATGGGTACTTGTTTTAATTGTAATTTGTTTTTTAAAATGGGTAAAAAGTGCTCCAAATCGTATGGGAGGTACTTGAAGGAGTTGTCCAAATAAAAATTCCCTTCTTAGTGCTCACCTACCTGCATGCAAAATTGTGTGAAAATTTCAGCCTTATAGCTGTTTTCGTTTAGGCTGTGGCTCTTCCATTATCATCAGGACAAATTCTTTTATATATATAGAGACTAGTAGGTGGCCCGCTTACTTTGCTGCTTGGATAGTTTATATAAATTTTAGCAATAGAAGATAGATACAAAATAAATAAATTAGAAAATATTTCACAAAATATTAAAGCAAAGTATTTAATATTCTCTTTTCCACGCCACCATTGAGGTAGAGAATCAGGCGCGTAATTTTTTATTGTGGTTTCCCCATTAGGCCTTATCCACTTATTGAATTGAATTTGCAATTATTAACAATTGTTAAGAGCTTCTTTATAAACGATATTGGTTGTTTTTCCGTCAGGTGCTAATACAAATAAACTTTTTGGTGAACTGACTCTTGAGCAGGCTACATAAAATTGGCCATGAGAAAAACAATCGTGTCTTAAGTCTAGTCAGGCTAATTTAAGAGCTTGTCCCTGTGATTTATTTATTGTTAAGGCTAAGCAAACTTTTAAAGGAAATTGCAATCTTTTAAATTGAATTGGCAATTCAGAATCAGAAGGTATTAATGGAATTCTCGGTATAAAAACCGTTTCCCCTATACCATTGCCAGTAAAGATAATTGTTACGACAACATTCTTATGAAGAACTTTAACTTGCAATCTTGTACCATTGCACAGTTTTGGCGGTTTCAAGTTGCGAATCAACATTACAGGTGAACCAATCTTTAAAGTTAATTTATTTTGAGGCAGGCCAGCCGGATTTAATGAATTAAGAAACTCGACGGGGTAATGAACTGCATCTTCGATTCCAGTCACAGAATCAATAGAGTTATATGTAATTTCTTCACTTTGAAATGATTTTAATAAAAACTCGTTTATTTCCAATGCATTGTCATTTCTCGCAGCCAAAATAGCACGTTCTGAAAACCATTCGAGTGATTTTTAAGAGATATTTGTTATATCCGGAAATATTTTTAGAGTTAGCTCTACAATACTTTTCACAACATGACACAAAGTTGATGGTAAAATTATTTTGCTATCATGGGTTGGAAACAATCCATTTCCTATTTGAAGAAGCATTTCTGCAAATTCACCAGCTACGCTATCACATTTTAAGTGCACTCGCATATTCACCACAAAATTGAAGACTTTAAACACGCATTTATTCCATCTGCTCTTGTTCCTCTGGGGATCACTGGAAGAGTTTGTCGAAAATCACCAGCTAAGAGAACAGTTATGCCACCCATTAGGTATTCACTATCTCGAATGTCTTTCAAAGATCGATCTACAGCTTCAAAAGCACCTTTATTAGCCATAGTACACTCATCCCAAACAATAAACTTGCAATCTTTGAGCACAGCAGCCATATTAGATTGTTTTGAAATTGAGCAATGTGGTGCTTCTAAATGAAACAAATTAAATGGAATCTTTAGAGTAGAATGCCTTGTGCGACCACCATTAAGTAAAGTGACTGCGATACCGGAAGAAGCAACGGCCAATGCAATGTTTTTACTATGCCGTACCTTTGCCAATAATAAATTTAAAAGATACGTTTTACCTTTTCCACCAGGTGCATCTAAAAAATAGATTTATCCCTTTTCTGCTTCAACGCTATGTAGTATCTTTTCGTATACTTGTTTTTGCTCAGCAGTAAGGAATAGTTCATTATTAACAACAAAATTATCGCAATTTTATAATTTGTTTCTCTATGATATTCAGTATTTGGAACAATTTCCTAGGATCTGATTGGTAGTGGAAGTCCATAGTTAGTCAAGTTTTGACCACCAATAGTCAGTACAATATCATTAATGTAAATAAGGACATTTATTTAATACATTATTCACAATACTTTCATCAAAACTCCTGTGTTGTGAAAAATGAAAGGCTCTTAAAATATATTGTGAAAAACTCTCTTTATAAGTATTCCAAAGTTTAAGAGCATCTGAAATTTGACAAAATACTAACATTATTGCAAAAAGTTCTCTCAGTTTTGTAGGATTTTGACATATGACAGCTTCGGCTATAGTTGAATCCCAGTGCTTATCATCTTCTAGTAATCCTAGAGCTTTACACGCCAATTGAAATGATGAGATTGCTACACCATTAACGGTTTTTAAACTTAAAAATGAAGTTGGGCCCCTTACAAAATGTAATAAAAGTCTTAAATAAAAACATTCTGTATTATTCGGATGAATAGTGTAAACTCTTCCCAAAGCTGAATCTCTTTTAACTCCAGGAAAATTTGGCACATCATGCTCTCGTTTTCTTCTTTGAAGTTCTATAGAAGCGTTCTTGCAAACTCATCACGTGTGCAGAGCTCAAAGAAGGCTAGCAAAGTGGTTGTGGGTGTAGTGCTTAATCTGTCAAGTAATTGTTGCGGATTATTGGGGTTAAAATATATCCGTTGACCATTTTCTAAATGAACAGCTAAGTGTGTCATAGCCGGAAAACGTTCATGTATGGGAAATGCAAGGATTCTCCATACCGCTTCTGAGCTACTTATATAACGGCCACTTTCGAACATAATATCATTACGTTGGTCTTCAAGAGTAAATGATGCTTGATCACTGCCCTTGTTAACATATTTACAAATTAATTTAATATACTTTACAGAACTACAATGCTCAACATTTATGTGAGCCTCAAATGTTCTCAATAGTACACAGTTGTAAGGCACAACCCAACAATTATCTATGCAATTACCATTTATATTAATTGCATTACCACCATCTTCTATCACTCTTCTACGATAAAGGGGGTAACTATCTTTTCCAGTTACAGTTTCTTTAAGTAATTGTCGAGGAAACCTTTTGGTACAATTTGCATTTTTCATGCATGGCGATTTATTATTAAATGCACCGCAAGGACCATGAATCATATTTGACTTAACAATGTTGGATAACAAAGGATCCTCATCTGCGTTTGGTATTTCGGCACAGATAATTTTATTGATTATCTGGTCTTATTTAATTTTCTAACCAAAGTAGAATATGTATATGTGGTAAACCCCGCTTTTGCCATTCCACAGAGTACATGAAACATTGCACGCTTCAAAACAAAGAACCTTTTGTCAATAGTGACATTAAAGCTTTAAATTTTAAATGAAAAGCTTGAGCTATAATATCGTGACGATCATGCGATTTTTGACCCGGTAATAAAACACTTTTGATGTCATTCCATTGTGGATTGCATGTGAATGTTATGAAAAGATCTGGTCGCCCATAATGGCGAACACATGTCATAGCATCTTGAGTCTTTTCATGCATATTTCGTACAGAGCTTGTAAAAGAAGATGGTAAAATTACTATCTGACCAAGTTGAGCTGCGACAACATCTTGTTGGCCTATTGCATCTTGTAGATGTATATATTTATCTGCTCTGAGTTTCGCTTGATTGTATCGAATATAATTTAACCATTCTGTTTCAAGTTTAGCATACATATCAACCAAAAACTGACTAAAAAGGGAACGACAATAAATTAAATGATTTATCTCAGATTGACGAATCATTATTTTATAGCTGTAAAAGCTTAACGCAGATATCTTTTTTTTTTTTGATTCCTCCTTTTTATACCCTTAACCCATAAAATGGGTAAATAAGGGTATAATGGTTTTGTGCAAAAGTATGTAACAGGCAGAAGGAAGCATATCCGACCCTATAAAGTATATATATTCTTGATCAGCATCAACAGCCGAGACGATATAGCCATGTCCGTCTGTCCGTCTGTCCGTCCGTCTGTCTGTCTGTATGAACGCGTGGATCTCAGAGACTACAAGAGCCAGAGACTTCAGATTTTGTATGTAAGTTCTCCTATACCATGAGCAGAACAAATTTGCTTCAAATTATCGATAAATATTATGGTTTCCGATATACACATAATATCGATAACAATAAAATATCGAATTTGGAAAATCTAAAAATGAGGGTTGAAGTAATGGGTAATGATAGAACTTTTCTAAAAATTTCGTCCAAATCGGTTACACTGGAGATATCGAATTTAATCGATTGTAGTTAAATAAGTATACCTAAGTCAATTTTAAATTTATTTATTTATTGCAAATGGGTATCTTCTAGTCGGGCTCTCCCGACTAGAGCCTTCTTACTTTTTCTGTTTTGTCGGTGAATCGAATACGTCTTGTAACAGGATTTCTAACATTTTCAGTTATACATCCACTTAACGTATCAGAATCTTTAGTTAATACTTCCTCTAAAGGAATATATACATACATCAAAATGTCCATTCATTAATGGACCGGTAAAACGAACTCTTTTTACAGGATGCATGTTATTTCCGAATGCTTGAAATAAATTTCCATTTTGAAAAACTTTAAAATTTACAGCATACATTTCTGCTGCTGCTTGAAGCTCACATGCAGTACAATAAGTATTTGAATTTGACATATCGCACTCATATTGTTCAAAAGAGCTATAACACTCTTGATCGTTATTTAAATATTTACATAATAGCAATTAAATTTTTTTTATAACTTATCATAAAATACGTATTTTAAATGAAGTTATATATATAGTAAGTATTTTGAAGGAATGTATATATATATATATATATTACGAAAATCAGAATATTGAAAAACTCACTGATTCAAAAAGTAACTTTCGATGTTATTATTATCCTTAATATAAACAATATTAAAAAATTCACTGAAACGAAAAGTAACTTTCTTTGTTCACATTAAATATGAACTAAAATGCATAACCAATTCCCTTATGTAAAAACATAATGTTGGAAAGAGCGTTACAGTTATTCCTCTAAGCAGTTGCACTTAAGAGCTAGATATGGGTGGTGCACATTAGGCAATGCAATTTCTTTAACTGCAGCCTCTTAGTTATAAGGATATTAAGATTTATGTTTGACATGCAAAGCGCGCATAAACAAAAGAGTGAGCGTAAATGGGCAACAACAAAGACGCATGATTGCATTCAAATTTTGTTATATCTAGCGGCAGTCATAAGAGCGACGCGCGCGCTGATCAAGCTTTAAGTCGCTCTTGGTGATGCAGACATGCATATATTCCCTCAGCTCTGCATACTGCTTGCAGTGAGCATAGACGAATAATGTAATAAGACGGGTCTTAAGAGCTGGAATGTTATGTTAATTAACAGAGTCGCAACCACGAAGCGGACAACCGGGGAATAGCCAGTATTTTTTTTATAACTTGTTTCCACACTTTACTCGCAACAATGCCAGATGGTGCATAGTCGGCCATCATTGTTTAGCTTTTTGTTGTGACTGCAAAGTGAGAGAAGCGCAAGGCATAATTAAATGTTGCCGCACTTCATTTCTCTTGTTGTTGTCGCAAGATTTGAAATCGACAATTTTAGACTTTTGCTTCTTTCGGCTTGCTGCTGCTCACCAAGACTTCATACGAACTTTGTGCAATTGTAGAGCAAAACATGAGATACTTTAATATAATGTCTGTTTACATGTTTATTTATATTTTGGCAATAAGTTTGGGCTTTCACAACTTATAAGACAAGTTTTATATAAATAAATTAACTAACACTTAAACACACGTATTTTGTCTTTGCATACTTGAAATAAATTATTAATATGTGTTATAATTATATATTCAGGTTTTTGTTGACGATAACTGAATATTGTGACAAGAGGTATTTTTACTTTGTTCTATTTATAAGCTTGTTGCTTGTTTTGTTTCAGCTCCGCTTTGCGTTCAGCGGCCTGTATATTATAAGAGAGGCGGCGCACAGTGGGGCCATTTGAGTTTTTTCATATCAAAAATCATAACTTTTGAACCAAATGAGATAATCGAACAATTTAAAAAACATATGATAGATAATTAATCAACCTATAAAATGAGCGTTTGAAATGAATTCTACGAAATTTGTGGATAAATCAACTTTACGGGAAGGAAAAAAAATATTTATTAAATTTTTTGATTTTTATTGTTTCGTTTTAATGGTTTTTATAATCTAAAATTAATATTAAATAATTATAAATAATTTTATTTTTTTTTTATTATTAATTTTTTGTAAAATATTCATCACAATCCGTAAAAGATGGTATATCTAAAAGAGAAATCATCACTATTAAGCCAGTCCTGGTGTTTGGTGTTGAATCTCTCAGTCATTCTGTTTGTTTTTATCCATCGTGAGTTTAGACTGGCATACATCATGCAGAGTTTATTTTTTATATCTTCGCTTCTCTGTATATTGCCGTATAAACTATCAAGTTCTTCGAAGGCAGCTTCCGTGAAACTTTGTAATGTGGTTGACTTCCTAAACAGGTCAAATAATTTATGGTTGCTCAACGACATGTTTGAAGTGTAAAACAGTACTTGTCTCGCCAACTTTCAGTCGTAGACTAATCCAGGATTATAGTTTTTTTTTTTCATTATATAGTCTAATCTATTACCTGATATATACCGTTTGGATTAAGGGTTCAAGAAAAGAGTTAGCTTTCATGCCTAACAAATTTACCTATTGTTTGTATAAGTCCAGGTCAATAAGGTCAATTTATGCAATTTGGGTACTTGGCACGTGTCCGAATAAGATTTGTGCCTACCTGAATGGGATGTGTGACTAGTTGTACGCCAACGCAATTTCTGTATTCGGTGCGTACCTGGTAATTTATTTGTATATCCTGTAACTGCACCTGAATTTAGGGACCAGGATTTGACAAATGATCTCAGGTAAGCATTACAGAATGAAAAACAAAAGTCAAGTATCTTCACAATAACGAACATAACAACAACAACAAAAATGGGTTTTCACGGTTATATGTCATAAATTGCCCAAAAATGCATGCAACACATTTTTTTCCTATGACTTTTTTCACTTTTTTTACATTTAAAAAAAAGGGGCAAAAACGGGCACATGAAACTTTTTGCATTTAATAGAGGAATAATCAAAGAAATTAATTAGAAAAAATTGCCGATATAATGTGATATAATTTTTTTTTATATTCCATCAAAGTTGAGAAATAGTGAAAAAGTGGATAGTTGGTAAATATTGAATTGCCTGGCCAAACGCAAATAATAGATCTATCAATAGAACCAAAAATAATGACGATCCGTAACTTAGTTTTTGAGATATTGTATCTCAAAGCCGACCAAATTACCTTAAAATTGTGATTTTTATGTAACACAAAAAATCAGACAACTTTGAAAAGCTATATCTTCTAAACAAAAAATCCGGTTACATTATGGATTGCAGATTTGAAATCGCTGGAAAATTTTTTATAAAGTAGGTTCATTCAATATTTTTTAGAGGCACATGCAATTTTTGGTTTTTGACACTTGACTTGTTCTACGGGCGCCACTGTGCGGCGGGCCAGCGGAAAGCAAGAAAGGTAAAAATGTGTTAGTATGCCTATGCATGTGCGTTTGCTTCATTGTTGCTGGGCCTGCTCGTTGAGATTTTTGTTAGTTTTTCTTTTTACGTTTTTTCGACAAATACACTATTCAATACACTTTCTGCATTTTTGCGCATCGCTGCATAGCTGTGCGATGGCAAAATTGTTGGAAAGTGTCATAGAGCTAAAAACAAGAAAGAGTATGAATGACCAGCAATGCAAAACTGATATTTGTCTGCCTATTTTACTAAGCGCTTGTTTATTTTCCTGTTCCCATGCTCCTGAAAATGCTCAACCAGAACCAAAAATTATATTTTACTGCCTTGGAAGTATTGTTTTTCTTATTTTTCTTAAGTTTTTGTAGGCAATACAAAAATATGCACCAAATTTAATCTAAATATTGTCTGTTTAGGGTTTGCCGAAATTCATAATATTAGAGAAAGGTCACTGAATTCCATTGCACGTGTTGTTGTTGCGAATTGCCTATTCTCGAATGGCACACGCACATGCATACACACAAAATTACACGCATAGAAGAATTGACTTTGTTGCCTAGGCAACTAGCTAGCTACCACTGCACACCATTAAGACAGCAGTGTATTGTAAACAAAAAACAATAATCAAAACAAGCGCAGCTGTTTGTCATTAGGGGAAACCGACTTTTCTACTCGTTAGTGTGTATGCCCATCGGTTGCTGTTTTGTTTACAGCCTGTTAACATTAGCAATTCTTAAAGCCCGTCCTTATGTTAAATGGTTTTTGGCAGTGAGTACCATTAACAGTCATATTTCTTCTTCTTTGTTTTTCTCTCTGTTATCTTACTGTGGCTACAAAATATAAGAAAACTTTGTTTTGCAAGCAATCGATGCGTAAAATATTAAATTTCTTTATACCCTGAACCATGATATGGGTAAAAAAAGGGTTTACTTGTTTTGAGCAGGCAGAAAGAAGCATCTCCGACCCCATATAAAGCATATATATTCTTGATCAGCATCAACAGCCGAGTCGATATAGCCATGACCGTCTGTCCTTCTGTCCGTCTGTCCGTCCGTATGTATACACTATAAGAGCTAGAGGCTTCAAATTTGGAACATAACTACTCCTAAGCCATAGGCAGATCAACTTTATTTCAAACTATCGATAACTATTCTTGCTTTCGATATACATATGGAATCTGTTTTGTAGCGGAGGCTCCAAAATGATAAGACAAGTGGTGTTGTTGTAATGTGTAGTGATTTTATTCTGTGTGTGTGTTGTTGGACATATGTAGTTTTGTTTCCAGTTTTGTTTGTTAATTGTAGTAATTGTAAATCTTAGCAGGATTAAGCGTAGACACGTCTGTGATTCTCGAGTAAGAAATTGGGACTAGAAACCGCGCTCAGAACCAACTGTTGAAGCTCTGTTAGTGTTAACAGAAACTTCAACGGGATATTTGAAAACTCAATATATAAGTAAAATGTTGGTTATGCGTCATGGTTCTGAGTCGGTTACCTTTTCTGGCATCAACAGAATCGATAACGGAAAACTCTCGAACTAAGAAAATATAAAAATATAATTTGAAACTATGGATAGCTTTATAACTTCTGTGAAAATTTGAGAAACACCGGGGATATTTTATATTAAAGTTCAATCAAGAAAAACTGCACTACTGCAAGTCATTTTAATACACGGGCTCAGGGTATCTTTTAGTCAGGATTTCTCGACTAAAACCTTCTTACTTGTTTTTATAATGCAACTAATTTTTTCTGTTTAACATTTTGTTTTTAAGAACTTCAAAACATGTAAATTGATTTTTGTATGCTTGGAATAAATACAGCCAAAAAAAAAAAGTATACATAAATTAAAATATAAACATTTTTTTAGTCAAAGTACTTATGTCGAGCAGTGCATGTACATACAGTGGATAACATTAATATTCGGTTTTTTTTTTTTCAACTTCAAACACGAATAAAATGATTAAAACCAAGAATAATGAAAAATGCAAAAATGGTAAAGTAAAGCTTGTTAAATCAGCTTTTCATAGAGCTATATATATCTAGATTTTATTTTGAACTAATAAAGAAAATATGCATAAAACAAAAAAAAGGCCAAAATTTGCGCAACATTAATATTCGGTTTTTTTTTTACAAGTAACAAATATCTATTTTAGCTAAGAAAAAAACTTAATCTTATATTTGGTATGATACCCATTATATTGTATGGTATCGCCTAGGCATTTTGGCACAGTTTTTAGAATTTTTGGGTAAATTCATGCCCAGTATAAGCCCATTCTTCCTGAAGCCGTTTTATAATACGGATAAGGACGATATTGGCGTTTTGTGCACACGGCGGACCAACTCACTCCACAAATTTTCAACAGGATGTAGATGTGGTGATTGGGGTGCCTTTTCCAAGATTTTTGGGCAGTTATATAACAACCCAGACTCCGTTTTGTAGGCGTTATGCTTTGGGTTGTTGCCCTGATATAACTTGAATGAGTTGCCAATACCCGATATCTCGACCAAATTCTTCAAATTTTGGCTCAAAATTTTCAAATAATGGTCTTAGTTCATTTTGCCATCAATGAAAATAAGATTCCCCGCTCCTTTTGTGGAAATGGGGCCTAAACCAATACACTACACCCGCCGTGATTTTCGGTTGGTCTTAAGTGATTCTTCTGCAGCTCAGTATCCGGCTTCCGTAGCACCATGACCTGGTTGGATGATTGTGTTTTCGCTGACGAAAGCAAATTCAACTTATTAGGCAGTGGTGGCAAGTCCATGGTGCTGCGAAAGCCGGATACTGAGCTGCAGAAGAATCACTTAAGACCAACCGAAAAACACGGCGGGTGTAGTGTATTGGTTTAGGCCCCATTTCCACAAAAGGAGCGGGGAATCTTATTTTCATTGATGGCAAAATGAACTAAGACCATTATTTGAAAATTTTGAGCCAAAATTTGAAGAATTTGGTCGAGATATCGGGTATTGGCAACTCATTCAAGTTATATCAGGGCAACAACCCAAAGCATAACGCCTACAAAACGGAGTCTGGGTTGTTATATAACTGCCCAAAATCTTGGAAAAGGCACCCCAATCACCACATCTACATCCTGTTGAAAATTTGTGGAGTGAGTTGGTCCGCCGTGTGCACAAAACGCCAATATCGTCCTTATCCGTATTATAAGAACGGCTTCAGGAAGAATGGGCTTATACTGGGCATGAATTTACCCAAAAAATTCTAAAAACTGTGCCAAAATGCCTAGGCGATACCATACAATATAATGGGTATCATACCAAATATAAGATTAAGTTTTTTTCTTAGCTAAAATAGATATTTGTTACTTGTAAAAAAAAACCGAATATTAATGTTGCGCAAATTTTGGCCTTTTTTTTTGTTTTATGCATATTTTCTTTATTAGTTCAAAATAAAATCTAGATATATATAGCTCTATGAAAAGCTGATTTAACAAGCTTTAATTTACCATTTTTGCATTTTCATTATTCTTGGTTTTAATCATTTTATTCGCGTTTGAAGTTGAAAAAAAAAACCCGAATATTAATGTTATCCACTGTATGTATACAGCTGTGTTTATAAAAATGGCACCTCACAACGTGGAATGCGTGTCCAATGCAAGGAGGCATATTTTATGAACAGATAATATAGATGCTTTAAGGTTTGATGAAAATAAGTTTGGGGCTACTCTAAAACTTATTTTCACCAATCACACAAACCGGAAGAGCATTCGTCTATAAAATGTGCCTAAATGCATCGGATATACATTTTATGTTCTGAGGTGAAGCAATTCTATTGTTGTAAACCAGTGGTGGGCACACACAAATATTGTCACAGTTTTAACACGCATACAAGCACAATTTGCGTGCGCTGCAGCGAAAAAACGAAGTGTGATCAGTACAGTGCACGCTGCAAGTTAACGGTTAGGTTAGGTTAGGTTAGAGCGGTAGTGGGCAGGTGAGAGACCCTTCCACTCACTTAGGCCAATTGTTGGCCCATTGTGATGCCGCGATGGACTGCGTCCACAACTCCGTCTACCCGAGAACAGGGTGTGTGATACTATTTGAGAGGGCGTGGTTCCAGCCCGAAGCATGAATAAAGGAGAGAATACTCTTGGGGGTGGTGTTCGCTATCTCTGAGAGGTCTGTTAGGAAATAGGAACCGAGAAAGCGATTTCTATTTTTGCAGAGTGCAGGACAGTCGCAAAAAAGATGGGAAACAGTTTCCTCCTCTTCCTCGTCCCGACAGCTTCTGCAGAAATCGTTTAAAAGGGGCTAGTAGTCTCGCTGCATGAGATCCCACTAGCCAGTGCCCCGTAACAGCCCTCACTACGGAGGCACAACCTGATCTATTTAGGTGGATTAGGCTTGAAGAGCGCTTTTTACAGCGCGTTGGCCATGTCTGTCTGGCTATATTGCATCTACCGGTGGTGTGTTGCCACCTTTTATTTGCTTCGCGTTCGAAATGCTCGCGAATCCTAAGTTTACAGCTGGCCATGGGCATGCCCAAACCCTCCTTATCCGAGAGGAGAGGCATGGTAGTACCATGTCTTGCCAGCTCATCCGCCTTACAATTGCCCTCGATGCCTTTGTGACCGGGCACTTATATGAGGTAGAGATCGAACTGCTCTGCCATCTCTTGCAGAGATTTGCGGCAGTTTGTGACGGATATCGAGTTCGACGATATCGCGTTGAGCGATTTGATAGCTGCTTGGCTATCAGAAAAGATGCAGATTTTGGCTGCAGAGCGTTCAATTCCTTGTAAGGATTTGAGCGCTTCTTGTATAGCGGAAGCCGGATACTGAGCTGCAGAAGAATCACTTAAGACCAACCGAAAAACACGGCGGGTGTAGTGTATTGGTTTAGGCCCCATTTCCACAAAAGGAGCGGGGAATCTTATTTTCATTGATGGCAAAATGAACTAAGACCATTATTTGAAAATTTTGAGCCAAAATTTGAAGAATTTGGTCGAGATATCGGGTATTGGCAACTCATTCAAGTTATATCAGGGCAACAACCCAAAGCATAACGCCTACAAAACTGAGTCTGGGTTGTTATATAACTGCCCAAAAATCTTGGAAAAGGCACCCCAATCACCACATCTACATCCTGTTGAAAATTTGTGGAGTGAGTTGGTCCGCCGTGTGCACAAAACGCCAATATCGTCCTTATCCGTATTATAAAAACGGCTTCAGGAAGAATGGGCTTATACTGGGCATGAATTTACCCAAAAAATTCTAAAAACTGTGCCAAAATGCCTAGGCGATACCATACAATATAATGGGTATCATCTATATATATAAAAGAGTTCGTCCGCGTTAAAATGGATCAGCCACAGCCTAAACGAAAAGAGCTAGAAGGCTGAAATTTTCACACAATTTTTTATGCAGGTAGTAAGTGAGCACTAAGAAGGGAATTTTTATTTGGACAACTCCTTCAAGTACCTCCCATACGATTTGGAGCACTTTTTACCCATTTTAAAAATCAAATTACAATTACAACAATTACCCATTCCACTACTGTCGCCTGATTGTCGCACAAGCTGAGGGTTTGATCGCGAGCGAGAATACAAAAACAAAACAAATGCGCAGTGACGCCTTCGCGTCGCACAAGCAAAGTCATAAAAAAAGGTTCGACACTTGCAAAAACGAAACGGATTTCTGCTTCTTAATGAATATGTGCATACACAATTAAGTGAACAATGCGCTTGAAAATAGTTTTCATAATTTTATGTACATGTATCACTTCGCACAGTGCATATTCTTTTTTTTCAAATTTGTGTGCCTTTGACAATTGATTTACGACCCAAGTAGCGTTTGTTGTTGTTGTAAGTGTTGTTGTTGGGCCCGCACTGCTACTTTTTGTTGGTGTCATTGATTTAAAAAAAAACAAGAACAACATAACAAAACTTGGTGCGTCTAGAAAAATTTCCCACACCAGAATATGTTTTGGGGGTGGATTCGCCTACTTGCTGCTTATATAACTTAGACAAAACTAACTAACATTATTAATATGTTATTGATATGCAATTGCGAACAACCATAGGGCGTTCACATAAGTGCGCGTGTTGCTCTTAAGATAATAAAATAATTACAACAATTACCCATTCCACTACTGTCGCCTGATTGTCCCACAAGCTGAGAGCTCGATCGCGAGCGAGAATACAAAAACAAAACAATGGGCAATGACGCCTTTGAGTGCCGCAAGCAAAGTGTCATAAAAAAAAGGTTCGTACACTTGCAAGAAGCGTTTGTTGTTGTTGTTGTTGGGCCCGCACTGCTACTTTTTGTTGGTGTGATTGATTTTAAAAAAACAACAACAACATAACAAAACTTGGTGCGTCTAGAAAAATTTCCCACACCAGAATATGTTTTGGGGGTGGATTCGCCTACTTGCTGCTTATATAACTTAGACAAAACGTAACACACTAACATTTATTGATATATTATTGATATACAATTTTGAATAAGCAAAGGGCGTTCACATAAGCGCGTGTGTTGCTCTTATGATAATCAGATAATTTGAAATCTCGCTCCGATCATGCGCCTTTGTTGTTGCTCATTTACGTTCACTCTCTATTTATGTGCGCGCTTTGCATGTCAATCATAAAGTTTAATAACCCTAGCTCCTCCGCACACACACTAAATTAAAGCTAAAGGCAATATACAATTCACTTAACTGCAGCCTCTTAGATATGTTTTGCATTGATTCAGTGCGTGTGAAGAAGGTAGCGATACTACGCTCTTTGTTTGACTTGCAGAGCGCGCGCTTAGATAAGAGAATTAGCCGAAATAGCCAACAACGAAGGCGCGATTTAAAAATAATTTGTCATGTAGCGCCGAACATGAAGAGCGATGCGCGAGCGAATCTGAAAACAAGTAAGAAGGTTTTAGTCGAGAAATCCCGACTAAAAGATACCCTGAACCCGTGTATTGAATGACTTGCAGAAGTGAGTTTTTCTTGACTTTAACTTTAATTTAAAATATCTCCAGTGTTTCTTAACCGATTTGGATCAAATTTTCATGGAAGTTATAAAGTTATCCATAGTTTCAACTCCTATTTTTTAATTTTCTTAATTCGAGATTTTTTCGTTATCGATTTTATATGTATATCGGAAATCAGAATAGTTACCGATAGTTTGAAAGTAGTTATGTTCCACATTTGAAGTCTCTAGCATACATATGGACGGACGGATGGACAGACGGACAGAAGGACAGACGCACATGGCTGTATCGAATCGGCTGTTGATGCTGATCAAGAATATATATATTTTATATGGGGTTGGAGATGCTTCTTTTGCCTGTTACATACTTTTGCACAAAACAATTATACCCTTTTTTACCCATTTCAGGGTATAAATATAACTGTGAATGCAAAAGATTTGTTGTTGCTGTTTTTGTTTATCGCTTCAGGCTTATTATAAGCCGTTGTATGCACACACGAATTTGAAACAACAAGGGAGGACTAAGAGGAATGCGATTGGCTTAAGAGCATGAAAATGTGATATTGTTTTGTAGATGAGATCAATTCACATTAATAACTGTAACTCTTTCACTCTCAGGGAATTTAACAATTTTTAACTTAGTGTGCCATTTGCGTATTGCTTCATTTCATTTCTAAACGTGATACAAACCAGAATGGACGCAAAAAATTATTGGGGTGCTTTGCCTTCTGTGGCCCTGCCACAGTTTTATATGCAGCCTCAGTTTCATCAGCTGTATCAGCAGCTGCCGCAACAGAGTCTTCAACAGCAGCAGTTTCAGCCGCTGCAGTTTCAGCCGCTGATGTTTCAGCAGCAGCTACAGCCGCAGCACCCGCAGCAGCTTCAGCCGCAGCACCAGCAGCAGCTTCAGCCGCAGCACCCGCAGCAGCTTCAGCCGCAGCACCCGCAGAAGCTTCAGCCGCAGCACCAGCAGTAGCTTCAGCCGCAACAGCAGCTTCAGCCACACCAGCGGCAGCAAAATAAAAAAAATTTTAAGAAGGCGAAGCTGAATAATCTGAACAGCCAAATAACAAAAATAAACAAAAAATTACAATTTATTATTAAAAAACAGAAAAAAATAGAAAAACAAAACGAAAAAAAATTAATAGCTTTAAAAATAGAATTAAGTAATCAACATAAAAATGAAATAAAAAACTTGCGTAGTGAGTTACAAAAAATGAACATAGAAGAAAATTAAAAATTAAAAAAAATAAAAAAAATTAACTAAACTGCCGCCTTTTTACTTTAAATCATTATACGTTTACTTTCAGAATGTAGGTTTTCTTAAAGACAAAGATGCTATTATCGTTTGTGGAACGACAATTGCATTTTGTTACTGTATGTAAAGTATTTTTATACTCGATACCGAAGGTAAAGAGTATATTGGGTTTGTGCAATGTCCGTCATGGTGTCCGTCCGTCTGTCCGTCTGTCCGTCTGTATGTTCGCAACTTTTTTCCACACCCTTCAAGCTAGAGACTTGAAACTTTCCAATTCTCTTTATCTATGGGATAGTAAATTAAAGTGTCAAGATGGGGGTTCTACGATAACTGGGGGGCTGGCAAATCGATTAATTCGATAACTCAAAACCGATAAATCCTCATATTTCAAACATCCTTACAGCTAGAACTACCAAATTTTGTGGGCAGATAGCTACTAGCAACCCCCAAAAAACTGCATCAAAATTTTGGAGCCACGCCCACCCATTCCGCCCCCAGCCCCCCCGCAATTTAAAGTCAAAAAAGCGTATATCTCCCACAGTTTTTGAGCTAGAGCCACCAAATTTTGTGCCAAGATAGGTGATGATGACCCCCCAAAAACTGCATCAAAAGTTTGGATGCCACGCCCACCGATACTGCTCTAGCCGCCCCCATCCACCCCAACGCTTCGTCAAAAACGGGAATGCGTGTATCTATCAGAGTTGTGGAGCTAGAGCCTCCAAATTTGGTAGAAAGCTAGCTGGTAACGACCCCCAAAAAACTGCATCAAAATTTTGGAGCCACGCCCACCCATTCCGCCCCCAGCCCCCCCGCAATTTAAAGTCAAAAAAGCGTATATCTCCCACAGTTATTGAGCTAGAGCCACCAAATTTTGTGCCAAGATAGGTGATGATGACCCCCCAAAAACTGCATCAAAAGTTTGGATGCCACGCCCACCGATACTGCTCTAGCCGCCCCCATCCACCCCAACGCTTCGTCAAAAACGGGAATGCGTGTATCCACAGAGTTGTGGAGCTAGAGCCTCCAAATTTGGTAGAAAGCTAGCTGGTAACGACCCCCAAAAAACTGCATCAAAATTTTGGAGCCACGCCCACCCATTCCGCCCCCAGCCCCCCCGCATTTTGAAATCAGAAATGGCTATATCTCCCACAGTTTTTGAGCTAGAGCCACCAAATTTGGTGCCAAGATAGGGGATGATGACCCCCCAAAAACTGCATCAAAAGTTTGGATGCCACGCCCACCAATACCACCCTAGCCGCCCCCATCCACCCCAACGCTTCGTCAAAAACGGGAATGCGTGTATCTTCCAGAGTTGTGGAGCTAGAGCCACCAAATTGGCAGGAAGATAGCTTGCAACGACCCCCGAAAAACTGCATCAAAGTTTTGGAGCCACGCGCACCCCTTCCACCCCCCTTTCCCCACCTTTTACAAACTTTGAGCTAGAGTCACCAAATTTTGTATGAAGATAGCAATTGACATTCCACATAGATCTGCATCAAAAATTTGGATGCCACGCCCACCCATACCGCCCCCAGCCCCCTTTCCCCACTTTATACAAACTTCGAGCTAGAGTCACCAAATTGGTATGAAGATAGCAATTGACATCCCACATGGATCGGCAGCAAAAATTTGAATGCCACGCCCACCCATAGCGCCCCCAAGCCCCATAGCCCCCCTTTCACCACCTTTTGCATGCTTCGAGCTAGAGTCACCAAATTTGGTATGAAGGTAGCATTTGACATTCCACAAGGATCTGCAGCAAAAGTTTGGATGCCACGCCCAACCATACCGCCCCCAGCCCCATAGCCCCCTCTCCCCACCTTATACAAACTTTGAGCTAGAGTCACCAAATTTGGTATGAAGGTAGCATTTGACATTCCACAAGGATCTGCAGCAAAAATTTGAATGCCACGCCCAACCATACCGCCCCCAGCCCCCCTTTCCCCACTTTTACAAACTTTGAGCTAGAGTCACCAAATTTGTTATGAAGATAGCAATTGACATTCACAAAGATCTGCATCAAAAATTTGGATGCAATTCCACTCATACCGCCCCCAGCCCCCCCTCCCCACTTTATACAAACTTTGAGCTAGAGTCACCAAATTTGGTATGAAGGTAGCATTTGACATTCCACAAGGATCTGCAGCAAAAATTTGAATGCCACGCCCAACCATACCGCCCCCAGCCCCTCTTTCCCCACTATTACAAACTTTGAGCTAGAGTCACCAAATTTGTTATGAAGATAGCAATTGACATTCCACAAAGATCTGCATCAAAAATTTGGATGCAATTCCACCCATACCGCCCCCAGCCCCCCTTTCCCCACTTTATACAAACTTCGAGCTAGAGTCACCAAATTTGGTATGAAGAAAGAAATTAACATCCCACATGGATGGGCATCAAAATTTTTAATACTGGTATCGAGTATACCGCAGTCGGTTGCGTCCGACTGCAACGTTTCCACTTGTTTTGTACTAATGTTCTAAAATTTTTAGCAATTGCAACTCATATTGCAGATTTTGCAACTTTTCTTTGCATCATTTTTTATTTCTAATTTCATTGCTTCGAATTTAGTTTTATTTCGCAATTCATTTTGTTTTTGTTTTTTTCATAATAAAATTTCTTCTTTTATTTTATTTAACAATTTGACTGTGCAGCGGTTTAATGTTTTGTTGCTGGCGCAGTTTTAAATGCTTTTGTTGTTGCTGTGGCTGACGCTGATGCTGCCACTGGTGTGGCTGAAACTGCTGCTGCTGGTGTAGCTGCGGCTGATAGAGCTGTTGCTTCAAAAAATCATAAAAAATACATGCGAATAGATTTTTGAAATTTTTATTTAAATCATTATTAGAAATGTTTGAAGTAATTTTTACATCAAAACATTTTTTGCCCAGGGAGAAAAGTTTCAAAAGTAGACTTTTACTAAAATTGAAATCTTTCAAACGGAAATTTAATGACCTTTCCATCGATACCATACTTTCCATAAAGTAAATTTAAGCAATGAGTAGATTTAACTTTAAGTGTAGTGTAAATACTTTTAACTACCTTTGATATGAATTTAGTACAATCAAGGCGCGCACACATAAATACGTACTTATGTATGTTATGTTTTGATGATGCCGACGACGCCGCCGCTAAAAAGGCGACGCTGCTGCTTTAGATACGCCGTTTTGTCTGCCTTTGACGCGCGCTGTAGATGTTATTGTTGCTGTTGGTGTATTTACATCTTCATTTTTTTTTTCTTTCTCTATACATATATATAAAAGAGTTTGTCCCGATGATAATGGAAGAGACATAGCCTAATTGAAAAGAGCCAGAAGGCTGAAATTTTCACACAATTTTCCATGCAGGTAGGAGGTGAGCACTAAGAAGGGAATTTTTATTTGGACAACTGCTTCAAGTACCTCCCATACGATTTGGAGCACTTTTTACCCATTTTAAAAATCAAATTACAAAATCAACAATTACCCATTCCACTACTGTCGCCTGATTGTCGCACAAGCTGAGGGTTTGATCGCGAGCGAGAATACAAAAACAAAACAAATGCGCAGTGACGCCTTCGCGTCGCACAAGCAAAGTCATAAAAAAAGGTTCTTACACTTGCAAAAAAGAAACGGATTTCCGTTTCTTAATGAATAAGTGCATACACAATTAAGTGAACAATGCGCTTGAAAATAATTTTCATAATTTTATGTACATGTACATCTTCGCACAGTGCACATTTTTTTTTTTTCAAATTTGTGTGCCTTTGACAATTGATTTACGTTCCAAGAAGCGTTTGTTGTTGTTGTCAGTTTTGTTGTTGGGCCCGCACTGCTACTTTTTGTTGGTGTCATTGATTTTAAAAAAACAACAACAACATAACAAAACTTGGTGCGTCTAGAAAAATTTCCCACACCAGAATATGTTTTGGGGGTGGATTCGCCTACTTGCTGCTTATATAACTTAGACAAAACGTAACACACTAACATTTATTGATATATTATTGATATACAATTTTGAATAAGCAAAGGGCGTTCACATAAGCGCGTGTGTTGCTCTTATGATAATCAGATAATTTGAAATCTCGCTCCGATCATGCGCCTTTGTTGTTGCTCATTTACGTTCACTCTCTATTTTATGTGCGCGCTTTGCATGTCAATCATAAAGTTTAATAACCCTAGCTCCTCCGCACACACACTAAATTAAAGCTAAAGGCAATATACAATTCACTTAACTGCAGCCTCTTAGATATGTTTTGCATTGATTCAGTGCGTGTGAAGAAGGTAGCGTACTACGCTCTTTGTTTGACTTGCAGAGCGCGCGCTTAGATAAGAGAATTAGCCGAAATAGCCAACAACGAAGGCGCGATTTAAAAATAATTTGTCATCTAGCGCCGAACATGAAGAGCGATGCGCGAGCGAATCTGAAAACAAGTAAGAAGGTTTTAGTCGAGAAATCCTGACTAAAAGATACCCTGAGCCCGTGTATTAAATGACTTGCAGAAGTGAGTTTTTCTTGACTTTAACTTTAATTTAAAATATCTCCAGTGTTTCTTAACCGATTTGGATCAAATTTTCATGGAAGTTATAAAGTTATCCATAGTTTCAACTCCTATTTTTTAATTTTCTAAATTCGCGATTTTTGCGTAATCGATTCCATATGTATATCGGAAACGAGAATAGTTATCGATAGTTTGAAATAAACTTGATCTGCCTGTGGATTAGGAGAAGTTATGATCCAAATTGGAAGTTTCTAGCATATTTAGTCTTTGAGATTGACGCGTTTATACATACGGACGGACGGACGGACAGACTGACAGAAGGACATACGGTCATGGCTATATCGACTCGGCTGTTTATGCTGATCAAGAATATATATACTTTATATATGGGGTTGGAGATACTTCTTTTTGCCTGTTACACACTTTTACACATAACAAATATACCCATTTCATGGTTTAGGGTATAAAAAAATTTTATATTTTACGCATCGATTGCTTTCTAATATTTTGTAGCCACAGTAAGATAACAGAGAGAAGAACAAAGAAGAAGAAATATAACTGTTAATGGTACTCACTGCAAGCAGCATGCTCAGCTGATGCATGTCTGCATCACAAAGAGCGGCTTAAAGCTTGATCAGCGCGTGCATCGCTCTTATGACTGCCGCTACATATAAAATAATTTGAATGCAATCATGCGTCTTTGTTGTTATTTACGCTCTTTTGTTTATGCGCGCGCTCTGCATGTCAAACATAAATTTTAATATCCCTATCTCCTCCGCACTCACTAAGCTAAGCTTGCCATAACTAAGAGGCTGCAGTTAAGGGAATGGCATTGCCTAATTTGCACCAACTATACCTAGCTCTTAAGTGCAAGCGTTGTATGTTAGAGCTCGGTGTCTGTTGCTTAGATGAATAACTGTAATGCTCTTTCCAACATTATGTTTTTACATACGATGGTAAGAGAATTGGTTATGCATTTTAGTTCATATTTAATGTGAACAAAGAAAGTTCATTTTCGTTTCAGTGAGTTTTTTAATAATAATATTGTTTATATTAAGGATAATAATAACATCGAAAGTTACTTTTTGGATCAGTGAGTTTTTCAATATTCTGATTTTCGTATATCTATATCTATATATAAGGGAGAAGCCCTAGTCTTGGACACCCCTTTGGGTTTTGTGACATAAGACTGTCCAAAATCAACGTGCAGCTTAACTGTTAGTATCGTTGAAAAGCTTGTTCAATTGCGCATCGATTGGTATAAGGCATTATACACATTTCATTCATGTTTAATGATATATTTCACATTTAATGAAAAAACTCAAAATCACGATTTTCAAAAAAGTGCCCCGAAGTTGGACACCCCCTTTTATCTTGTGAAAATGCAGCTAATAAAATAAAATAAAATGCCAAATCATTGTTTTTATGTAAGATTTTGTTTTTTATGCAATTAAACAATGAAAATCAAACGAATTTATTATTTTATTAATTATTATTACTCGTAATGAGCAGTATCGCAAGTAATGCATCGATATATCGATTGATGTATCGATCTATGCATCGCATGCTCATCATTGCTCACATACCTTATTAATATGGCGCGAAATATGTAAACAAACTAATTATTCTTTTTTTTTGGGTTTTTTTCATCAAAACCATTTATTATGAAATTATTTATTCAATTAACTATGAAATTCAACTTAAAGTTTTTTTATTTGGTTTTTTTCATTTCAACCATAAAATTTCAATTTCCATATCTTGTTGCGCGCTCATTTTGATACATTTATATGAAGATGACACGATCATCGATACAATTGAATGAAAATATCGATTACAATTAATCGTGCTCAATTGTGAAACATTAACAGTGTCCAGATTAGAAGAAAGCATGGTTTTAACATTTTTGAATGTAAAACCCAAAATATTGAAAAAAAAAAAATGTTTGATTGCAGAATATGAAAGAGCATGATGAAACGAATAAGAAAAAATTAATAACCTTTGTTGAATCATGGAATAATTCAATTACATAAGCGTTGAAATTTTAAAAAGTTTAGGTCGGAATATCGGTATTTTAATTTTTGTCTCTGAATTAGCCAAAACTAGGTATTAACACCTGTAGACCATGTCAAAAGAAAGCCGGCACTGAAAGCTGAGGGTTTGATCGCGAGCGAGAATACAAAAACAAAACAAATGCGCAGTGACGCCTTCGCGTCGCACAAGCAAAGTCATAAAAAAAGGTTCTTACACTTGCAAAAAAGCAACGGATTTCCGTTTCTTAATGAATATGTGCATACACAATTAAGTGAACAATGCGCTTGAAAATAATTTTCATAATTTTATGTACATGTACATCTTCGCACAGTGCACATTTTTTTTTTCAAATTTGTGTGCCTTTGACAATTGATTTACGTTCCAAGTAGCGTTTGTTGTTGTTGTCAGTTTTGTTGTTGGGCCCGCACTGCTACTTTTTGTTGGTGTCATTGATTTTAAAAAAACAACAACAACATAACAAAACTTGGTGCGTCTAGAAAAATTTCCCACACCAGAATATGTTTTGGGGGTGGATTCGCCTACTTGCTGCTTATATAACTTAGACAAAACGTAACACACTAACATTTATTGATATATTATTGATTTACAATTTTGAATAAGCAAAGGGCGTTCACATAAGCGCATGTGTTGCTCTTATGATAATCAGATAATTTGAAATCTCGCTCCGATCATGCGCCTTTGTTGTTGCTCATTTACGTTCACTCTCTATTTTATGTGCGCGCTTTGCATGTCAATCATAAAGTTTAATAACCCTAGCTCCTCCGCACACACACTAAATTAAAGCTAAAGGCAATATACAATTCACTTAACTGCAGCCTCTTAGATATGTTTTGCATTGATTCAGTGCGTGTGAAGAAGGTAGCGATACTACGCTCTTTGTTTGACTTGCAGAGCGCGCGCTTAGATAAGAGAATTAGCCGAAATAGCCAACAACGAAGGCGCGATTTAAAAATAATTTGTCATCTAGCGCCGAACATGAAGAGCGATGCGCGAGCGAATCTGAAAACAAGTAAGAAGGTTTTAGTCGAGAAATCCTGACTAAAAGATACCCTGAGCCCGTGTATTAAATGACTTGCAGAAGTGAGTTTTTCTTGACTTTAACTTTAATTTAAAATATCTCCAGTGTTTCTTAACCGATTTGGATCAAATTTTCATGGAAGTTATAAAGTTATCCATAGTTTCAACTCCTATTTTTACATTTTCTAAATTCGCGATTTTTGCGTAATCGATTCCATATGTATATCGGAAACGAGAATAGTTATCGATAGTTTGAAATAAACTTGATCTGCCTGTGGATTAGGAGAAGTTATGATCCAAATTGGAAGTTTCTAGCATATTTAGTCTTTGAGATTGACGCGTTTATACATACGGACGGACGGACGGACAGACTGACAGAAGGACATACGGTCATGGCTATATCGACTCGGCTGTTTATGCTGATCAAGAATATATATACTTTATATATGGGGTTGGAGATGCTTCTTTTTGCCTGTTACACACTTTTACACAAAACAAATATACCCATTTCATGGTTTAGGGTATAAAAAAATTTTATATTTTACGCATCGATTGCTTTCTAATATTTTGTAGCCACAGTAAGATAACAGAGAGAAGAACAAAGAAGAAGAAATATAACTGTTAATGGTACTCACTGCAAGCAGCATGCTCAGCTGATGCATGTCTGCATCACAAAGAGCGGCTTAAAGCTTGATCAGCGCGTGCATCGCTCTTATGACTGCCGCTACATATAAAATAATTTGAATGCAATCATGCGTCTTTGTTGTTATTTACGCTCTTTTGTTTATGCGCGCGCTCTGCATGTCAAACATAAATTTTAATACCCTATCTCCTCCGCACTCACTAAGCTAAGCTTGCCATAACTAAGAGGCTGCAGTTAAGGGAATGGCATTGCCTAATTTGCACCAACTATACCTAGCTCTTAAGTGCAAGCGTTGTATGTTAGAGCTCGGTGTCTGTTGCTTAGATGAATAACTGTAATGCTCTTTCCAACATTATGTTTTTACATACGATGGTAAGAGAATTGGTTATGCATTTTAGTTCATATTTAATGTGAACAAAGAAAGTTCATTTTCGTTTCAGTGAGTTTTTTAATAATAATATTGTTTATATTAAGGATAATAATAACATCGAAAGTTACTTTTTGGATCAGTGAGTTTTTCAATATTCTGATTTTCGTATATCTATATCTATATATAAGGGAGAAGCCCTAGTCTTGGACACCCCTTTGGGTTTTGTGACATAAGACTGTCCAAAATCAACGTGCAGCTTAACTGTTAGTATCGTTGAAAAGCTTGTTCAATTGCGCATCGATTGGTATAAGGCATTATACACATTTCATTCATGTTTAATGATATATTTCACATTTAATGAAAAAACTCAAAATCACGATTTTCAAAAAAGTGCCCCGAAGTTGGACACCCCCTTTTATCTTGTGAAAATGCAGCTAATAAAATAAAATAAAATGCCAAATCATTGTTTTTATGTAAGATTTTGTTTTTTATGCAATTAAACAATGAAAATCAAACGAATTTATTATTTTATTAATTATTATTACTCGTAATGAGCAGTATCGCAAGTAATGCATCGATATATCGATTGATGTATCGATCTATGCATCGCATGCTCATCATTGCTCACATACCTTTTTAATATGGCGCGAAATATGTAAACAAACTAATTATTCTTTTGTTTTGGGTTTTTTTCATCAAAACCATTTATTATGAAATTATTTATTCAATTAACTATGAAATTCAACTTAAAGTTTTTTTATTTGGTTTTTTTCATTTCAACCATAAAATTTCAATTTCCATATCTTGTTGCGCGCTCATTTTGATACATTTATATGAAGATGACACGATCATCGATACAATTGAATGAAAATATCGATTACAATTAATCGTGTTCAATTGTGAAACATTAACAGTGTCCAGATTAGAAGAAAGCACGGTTTTAACATTTTTGAATGTAAAACCCAAAATATTGAAAAAAAAAATGTTTGATTGCAGAATATGAAAGAGCATGATGAAACGAATAAGAAAAAATTTATTAACCTTTGTTGAATCATGGAATAATTCAATTACATAAGCGTTGAAATTTTAAAAAGTTTAGGTCGGAATATCGGTATTTTAATTTTTGTCTCTGAATTAGCCAAAACTAGGTATTAACACCTGTAGACCATGTCAAAAGAAAGCCGGCACTGAAAGCTGAGGGTTTGATCGCGAGCGAGAATACAAAAACAAAACAAATGCGCAGTGACGCCTTCGCGTCGCACAAGCAAAGTCATAAAAAAAGGTTCTTACACTTGCAAAAAAGAAACGGATTTCCGTTTCTTAATGAATATGTGCATACACAATTAAGTGAACAATGCGCTTGAAAATAATTTTCATAATTTTATGTACATGTACATCTTCGCACAGTGCACATTTTTTTTTTTTCAAATTTGTGTGCCTTTGACAATTGATTTACGTTCAAGTAGCGTTTGTTGTTTTTGTCAGTTTTGTTGTTGGGCCCGCACTGCTACTTTTTGTTGGTGTCATTGATTTTAAAAAAACAACAACAACATGACCTGGTTGGATGATTGTGTTTTCGCTGACGAAAGCAAATTCAACTTATTAGGCAGTGGTGGCAAGTCCATGGTGCTGCGAAAGCCGGATACTGAGCTGCAGAAGAATCACTTAAGACCAACCGAAAAACACGGCGGGTGTAGTGTATTGGTTTAGGCCCCATTTCCACAAAAGGAGCGGGGAATCTTATTTTCATTGATGGCAAAATGAACTAAGACCATTATTTGAAAATTTTGAGCCAAAATTTGAAGAATTTGGTCGAGATATCGGGTATTGGCAACTCATTCAAGTTATATCAGGGCAACAACCCAAAGCATAACGCCTACAAAACTGAGTCTGGGTTGTTATATAACTGCCCAAAAATCTTGGAAAAGGCACCCCAATCACCACATCTACATCCTGTTGAAAATTTGTGGAGTGAGTTGGTCCGCCGTGTGCACAAAACGCCAATATCGTCCTTATCCGTATTATAAGAACGGCTTCAGGAAGAATGGGCTTATACTGGGCATGAATTTACCCAAAAAATTCTAAAAACTGTGCCAAAATGCCTAGGCGATACCATACAATATAATGGGTATCATACCAAATATAAGATTAAGTTTTTTTCTTAGCTAAAATAGATATTTGTTACTTGTAAAAAAAAAACCGAATATTAATGTTGCGCAAATTTTGGCCTTTTTTTTTTGTTTTATGCATATTTTCTTTATTAGTTCAAAATAAAATCTAGATATATATAGCTCTATGAAAAGCTGATTTAACAAGCTTTAATTTACCATTTTTGCATTTTTCATTATTCTTGGTTTTAATCATTTTATTCGCGTTTGAAGTTGAAAAAAAAAAACCCGAATATTAATGTTATCCACTGTATGTATACAGCTGTGTTTATAAAAATGGCACCTCACAACGTGGAATGCGTGTCCAATGCAAGGAGGCATATTTTATGAACAAATAATATAGATGCTTTAAGGTTTGATGAAAATAAGTTTGGGGCTACTCTAAAACTTATTTTCACCAATCACACAAACCGGAAGAGCATTCGTCTATAAAATGTGCCTAAATGCATCGGATATACATTTTATGTTCTGAGGTGAAGCAATTCTATTGTTCTAAACCAGTGGTGGGCACACACAAATATTGTCACAGTTTTAACACGCATACAAGCACAATTTGCGTGCGCTGCAGCGAAAAAACGAAGTGTGATCAGTACAGTGCACGCTGCAAGTTAACGGTTAGGTTAGGTTAGGTTAGAGCGGTAGTGGGCAGGTGAGAGACCCTTCCACTCACTTAGGCCAATTGTTGGCCCATTGTGATGCCGCGATGGACTGCGTCCACAACTCCGTCTACCCGAGAACAGGGTGTGTGATACTATTTGAGAGGGCGTGGTTCCAGCCCGAAGCATGAATAAAGGAGAGAATACTCTTGGGGGTGGTGTTCGCTATCTCTGAGAGGTCTGTTAGGAAATAGGAACCGAGAAAGCGATTTCTATTTTTGCAGAGTGCAGGACAGTCGCAAAAAAGATGGGAAACAGTTTCCTCCTCTTCCTCGTCCCGACAGCTTCTGCAGAAATCGTTAAAAGGGGCTAGTAGTCTCGCTGCATGAGATCCCACTAGCCAGTGCCCCGTAACAGCCCTCACTACGGAGGCACAACCTGATCTATTTAGGTGGATTAGGCTTGAAGAGCGCTTTTTACAGCGCGTTGGCCATGTCTGTCTGGCTATATTGCATCTACCGGTGGTGTGTTGCCACCTTTTATTTGCTTCGCGTTCGAAATGCTCGCGAATCCTAAGTTTACAGCTGGCCATGGGCATGCCCAAACCCTCCTTATCCGAGAGGAGAGGCATGGTAGTACCATGTCTTGCCAGCTCATCTGCCTTACAATTGCCCTCGATGCCTTTGTGACCGGGCACTTATATGAGGTAGAGATCGAACTGCTCTGCCATCTCTTGCAGAGATTTGCGGCAGTTTGTGACGGATATCGAGTTCGACGATATCGCGTTGAGCGATTTGATAGCTGCTTGGCTATCAGAAAAGATGCAGATTTTGGCTGCAGAGCGTTCAATTCCTTGTAAGGATTTGAGCGCTTCTTGTATAGCGGAAGCCGGATACTGAGCTGCAGAAGAATCACTTAAGACCAACCGAAAAACACGGCGGGTGTAGTGTATTGGTTTAGGCCCCATTTCCACAAAAGGAGCGGGGAATCTTATTTTCATTGATGGCAAAATGAACTAAGACCATTATTTGAAAATTTTGAGCCAAAATTTGAAGAATTTGGTCGAGATATCGGGTATTGGCAACTCATTCAAGTTATATCAGGGCAACAACCCAAAGCATAACGCCTACAAAACTGAGTCTGGGTTGTTATATAACTGCCCAAAAATCTTGGAAAAGGCACCCCAATCACCACATCTACATCCTGTTGAAAATTTGTGGAGTGAGTTGGTCCGCCGTGTGCACAAAACGCCAATATCGTCCTTATCCGTATTATAAAAACGGCTTCAGGAAGAATGGGCTTATACTGGGCATGAATTTACCCAAAAAATTCTAAAAACTGTGCCAAAATGCCTAGGCGATACCATACAATATAATGGGTATCATCTATATATATAAAAGAGTTCGTCCGCGTTAAAATGGATCAGCCACAGCCTAAACGAAAAGAGCTAGAAGGCTGAAATTTTCACACAATTTTTTATGCAGGTAGTAAGTGAGCACTAAGAAGGGAATTTTTATTTGGACAACTCCTTCAAGTACCTCCCATACGATTTGGAGCACTTTTTACCCATTTTAAAAATCAAATTACAATTACAACAATTACCCATTCCACTACTGTCGCCTGATTGTCGCACAAGCTGAGGGTTTGATCGCGAGCGAGAATACAAAAACAAAACAAATGCGCAGTGACGCCTTCGCGTCGCACAAGCAAAGTCATAAAAAAAGGTTCGACACTTGCAAAAACGAAACGGATTTCTGCTTCTTAATGAATATGTGCATACACAATTAAGTGAACAATGCGCTTGAAAATAGTTTTCATAATTTTATGTACATGTATCACTTCGCACAGTGCATATTCTTTTTTTTTCAAATTTGTGTGCCTTTGACAATTGATTTACGACCCAAGTAGCGTTTGTTGTTGTTGTAAGTGTTGTTGTTGGGCCCGCACTGCTACTTTTTGTTGGTGTCATTGATTTAAAAAAAAACAAGAACAACATAACAAAACTTGGTGCGTCTAGAAAAATTTCCCACACCAGAATATGTTTTGGGGGTGGATTCGCCTACTTGCTGCTTATATAACTTAGACAAAACTAACTAACATTATTAATATGTTATTGATATGCAATTGCGAACAACCATAGGGCGTTCACATAAGTGCGCGTGTTGCTCTTAAGATAATAAAATAATTACAACAATTACCTATTCCACTACTGTCGCCTGATTGTCCCACAAGCTGAGAGCTCGATCGCGAGCGAGAATACAAAAACAAAACAATGGGCAATGACGCCTTTGAGTGCCGCAAGCAAAGTGTCATAAAAAAAGGTTCGTACACTTGCAAGAAGCGTTTGTTGTTGTTGTTGTTGGGCCCGCACTGCTACTTTTTGTTGGTGTGATTGATTTAAAAAAACAAAAACAACAAAGCAAAACTTGGTGCGTCTAGAAAAATAACCCACACCAGAATATGTTATGGGGGTGGATTTGCCTACTTGCTGCTTATATAACTTAGACAAAACTAACTAACATTATTAATATGTTATTGATATGCAATGCGAACAAGCATAGGGCGTTCACATAAGTGCGCGTGTTGCTCTTAAGATAATAAAATAATTACAACAATTACCCATTCCACTACAGTTGCCTGATTGTCCCACAAGCTGTGAGGTCGATCGCGAGCGAGAATACAAAAACAAAACAATGGGCAATGACGCCTTTGAGTGCCGCAAGCAAAGTGTCATAAAAAAAAAGGTTCGTATACTTGCAAGAAGCGTTTGTTGTTGTTGTTGTTGGGCCCGCACTGCTACTTTTTGTTGGTGTCATTGATTTTAAAAAAACAACAACAACATAACAAAACTTATTGCGTCTAGAAAAATTTCCCACACCAGAATATGTTTTGGGGGTGGATTCGCCTACTTGCTGCTTATATAACTTAGACAAAACGTAACACACTAACATTTATTGATATATTATTGATATACAATTTTGAATAAGCAAAGGGCGTTCACATAAGCGCGTGTGTTGCTCTTATGATAATCAGATAATTTGAAATCTCGCTCCGATCATGCGCCTTTGTTGTTGCTCATTTACGTTCACTCTCTATTTTATGTGCGCGCTTTGCATGTCAATCATAAAGTTTAATAACCCTAGCTCCTCCGCACACACACTAAATTAGAGCTAAAGGCAATATACAATTCACTTAACTGCAGCCTCTTAGATATGTTTTGCATTGATTCAGTGCGTGTGAAGAAGGTAGCGATACTACGCTCTTTGTTTGACTTGCAGAGCGCGCGCTTGGATAAGAGAATTAGCCGAAATAGCCAACAACGAAGGCGCGATTTAAAAATAATTTGTCTTCTAGCGCCGAACATGAAGAGCGATGCGCGAGCGAATCTGAAAACAAGTAAGAAGGTTTTAGTCGAGAAATCCCGACTAAAAGATACCCTGAACCCGTGTATTGAATGACTTGCAGAAGTGAGTTTTTCTTGACTTTAACTTTAATTTAAAATATCTCCAGTGTTTCTTAACCGATTTGGATCAAATTTTCATGGAAGTTATAAAGTTATCCATAGTTTCAACTCCTATTTTTTAATTTTCTTAATTCGAGATTTTTTCGTTATCGATTTTATATGTATATCGGAAATCAGAATAGTTACCGATAGTTTGAAAGTAGTTATGTTCCACATTTGAAGTCTCTAGCATACATATGGACGGACGGATGGACAGACGGACAGAAGGACAGACGCACATGGCTGTATCGAATCGGCTGTTGATGCTGATCAAGAATATATATATTTTATATGGGGTTGGAGATGCTTCTTTTTGCCTGTTACATACTTTTGCACAAAACAATTATACCCTTTTTTACCCATTTCAGGGTATAAATATAACTGTGAATGCAAAAGATTTGTTGTTGCTGTTTTTGTTTATCGCTTCAGGCTTATTATAAGCCGTTGTATGCACACACGAATTTGAAACAACAAGGGAGGACTAAGAGGAATGCGATTGGCTTAAGAGCATGAAAATGTGATATTGTTTTGTAGATGAGATCAATTCACATTAATAACTGTAACTCTTTCACTCTCAGGGAATTTAACAATTTTTAACTTAGTGTGCCATTTGCATATTGCTTCATTTCATTTCTAAACGTGATACAAACCAGAATGGACGCAAAAAATTATTGGGGTGCTTTGCCTTCTGTGGCCCTGCCACAGTTTTATATGCAGCCTCAGTTTCATCAGCTGTATCAGCAGCTGCCGCAACAGAGTCTTCAACAGCAGCAGTTTCAGCCGCTGCAGTTTCAGCCGCTGATGTTTCAGCAGCAGCTACAGCCGCAGCACCCGCAGCAGCTTCAGCCGCAGCACCAGCAGCAGCTTCAGCCGCAGCACCCGCAGCACCCGCAGCAGCTTCAGCCGCAGCACCCGCAGAAGCTTCAGCCGCAGCACCAGCAGTAGCTTCAGCCGCAACAGCAGCTTCAGCCACACCAGCGGCAGCAAAATAAAAAAAATTTTAAGAAGGCGAAGCTGAATAATCTGAACAGCCAAATAACAAAAATAAACAAAAAATTACAATTTATTATTAAAAAACAGAAAAAAATAGAAAAACAAAACGAAAAAAAATTAATAGCTTTAAAAATAGAATTAAGTAATCAACATAAAAATGAAATAAAAAACTTGCGTAGTGAGTTACAAAAAATGAACATAGAAGAAAATTAAAAATTAAAAAAAATAAAAAAAATTAACTAAACTGCCGCCTTTTTACTTTAAATCATTATACGTTTACTTTCAGAATGTAGGTTTTCTTAAAGACAAAGATGCTATTATCGTTTGTGGAACGACAATTGCATTTTGTTACTGTATGTAAAGTATTTTTATACTCGATACCGAACTTTTTTCCACACCCTTCAAGCTAGAGACTTGAAACTTTCCAATTCTCTTTATCTATGGGATAGTAAATTAAAGTGTCAAGATGGGGGTTCTACGATAACTGGGGGGCTGGCAAATCGATAAATTCGATAACTCAAAACCGATAAATCCTCATATTTCGCACATCCTTACAGCTAGAACTACCAAATTTTGTGGGCAGATAGCTACTAGCAACCCCCAAAAAACTGCATCAAAATTTTGGAGCCACGCTCACCCATTCCGCCCCCAGCCCCCCCGCAATTTAAAGTCAAAAAAGCGTATATCTCCCACAGTTTTTGAGCTAGAGCCACCAAATTTTGTGCCAAGATAGGTGATGATGACCCCCCAAAAACTGCATCAAAAGTTTGGATGCCACGCCCACCGATACTGCTCTAGCCGCCCCCATCCACCCCAACGCTTCGTCAAAAACGGGAATGCGTGTATCTATCAGAGTTGTGGAGCTAGAGCCTCCAAATTTGGTAGAAAGCTAGCTGGTAACGACCCCCAAAAAACTGCATCAAAATTTTGGAGCCACGCCCACCCATTCCGCCCCCAGCCCCCCCGCATTTTGAAATCAGAAATGGCTATATCTCCCACAGTTTTTGAGCTAGAGCCACCAAATTTGGTGCCAAGATAGGTGATGATGACCCCCCAAAACTGCATCAAAAGTTTGGATGCCACGCCCACCAATACCACCCTAGCCGCCCCCATCCACCCCAACGCTTCGTCAAAAACGGGAATGCGTGTATCTTCCAGAGTTGTGGAGCTAGAGCCACCAAATTTGGCAGGAAGATAGCTTGCAACGACCCCCGAAAAACTGCATCAAAGTTTTGGAGCCACGCGCACCCCTTCCACCCCCCTTTCCCCACCTTTTACAAACTTTGAGCTAGAGTCACCAAATTTTGTATGAAGATAGCAATTGACATTCCACATAGATCTGCATCAAAATTTGGATGCCACGCCCACCCATACCGCCCCCAGCCCCCCTTTCCCCACTTTATACAAACTTCGAGCTAGAGTCACCAAATTTGGTATGAAGATAGCAATTGACATCCCACATGGATCGGCAGCAAAAATTTGAATGCCACGCCCACCCATAGCGCCCCCAAGCCCCATAGCCCCCCTTTCACCACCTTTTGCATGCTTCGAGCTAGAGTCACCAAATTTGGTATGAAGGTAGCATTTGACATTCCACAAGGATCTGCAGCAAAAATTTGGATGCCACGCCCAACCATACCGCCCCCAGCCCCATAGCCCCCCTCTCCCCACCTTATACAAACTTTGAGCTAGAGTCACCAAATTTGGTATGAAGGTAGCATTTGACATTCCACAAGGATCTGCAGCAAAAATTTGAATGCCACGCCCAACCATACCGCCCCCAGCCCCCCTTTCCCCACTTTTACAAACTTTGAGCTAGAGTCACCAAATTTGTTATGAAGATAGCAATTGACATTCACAAAGATCTGCATCAAAAATTTGGATGCAATTCCACCCATACCGCCCCCAGCCCCCCTCTCCCCACTTTATACAAACTTTGAGCTAGAGTCACCAAATTTGGTATGAAGGTAGCATTTGACATTCCACAAGGATCTGCAGCAAAAATTTGAATGCCACGCCCAACCATACCGCCCCCAGCCCCTCTTTCCCCACTTTTACAAACTTTGAGCTAGAGTCACCAAATTTGTTATGAAGATAGCAATTGACATTCCACAAAGATCTGCATCAAAAATTTGGATGCAATTCCACCCATACCGCCCCCAGCCCCCCTTTCCCCACTTTATACAAACTTCGAGCTAGAGTCACCAAATTTGGTATGAAGAAAGAAATTAACATCCCACATGGATGGGCATCAAAATTTTTAATACTGGTATCGAGTATACCGCAGTCGGTTGCGTCCGACTGCAACGTTTCCACTTGTTTTGTACTAATGTTCTAAAATTTTTAGCAATTGCAACTCATATTGCAGATTTTGCAACTTTTCTTTGCATCATTTTTTATTTCTAATTTCATTGCTTCGAATTTAGTTTTATTTCGCAATTCATTTTGTTTTTGTTTTTTTCATAATAAAATTTCTTCTTTTATTTTATTTAACAATTTGACTGTGCAGCGGTTTAATGTTTTGTTGCTGGCGCAGTTTTAAATGCTTTTGTTGTTGCTGTGGCTGACGCTGATGCTGCCACTGGTGTGGCTGAAACTGCTGCTGCTGGCGTAGCTGCGGCTGATAGAGCTGTTGCTTCAAAAAATCATAAAAAATACATGCGAATAGATTTTTGAAATTTTTATTTAAATCATTATTAGAATTGTTTGAAGTAATTTTTACATCAAAACATTTTTTGTTTAAGCCCAGGGAGAAAAGTTTCAAAAGTAGACTTTTACTAAAATTGAAATCTTTCAAACGGAAATTTAATGACCTTTCCATCGATACCATACTTTCCATAAAGTAAATTTAAGCAATGAGTAGATTTAACTTTAAGTGTAGTGTAAATACTTTTAACTACCTTTGATATGAATTTAGTACAATCAAGGCGCGCACACATAAATACGTACTTATGTATGTTATGTTTGATGATGCCGACGACGCCGCCGCTTAAAAGGCGACGCTGCTGCTTTAGATACGCCGTTTTGTCTGCCTTTGACGCGCGCTGTAGATGTTATTGTTGCTGTTGGTGTATTTACATCTTCATTTTTTTTTTCTTTCTCTATACATATATATAAAAGAGTTTGTCCCGATGATAATGGAAGAGCCATAGCCTAATTGAAAAGAGCCAGAAGGCTGAAATTTTCACACAATTTTCCATGCAGGTAGGAGGTGAGCACTAAGAAGGGAATTTTTATTTGGACAACTCCTTCAAGTACCTCCCATACGATTTGGAGCACGTCTTACCCATTTTAAAAATCAAATTACAATTACAACAATTACCCATTCCACTACTGTCGCCTGATTGTCGCACAAGCTGAGGGTTTGATCGCGAGCGAGAATACAAAAACAAAACAAATGCGCAGTGACGCCTTCGCGTCGCACAAGCAAAGTCATAAAAAAGGTTCTTACACTTGCAAAAAAGAAACGGATTTCCGTTTCTTAATGAATAAGTGCATGCACAATTAAGTGAACAATGCGCTTGAAAATAATTTTCATAATTTTATGTACATGTACATCTTCGCACAGTGCACATTTTTTTTCAAATTTGTGTGCCTTTGACAATTGATTTACGTTCCAAGAAGCGTTTGTTGTTGTTGTCAGTTTTGTTGTTGGGCCCGCACTGCTACTTTTTGTTGGTGTCATTGAATATAAAAAAAACAACAACAACATAACAAAACTTGGTGCGTCTAGAAAAATTTCCCACACCAGAATATGTTTTGGGGGTGGATTCGCCTACTTGCTGCTTATATAACTTAGACAAAACGTAACACACTAACATTTATTGATATATTATTGATATACAATTTTGAATAAGCAAAGGGCGTTCACATAAGCGCGTGTGCTGCTCTTATGATAATCAGATAATTTGAAATCTCGCTCCGATCATGCGCCTTTGTTGTTGCTCATTTACGTTCACTCTCTATTTTATGTGCGCGCTTTGCATGTCAATCATAAAGTTTAATAACCCTAGCTCCTCCGCACACACACTAAATTAAAGCTAAAGGCAATACACAATTCACTTAACTGCAGCCTCTTAGATATGTTTTGCATTGATTCAGTGCGTGTGAAGAAGGTAGCGATACTACGCTCTTTGTTTGACTTGCAGAGCGCGCGTTAGATAAGAGAATTAGCCGAAATAGCCAACAACGAAGGCGCGATTTAAAAATAATTTGTCATCTAGCGCCGAACATGAAGAGCGATGCGCGAGCGAATCTGAAAACAAGTAAGAAGGTTTTAGTCGAGAAATCCTGACTAAAAGATACCCTGAGCCCGTGTATTAAATGACTTGCAGAAGTGAGTTTTTCTTGACTTTAACTTTAATTTAAAATATCTCCAGTGTTTCTTAACCGATTTGGATCAAATTTTCATGGAAGTTATAAAGTTATCCATAGTTTCAACTCCTATTTTTACATTTTCTAAATTCGCGATTTTTGCGTAATCGATTCCATATGTATATCGGAAACGAGAATAGTTATCGATAGTTTGAAATAAACTTGATCTGCCTGTGGATTAGGAGAAGTTATGATCCAAATTGGAAGTTTCTAGCATATTTAGTCTTTGAGATTGACGCGTTTATACATACGGACGGACGGACGGACAGACTGACAGAAGGACATACGGTCATGGCTATATCGACTCGGCTGTTTATGCTGATCAAGAATATATATACTTTATATATGGGGTTGGAGATGCTTCTTTTTGCCTGTTACACACTTTTACACAAAACAAATATACCCATTTCATGGTTTAGGGTATAAAAAAATTTTATATTTTACGCATCGATTGCTTTCTAATATTTTGTAGCCACAGTAAGATAACAGAGAGAAGAACAAAGAAGAAGAAATATAACTGTTAATGGTACTCACTGCAAGCAGCATGCTCAGCTGATGCATGTCTGCATCACAAAGAGCGGCTTAAAGCTTGATCAGCGCGTGCATCGCTCTTATGACTGCCGCTACATATAAAATAATTTGAATGCAATCATGCGTCTTTGTTGTTATTTACGCTCTTTTGTTTATGCGCGCGCTCTGCATGTCAAACATAAATTTTAATACCCCTATCTCCTCCGCACTCACTAAGCTAAGCTTGCCATAACTAAGAGGCTGCAGTTAAGGGAATGGCATTGCCTAATTTGCACCAACTATACCTAGCTCTTAAGTGCAAGCGTTGTATGTTAGAGCTCGGTGTCTGTTGCTTAGATGAATAACTGTAATGCTCTTTCCAACATTATGTTTTTACATACGATGGTAAGAGAATTGGTTATGCATTTTAGTTCATATTTAATGTGAACAAAGAAAGTTCATTTTCGTTTCAGTGAGTTTTTTAATAATAATATTGTTTATATTAAGGATAATAATAACATCGAAAGTTACTTTTTGGATCAGTGAGTTTTTCAATATTCTGATTTTCGTATATCTATATCTATATATAAGGGAGAAGCCCTAGTCTTGGACACCCCTTTGGGTTTTGTGACATAAGACTGTCCAAAATCAACGTGCAGCTTAACTGTTAGTATCGTTGAAAAGCTTGTTCAATTGCGCATCGATTGGTATAAGGCATTATACACATTTCATTCATGTTTAATGATATATTTCACATTTAATGAAAAAACTCAAAATCACGATTTTCAAAAAAGTGCCCCGAAGTTGGACACCCCCTTTTATCTTGTGAAAATGCAGCTAATAAAATAAAATAAAATGCCAAATCATTGTTTTTATGTAAGATTTTGTTTTTTATGCAATTAAACAATGAAAATCAAACGAATTTATTATTTTATTAATTATTATTACTCGTAATGAGCAGTATCGCAAGTAATGCATCGATATATCGATTGATGTATCGATCTATGCATCGCATGCTCATCATTGCTCACATACCTTATTAATATGGCGCGAAATATGTAAACAAACTAATTATTCTTTTGTTTTGGGTTTTTTTCATCAAAACCATTTATTATGAAATTATTTATTCAATTAACTATGAAATTCAACTTAAAGTTTTTTTATTTGGTTTTTTTCATTTCAACCATAAAATTTCAATTTCCATATCTTGTTGCGCGCTCATTTTGATACATTTATATGAAGATGACACGATCATCGATACAATTGAATGAAAATATCGATTACAATTAATCGTGTTCAATTGTGAAACATTAACAGTGTCCAGATTAGAAGAAAGCACGGTTTTAACATTTTTGAATGTAAAACCCAAAATATTGAAAAAAAAAATGTTTGATTGCAGAATATGAAAGAGCATGATGAAACGAATAAGAAAAAATTTATTAACCTTTGTTGAATCATGGAATAATTCAATTACATAAGCGTTGAAATTTTAAAAAGTTTAGGTCGGAATATCGGTATTTTAATTTTTGTCTCTGAATTAGCCAAAACTAGGTATTAACACCTGTAGACCATGTCAAAAGAAAGCCGGCACTGAAAGCTGAGGGTTTGATCGCGAGCGAGAATACAAAAACAAAACAAATGCGCAGTGACGCCTTCGCGTCGCACAAGCAAAGTCATAAAAAAAGGTTCTTACACTTGCAAAAAAGAAACGGATTTCCGTTTCTTAATGAATAAGTGCATACACAATTAAGTGAACAATGCGCTTGAAAATAATTTTCATAATTTTATGTACATGTACATCTTCGCACAGTGCACATTTTTTTTTTTTCAAATTTGTGTGCCTTTGACAATTGATTTACGTTCCAAGTAGCGTTTGTTGTTGTTGTCAGTTTTGTTGTTGGGCCCGCACTGCTACTTTTTGTTGGTGTCATTGATTTTAAAAAAAACAACAACAACATGACCTGGTTGGATGATTGTGTTTTCGCTGACGAAAGCAAATTCAACTTATTAGGCAGTGGTGGCAAGTCCATGGTGCTGCGAAAGCCGGATACTGAGCTGCAGAAGAATCACTTAAGACCAACCGAAAAACACGGCGGGTGTAGTGTATTGGTTTAGGCCCCATTTCAACAAAAGGAGCGGGGAATCTTATTTTCATTGATGGCAAAATGAACTAAGACCATTATTTGAAAATTTTGAGCCAAAATTTGAAGAATTTGGTCGAGATATCGGGTATTGGCAACTCATTCAAGTTATATCAGGGCAACAACCCAAAGCATAACGCCTACAAAACTGAGTCTGGGTTGTTATATAACTGCCCAAAAATCTTGGAAAAGGCACCCCAATCACCACATCTACATCCTGTTGAAAATTTGTGGAGTGAGTTGGTCCGCCGTGTGCACAAAACGCCAATATCGTCCTTATCCGTATTATAAGAACGGCTTCAGGAAGAATGGGCTTATACTGGGCATGAATTTACCCAAAAAATTCTAAAAACTGTGCCAAAATGCCTAGGCGATACCATACAATATAATGGGTATCATACCAAATATAAGATTAAGTTTTTTTCTTAGCTAAAATAGATATTTGTTACTTGTAAAAAAAAAACCGAATATTAATGTTGCGCAAATTTTGGCCTTTTTTTTTTGTTTTATGCATATTTTCTTTATTAGTTCAAAATAAAATCTAGATATATATAGCTCTATGAAAAGCTGATTTAACAAGCTTTAATTTACCATTTTTGCATTTTTCATTATTCTTGGTTTTAATCATTTTATTCGCGTTTGAAGTTGAAAAAAAAAAACCCGAATATTAATGTTATCCACTGTATGTATACAGCTGTGTTTATAAAAATGGCACCTCACAACGTGGAATGCGTGTCCAATGCAAGGAGGCATATTTTATGAACAAATAATATAGATGCTTTAAGGTTTGATGAAAATAAGTTTGGGGCTACTCTAAAACTTATTTTCACCAATCACACAAACCGGAAGAGCATTCGTCTATAAAATGTGCCTAAATGCATCGGATATACATTTTATGTTCTGAGGTGAAGCAATTCTATTGTTCTAAACCAGTGGTGGGCACACACAAATATTGTCACAGTTTTAACACGCATACAAGCACAATTTGCGTGCGCTGCAGCGAAAAAACGAAGTGTGATCAGTACAGTGCACGCTGCAAGTTAACGGTTAGGTTAGGTTAGGTTAGAGCGGTAGTGGGCAGGTGAGAGACCCTTCCACTCACTTAGGCCAATTGTTGGCCCATTGTGATGCCGCGATGGACTGCGTCCACAACTCCGTCTACCCGAGAACAGGGTGTGTGATACTATTTGAGAGGGCGTGGTTTCAGCCCGAAGCATGAATAAAGGAGAGAATACTCTTGGGGGTGGTGTTCGCTATCTCTGAGAGGTCTGTTAGGAAATAGGAACCGAGAAAGCGATTTCTATTTTTGCAGAGTGCAGGACAGTCGCAAAAAAGATGGGAAACAGTTTCCTCCTCTTCCTCGTCCCGACAGCTTCTGCAGAAATCGTTAAAAGGGGCTAGTAGTCTCGCTGCATGAGATCCCACTAGCCAGTGCCCCGTAACAGCCCTCACTACGGAGGCACAACCTGATCTATTTAGGTGGATTAGGCTTGAAGAGCGCTTTTTACAGCGCGTTGGCCATGTCTGTCTGGCTATATTGCATCTACCGGTGGTGTGTTGCCACCTTTTATTTGCTTCGCGTTCGAAATGCTCGCGAATCCTAAGTTTACAGCTGGCCATGGGCATGCCCAAACCCTCCTTATCCGAGAGGAGAGGCATGGTAGTACCATGTCTTGCCAGCTCATCCGCCTTACAATTGCCCTCGATGCCTTTGTGACCGGGCACTTATATGAGGTAGAGATCGAACTGCTCTGCCATCTCTTGCAGAGATTTGCGGCAGTTTGTGACGGATATCGAGTTCGACGATATCGCGTTGAGCGATTTGATAGCTGCTTGGCTATCAGAAAAGATGCAGATTTTGGCTGCAGAGCGTTCAATTCCTTGTAAGGATTTGAGCGCTTCTTGTATAGCGGAAGCCGGATACTGAGCTGCAGAAGAATCACTTAAGACCAACCGAAAAACACGGCGGGTGTAGTGTATTGGTTTAGGCCCCATTTCCACAAAAGGAGCGGGGAATCTTATTTTCATTGATGGCAAAATGAACTAAGACCATTATTTGAAAATTTTGAGCCAAAATTTGAAGAATTTGGTCGAGATATCGGGTATTGGCAACTCATTCAAGTTATATCAGGGCAACAACCCAAAGCATAACGCCTACAAAACTGAGTCTGGGTTGTTATATAACTGCCCAAAAATCTTGGAAAAGGCACCCCAATCACCACATCTACATCCTGTTGAAAATTTGTGGAGTGAGTTGGTCCGCCGTGTGCACAAAACGCCAATATCGTCCTTATCCGTATTATAAAAACGGCTTCAGGAAGAATGGGCTTATACTGGGCATGAATTTACCCAAAAAATTCTAAAAACTGTGCCAAAATGCCTAGGCGATACCATACAATATAATGGGTATCATCTATATATATAAAAGAGTTTCACACAATTTTTTATGCAGGTAGTAAGTGAGCACTAAGAAGGGAATTTTTATTTGGACAACTCCTTCAAGTACCTCCCATACGATTTGGAGCACTTTTTACCCATTTTAAAAATCAAATTACAATTACAACAATTACCCATTCCACTACTGTCGCCTGATTGTCGCACAAGCTGAGGGTTTGATCGCGAGCGAGAATACAAAAACAAAACAAATGCGCAGTGACGCCTTCGCGTCGCACAAGCAAAGTCATAAAAAAAGGTTCGACACTTGCAAAAACGAAACGGATTTCTGCTTCTTAATGAATATGTGCATACACAATTAAGTGAACAATGCGCTTGAAAATAGTTTTCATAATTTTATGTACATGTATCACTTCGCACAGTGCATATTCTTTTTTTTTCAAATTTGTGTGCCTTTGACAATTGATTTACGACCCAAGTAGCGTTTGTTGTTGTTGTAAGTGTTGTTGTTGGGCCCGCACTGCTACTTTTTGTTGGTGTCATTGATTTAAAAAAAAACAAGAACAACATAACAAAACTTGGTGCGTCTAGAAAAATTTCCCACACCAGAATATGTTTTGGGGTGGATTCGCCTACTTGCTGCTTATATAACTTAGACAAAACTAACTAACATTATTAATATGTTATTGATATGCAATTGCGAACAACCATAGGGCGTTCACATAAGTGCGCGTGTTGCTCTTAAGATAATAAAATAATTACAACAATTACCTATTCCACTACTGTCGCCTGATTGTCCCACAAGCTGAGAGCTCGATCGCGAGCGAGAATACAAAAACAAAACAATGGGCAATGACGCCTTTGAGTGCCGCAAGCAAAGTGTCATAAAAAAAAGGTTCGTACACTTGCAAGAAGCGTTTGTTGTTGTTGTTGTTGGGCCCGCACTGCTACTTTTTGTTGGTGTGATTGATTTAAAAAAACAAAAACAACAAAGCAAAACTTGGTGCGTCTAGAAAAATAACCCACACCAGAATATGTTATGGGGGTGGATTTGCCTACTTGCTGCTTATATAACTTAGACAAAACTAACTAACATTATTAATATGTTATTGATATGCAATTGCGAACAAGCATAGGGCGTTCACATAAGTGCGCGTGTTGCTCTTAAGATAATAAAATAATTACAACAATTACCCATTCCACTACAGTTGCCTGATTGTCCCACAAGCTGTGAGCTCGATCGCGAGCGAGAATACAAAAACAAAACAATGGGCAATGACGCCTTTGAGTGCCGCAAGCAAAGTGTCATAAAAAAAAAGGTTCGTATACTTGCAAGAAGCGTTTGTTGTTGTTGTTGTTGGGCCCGCACTGCTACTTTTTGTTGGTGTCATTGATTTAAAAAAAACAACAACAACATAACAAAACTTGGTGCGTCTAGAAAAATTTCCCACACCAGAATATGTTTTGGGGGTGGATTCGCCTACTTGCTGCTTATATAACTTAGACAAAACGTAACACACTAACATTTATTGATATATTATTGATATACAATTTTGAATAAGCAAAGGGCGTTCACATAAGCGCGTGTGTTGCTCTTATGATAATCAGATAATTTGAAATCTCGCTCCGATCATGCGCCTTTGTTGTTGCTCATTTACGTTCACTCTCTATTTTATGTGCGCGCTTTGCATGTCAATCATAAAGTTTAATAACCCTAGCTCCTCCGCACACACACTAAATTAGAGCTAAAGGCAATATACAATTCACTTAACTGCAGCCTCTTAGATATGTTTTGCATTGATTCAGTGCGTGTGAAGAAGGTAGCGATACTACGCTCTTTGTTTGACTTGCAGAGCGCGCGCTTGGATAAGAGAATTAGCCGAAATAGCCAACAACGAAGGCGCGATTTAAAAATAATTTGTCATCTAGCGCCGAACATGAAGAGCGATGCGCGACCGAATCTGAAAACAAGTAAGAAGGTTTTAGTCGAGAAATCCCGACTAAAAGATACCCTGAACCCGTGTATTGAATGACTTGCAGAAGTGAGTTTTTCTTGACTTTAACTTTAATTTAAAATATCTCCAGTGTTTCTTAACCGATTTGGATCAAATTTTCATGGAAGTTATAAAGTTATCCATAGTTTCAACTCCTATTTTTTAATTTTCTTAATTCGAGATTTTTTCGTTATCGATTTTATATGTATATCGGAAATCAGAATAGTTACCGATAGTTTGAAAGTAGTTATGTTCCACATTTGAAGTCTCTAGCATACATATGGACGGACGGATGGACAGACGGACAGAAGGACAGACGCACATGGCTGTATCGAATCGGCTGTTGATGCTGATCAAGAATATATATATTTTATATGGGGTTGGAGATGCTTCTTTTTGCCTGTTACATACTTTTGCACAAAACAATTATACCCTTTTTTACCCATTTCAGGGTATAAATATAACTGTGAATGCAAAAGATTTGTTGTTGCTGTTTTTGTTTATCGCTTCAGGCTTATTATAAGCCGTTGTATGCACACACGAATTTGAAACAACAAGGGAGGACTAAGAGGAATGCGATTGGCTTAAGAGCATGAAAATGTGATATTGTTTTGTAGATGAGATCAATTCACATTAATAACTGTAACTCTTTCACTCTCAGGGAATTTAACAATTTTTAACTTAGTGTGCCATTTGCGTATTGCTTCATTTCATTTCTAAACGTGATACAAACCAGAATGGACGCAAAAAATTATTGGGGTGCTTTGCCTTCTGTGGCCCTGCCACAGTTTTATATGCAGCCTCAGTTTCATCAGCTGTATCAGCAGCTGCCGCAACAGAGTCTTCAACAGCAGCAGTTTCAGCCGCTGCAGTTTCAGCCGCTGATGTTTCAGAAGCAGCTACAGCCGCAGCACCCGCAGCAGCTTCAGCCGCAGCACCAGCAGCAGCTTCAGCCGCAGCACCCGCAGCAGCTTCAGCCGCAGCACCCGCAGCAGCTTCAGCCGCAGCACCCGCAGAAGCTTCAGCCGCAGCACCAGCAGTAGCTTCAGCCGCAACAGCAGCTTCAGCCACACCAGCGGCAGCAAAATAAAAAAAATTTTAAGAAGGCGAAGCTGAATAATCTGAAAAGCCAAATAACAAAAATAAACAAAAAATTACAATTTATTATTAAAAAACAGAAAAAAATAGAAAAACAAAACGAAAAAAAATTAATAGCTTTAAAAATAGAATTAAGTAATCAACATAAAAATGAAATAAAAAACTTGCGTAGTGAGTTACAAAAAATGAACATAGAAGAAAATTAAAAATTAAAAAAATAAAAAAAATTAACTAAACTGCCGCCTTTTTACTTTAAATCATTATACGTTTACTTTCAGAATGTAGGTTTTCTTAAAGACAAAGATGCTATTATCGTTTGTGGAACGACAATTGCATTTTGTTACTGTATGTAAAGTATTTTTATACTCGATACCGAAGGTAAAGAGTATATTGGGTTTGTGCAATGTCCGTCTCGGTGTCCGTCCGTCTGTCCGTCTGTCCGTCTGTATGTTCGCAACTTTTTTCCACACCCTTCAAGCTAGAGACTTGAAACTTTCCAATTCTCTTTATCTATGGGATAGTAAATTAAAGTGTCAAGATGGGGGTTCTACGATAACTGGGGGGCTGGCAAATCGATAAATTCGATAACTCAAAACCGATAAATCCTCATATTTCGCACATCCTTACAGCTAGAACTACCAAATTTTGTGGGCAGATAGCTACTAGCAACCCCCAAAAAACTGCATCAAAAATTTTGGAGCCACGCCCACCCATTCCGCCCCCAGCCCCCCCGCAATTTAAAGTCAAAAAAGCGTATATCTACCACAGTTTTTGAGCTAGAGCCACCAAATTTTGTGCCAAGATAGGTGATGATGACCCCCCAAAAACTGCATCAAAAGTTTGGATGCCACGCCCACCGATACTGCTCTAGCCGCCCCCATCCACCCCAACGCTTCGTCAAAAACGGGAATGCGTGTATCTATCAGAGTTGTGGAGCTAGAGCCTCCAAATTTGGTAGAAAGCTAGCTGGTAACGACCCCCAAAAAACTGCATCAAAATTTTGGAGCCACGCCCACCCATTCCGCCCCCAGCCCCCCCGCATTTTGAAATCAGAAATGGCTATATCTCCCACAGTTTTTGAGCTAGAGCCACCAAATTTTGTGCCAAGATAGGTGATGATGACCCCCCAAAAACTGCATCAAAAGTTTGGATGCCACGCCCACCAATACCACCCTAGCCGCCCCCATCCACCCCAACGCTTCGTCAAAAACGGGAATGCGTGTATCTTCCAGAGTTGTGGAGCTAGAGCCACCAAATTTGGCAGGAAGATAGCTTGCAACGACCCCCGAAAAACTGCATCAAAGTTTTGGAGCCACGCGCACCCCTTCCACCCCCCTTTCCCCACCTTTTACAAACTTTGAGCTAGAGTCACCAAATTTTGTATGAAGATAGCAATTGACATTCCACATAGATCTGCATCAAAAATTTGGATGCCACGCCCACCCATACCGCCCCCAGCCCCCCTTTCCCCACTTTATACAAACTTCGAGCTAGAGTCACCAAATTTGGTATGAAGATAGCAATTGACATCCCACATGGATCGGCAGCAAAAATTTGAATGCCACGCCCACCCATAGCGCCCCCAAGCCCCATAGCCCCCCTTTCACCACCTTTTGCATGCTTCGAGCTAGAGTCACCAAATTTGGTATGAAGGTAGCATTTGACATTCCACAAGGATCTGCAGAAAAAATTTGGATGCCACGCCCAACCATACCGCCCCCAGGCCCATAGCCCCCCTCTCCCCACCTTATACAAACTTTGAGCTAGAGTCACCAAATTTGGTATGAAGGTAGCATTTGACATTCCACAAGGATCTGCAGCAAAAATTTGAATGCCACGCCCAACCATACCGCCCCCAGCCCCCCTTTCCCCACTTTTACAAACTTTGAGCTAGAGTCACCAAATTTGTTATGAAGATAGCAATTGACATTCACAAAGATCTGCATCAAAAATTTGGATGCAATTCCACCCATACCGCCCCCAGCCCCCCTCTCCCCACTTTATACAAACTTTGAGCTAGAGTCACCAAATTTGGTATGAAGGTAGCATTTGACATTCCACAAGGATCTGCAGCAAAAATTTGAATGCCACGCCCAACCATACCGCCCCCAGCCCCTCTTTCCCCACTTTTACAAACTTTGAGCTAGAGTCACCAAATTTGTTATGAAGATAGCAATTGACATTCCACAAAGATCTGCATCAAAAATTTGGATGCAATTCCACCCATACCGCCCCCAGCCCCCCTTTCCCCACTTTATACAAACTTCGAGCTAGAGTCACCAAATTTGGTATGAAGAAAGCAATTAACATCCCACATGGATGGGCATCAAAATTTTTAATACTGGTATCGAGTATACCGCAGTCGGTTGCGTCCGACTGCAACGTTTCCACTTGTTTTGTACTAATGTTCTAAAATTTTTAGCAATTGCAACTCATATTGCAGATTTTGCAACTTTTCTTTGCATCATTTTTTATTTCTAATTTCATTGCTTCGAATTTAGTTTTATTTCGCAATTCATTTTGTTTTTGTTTTTTTCATAATAAAATTTCTTCTTTTATTTTATTTAACAATTTGACTGTGCAGCGGTTTAATGTTTTGTTGCTGGCGCAGTTTTAAATGCTTTTGTTGTTGCTGTGGCTGACGCTGATGCTGCCACTGGTGTGGCTGAAACTGCTGCTGCTGGCGTAGCTGCGGCTGATAGAGCTGTTGCTTCAAAAAATCATAAAAAATACATGCGAATAGATTTTTGAAATTTTTATTTAAATCATTATTAGAATTGTTTGAAGTAATTTGTACATCAAAACATTTTTTGTTTAAGCCCAGGGAGAAAAGTTTCAAAAGTAGACTTTTACTAAAATTGAAATCTTTCAAACGGAAATTTAATGACCTTTCCATCGATACCATACTTTCCATAAAGTAAATTTAAGCAATGAGTAGATTTAACTTTAAGTGTAGTGTAAATACTTTTAACTACCTTTGATATGAATTTAGTACAATCAAGGCGAGCACACATAAATACGTACTTATGTATGTTATGTTTTGATGATGCCGACGACGCCGCCGCTTAAAAGGCGACGCTGCTGCTTTAGATACGCCGTTTTGTCTGCCTTTGACGCGCGCTGTAGATGTTATTGTTGCTGTTGGTGTATTTACATCTTCATTTTTTTTATTTTTTATTTTTTTATTTTTATTTTTTTTATTTTTTTTTTTTTCTTTCTCTATACATATATATAAAAGAGTTTGTCCCGATGATAATGGAAGAGCCATAGCCTAATTGAAAAGAGCCAGAAGGCTGAAATTTTCACACAATTTTCCATGCAGGTAGGAGGTGAGCACTAAGAAGGGAATTTTTATTTGGACAACTCCTTCAAGTACCTCCCATACGATTTGGAGCACGTCTTACCCATTTTAAAAATCAAGTTACAATTACAACAATTACAGGCCGTCAGCCGATTGGAGCAACAAGGGGATAAAGCGTACTGACATCACACGTCCATGCATAATGAAAATTTGTGTGTACGTTGATGCCGTGCGCTCCGTCCTTGCGGCTCACAATTGGTAGTGCGACTATACTCTCCACGCGAGGGCGGCTGGAAGCAGATCCTTGGTACGGTCATGTCTCTGCCAAGGGTGCTGACCAATTGTAGTCGGGCGAGAGAAGAAAACTCTATAAAATTACCCCAATCCAAGGTGGAACAGCATTGTGCCGAGGGATTCGTGGCCGAGGGGGTGCTCGGTCTCTACTTTGCGAACTCTGGATACCTGCCGACCTCCAGTTTAAATTAGGCTTCCCGCGATACACGGGCTATGTCGCGGGTGACCGTCCTTCCCGTCTACTCGTGGGATTCATATATGAAATCTATAAATAAAAGCAAAGACACAGTGACCGGGACACTCTCAAACCCGGGAGGACAAGCCAATCCCTCTGTCGGTGGAAACACCCCCACGTCTGGTAAGCCAGCAGACGTCCACAAGCCCACCAGCGGCATAAGTGGAAAACGGTTAAGCCAGCCGTCATCCCACTTCGGTGGTCTGCCCAGCACCGCTCCTGGTGCAAGTGGTGTGCAACCAAAGGTTGCCAACTCGGCACCCAGGACGGTAGCGCCAACGGGCAACACCACAAAATCCGTTGCTCCTGAGGGAGTCAAAGCGTCCTTCCAGGACCTTAGGCGCGCAGCCGACATTCTCGGAAAAAGTCTGTCCGCTCAGCCCGCATCACCGGATGAGGTCCGACTAGTGGAGTGGGCCAGAAAAATCATCCCGAATTTCAAGCCAGCCCCCCCAGCGTCCTCTGCCAAGTCCAAGCAGAAACGCCAGCGGTCCGTTGAGGATTCGGCCCCGCAAGCAAAGCGGATTAGACCTCCTCCACCTCGTCCACAGCCGTTGACGAAATCTTTCGCCGAAGCCACAAGGGAGAAGATTGTCATTGGGGTCCTTGACAGGGGCCACAATGAGGGTCATATCCCCAGAAATCGGTGGGGGATTATCGAAAATGAGCTGCAGGACAGGTTCGTCGACCTCATGACAGAATTCATGGGTCCCCCCCCCCCGTTGCTCTGATGCAGGCTGGCATCAGGGCAACATTAAAGCAATAGCTTGTGAGGATGAGCGATCTGCCGGGCTGTATAAGAAGGCGGTTGCAATGCTGGGAGAGATCTACCCTGGCGCGAAACTGGAGGCGGTGGACTGGAAGGATGTGCCCAGTAGACCTCGCGCCAGGGTATGGGTTTCTGCCAAGCCCGAGGACCCCGAAAAGGTCCTGAAAATCTTCCAGCTGAGCAATCCCACGCTTGACACAGCTGATTGGAGGGTCGCCAAAGTCGACGAGCCAGAAGGCAACTCGAGGCAGGTGATCCTCATAATCAACGAGAGATCGGCGGAGGCACTAGCGGGTTCGGATGGCGCGGCTTACTACGGCTTCAAAACCGTAGCTATCCGCGTCTATAAAACCGACACCAACAAGCTCTCGGCAGCAGACGAGGAGCTCCCTGATAAACCGGTTGACACTACAGACAATTGTGTCAACCGGCCTGTAGCAGTGGGTACCACAGACAATGGTGCCCCCCGTCAAGACCCTGGTATGGAGTCGGCAGATGGGAAGGAGGCCGGCTACCACTCAGAGGGCTCTGAATTGGCCCATGACATGGCCAAGCTAGCGAGCTTCAGTGAAGAGTCCCTTGACTTGGATGACACGGACGAGGAAGCGAACAGGACAGTGGTGGAGTGTCGGCCTGAAGATGTCACTAAGACTTCTTCAGATTAACCTCCACCACTGCAAAGCGGCGGCGGCCGCTCTGCTGCTCCGCATAAGCCAATGTGGAGCAGACGTTGTCCTCATCCAGGAACCTTGGGTCTGTGGTGGCAAGGTGACTTGACTGGGGACCAAAGACTATAAGCTAATAGTAGCCCAAAATAAAGGTAAAATTCGCACCTGCATTCTAGCAAAAAAACACCTAAATATATTTTTGCTCCCTAACTACAGCGATGGAGACAACACAGCTGTCTGCCTGGAGTTGAAGGCTGGGAATGTGAGAGTTTGCTCAACATACTTGGCCCATGACCACCAAGGGCCATTCCCACATCCACTCCTGCAAGGGTTGGTGACCGACAGCGAAACCACGCACACCGACCTCATAATTGGGTGTGACGCCAACGCCCATCATCATCAGTGGGGAAGCACTGACACAAATGAACGGGGTGAGTTGCTTTTTAACTACATTCTGTCCACTAACCTCATGATTTGTAATACGGGCAACGACCCAACCTTCATTACAAAGAACAGGGAAGAAGTACTAGATATTACGCTAGTCTCAACCTCCCTCTGTAGCAAACTAACAAGATGGAGAGTGCTAGACGAGCACTCCTTCTCAGACCATAGATATATCGAAATAGTCTTGTCGTTCGACGTACCCAAGCCCAAATGGCACCAGAATGTTAGACGTACAAACTGGTCCACTTTCAAAAATCACTTAAACACTCTCGTCCCTGAGTCCCCCCCACTGGGAAACCCCACTACTGAAACCACAGACCTACTTATAAAAAAGCTTACGGAGGCATGCGAGTCCGCAGAGGTAAGACTAAGCCACCATGGTGGTCTCCCCAACTGGGTGAGCTGCGTAAGACATCACGCAAGCTTTTTAATAAAGCTAGGTCTCTCGGAGATGACCAGTCATGGAGTCTCTACAAAACCAGCCTCGCCTCCTATAAGAAGGCACTCAGACAAGCTAAACGCTCCTCATGGCAGACATTCTGCTCTAATATCGAAAGTACCACAGAGGCCGCAAGGCTCAGAAAAGTTCTTTCTCAAACCACCCCATCGGTAGGTTTTCTCAAAAAACCAGATGGCTCATGGACTTCGTCCAGCTCTGAGTCCTTAGAACTCTTGATGGAAACTCATTTTCCGGGCTGCTCAGCAGTAGCAATCCCACAGACAAACACAGGGGTTCATATGGATAGACCTTCCACAAACTTCCTGACTAAACAATTAATCTCATGGGCTATCAACAGCTTCATGCCCATCAAATCCCCAGAGCCAGACGGCATCTTTCCAGCCCAACTGCAGCATGCAGGTGAGACTGCCTTAAACTGGCTCCTACAAATTTTCACTGGAGTCTGGACGACGGGACTCATCCCAACGCCCTGGCTTGAATCCAAAGTCGTCTTCATTCCAAAGGCGGGCAAAGCCTCCCACACAACTCCCAAGGACTTTCGTCCAATAAGCCTAACATCCTTTCTACTCAAGACCTTTGAAAGGGTGCTGGGCCTTCACTTAAGGAATTCGATACCGACACATCAATTCTCCCGTGCGCAACATGCGTATCAAAAAGGCAAATCCACGGAAACAGCACTTCATGCTGTAATCTCCACAGTGGAAAAATCGCTTCACCAGAAGGATTATTCTCTAGTCGCCTTCCTTGACATAGAGGGTGCTTTCAACAACGTCAACCCAGAGGCAATCACAGAGGCGCTAACGGGTTTGGGTGTCGGGCACCGTGCTGTGCATCTGATCGATCAACTGCTAAGACGCAGGATCGTCAGGTCAACTCTCGGTTCCACGACAATCTCCAGGTCCGTCTGCAGAGGCACCCCTCAAGGTGGAGTTCTCTCTCCTCTCCTTTGGAACGTGGCAGTAAATCCTCTGCTGCGCTCCATTGAGGGAGGTGGCTGCAGGGTGATTGCCTATGCGGATGATAATGCGATTGTTTTCTCGGGTAGGGGGAGGTGTCTTCTGCGAAGAACTGTCCATAAATAATTCCTTTAATATACCTGACCATTGCAGTGTTTTCCAGGCAGAAATCACCGCTATACAAGAAGCGCTCAAATCCTTACAAGGAATTGAACGCTCTGCAGCCAAAATCTGCATCTTTTCTGATAGCCAAGCAGCTATCAAATCGCTCAACGCGATATCGTCGAACTCGATATCCGTCACAAACTGCCGCAAATCTCTGCAAGAGATGGCAGAGCAGTTCGATCTCTACCTCATATGGGTGCCCGGTCACAAAGGCATCGAGGGCAATTGTAGGGCGGATGAGCTGGCAAGACATGGTACTACCATGCCCCTCCTCTCTGATAAGGAGGGTTTGGGCATGCCCATGGCCAGCTGTAAACTTAAGATTCGCGAGCATTTCGAACGCGAAGCAAATAAAAGGTGGCAACACACCACCGGTAGATGCAATATAGCCAGACAGACATGGCCAACGCGCTGTAAAAAGCGCTCTTCAAGCCTAATCCACCTAAATAGATCAGGTTGTGCCTCCGTAGTGAGGGCTGTTACGGGGCACTGGCTAGTGGGATCTCATGCAGCGAGACTACTAGCCCCTTCTAACGATTTCTGCAGAAGCTGTCGGGACGAGGAAGAGGAAGAAACTGTTTCCCATCTTTTCTGCGACTGTCCTGCACTCTGCAAAAATAGAAATCGCTTTCTCGGTTCCTATTTCCTAACAGACCTCTCAGAGATAGCGAACACCACCCCCAAGAGTATTCTCTCCTTTATTCATGCTTCGGGCTGGAACCACGCCCTCTCAAATAGTATCACACACCCTGTTCTCGGGTAGACGGAGTTGTGGACGCAGTCCATCGCGGCATCACAATGGGCCAACAATTGGCCTAAGTGAGTGGAAGGGTCTCTCACCTGCCCACTACCGCTCTAACCTAACCTAACCTACAACAATTACCCATTCCACTACTGTCGCCTGATTGTCGCACAAGCTGAGGGTTTGATCGCGAGCGAGAATACAAAAACAAAACAAATGCGCAGTGACGCCTTCGCGTCGCACAAGCAAAGTCATAAAAAAAGGTTCTTACACTTGCAAAAAAGAAACGGATTTCCGTTTCTTAATGAATAAGTGCATACACAATTAAGTGAACAATGCGCTTGAAAATAATTTTCATAATTTTATGTACATGTACATCTTCGCACAGTGCACATTTTTTTTTTCAAATTTGTGTGCCTTTGACAATTGATTTACGTTCCAAGAAGCGTTTGTTGTTGTTGTCAGTTTTGTTGTTGGGCCCGCACTGCTACTTTTTGTTGGTGTCATTGATTTAAAAAAAACAACAACAACATAACAAAACTTGGTGCGTCTAGAAAAATTTCCCACACCAGAATATGTTTTGGGGGTGGATTCGCCTACTTGCTGCTTATATAACTTAGACAAAACGTAACACACTAACATTTATTGATATATTATTGATATACAATTTTGAATAAGCAAAGGGCGTTCACATAAGCGCGTGTGCTGCTCTTATGATAATCAGATAATTTGAAATCTCGCTCCGATCATGCGCCTTTGTTGTTGCTCATTTACGTTCACTCTCTATTTTATGTGCGCGCTTTGCATGTCAATCATAAAGTTTAATAACCCTAGCTCCTCCGCACACACACTAAATTAAAGCTAAAGGCAATATACAATTCACTTAACTGCAGCCTCTTAGATATGTTTTGCATTGATTCAGTGCGTGTGAAGAAGGTAGCTCTTTGTTTGACTTGCAGAGCGCGCGTTAGATAAGAGAATTAGCCGAAATAGCCAACAACGAAGGCGCGATTTAAAAATAATTTGTCATCTAGCGCCGAACATGAAGAGCGATGCGCGAGCGAATCTGAAAACAAGTAAGAAGGTTTTAGTCGAGAAATCCCGACTAAAATATGTTATGGTCGGCGGCACACTATCGATGGTTTTGGTTATTGAGCGAGGGGTGGCGAGTCGTGCTGGCATCCGATACCGATTGTCTGACTGCGTGATTGGGGGAATAGCCTAGAAAGAAGAAGAGGCCGTGAGTAGGCAGAAAATTGCAGCGGCAGCGAAAAGTGCGCCGATAAGGAAAAAATTATAAAGAAGTGCAAGTGGAAGAAAATATAGTGATTTGTGAGGCGCTGGCAGCAAAGCAGGTATGAGCAAGTGAATAAGCGGTGAGAAGCGAAGGGTTTAATAGAAGTGTTCGTTTTATAGCAGCAGAGCGAGACGCCCACCACTTGCGAGTTCTGCAAGGCCGAGGGAAGGAACCAGACCACCGGACGAGGATTGGCCAACCCGTCTGGGTGGTCTTCAAGTTTGTTTGACTTTATAGTCTTTGCCCATAGCTGCCCCCTTACCCGCATTTACTTTGCGCCAAAGCGCAACAGTTGCGTCAGCGCAAAAGTTGCGGCGCACACACACACACACATACGTGCACCCTAAGCCGCCGCCACCGGCACAGTGGGCCTCAACATCGCAGCCCAGCAGCAGCTGCAGAAATAATTATTTAAATATTTATTCACCCCGCCCAGTTATTATTTCTGCCCTACTCTTTACTTATTTATTAGTATTTAATTTATTATTTATTTATTCTTTATTTATTATTTATATATTTATTTATTCTTTCTTCGTTTTTGTTTAATGTTTATTTTGTTTTTCGTTTATTAGTTTTTGTTTATTTTTCGTTATTATTTATTTAATTTATTTTTTTTTATCGTTCTTTATTACAATTTATATAAAGTAAATTTAATTTATAAGAAAATAAAATGTTAAATTTAAATAAATAATTGTTATTAGTGTTTATGTAAACATGTGTGAGTAGAGATTTATGTGTGGGTGGGATGAAGATGTGCTGATGTCGGGGTAAGTTGTTGTTGTTGTCGTGTAATATGTTCAGGGAGTCGGCCACATGGTTTTATAAGGCAAATTCATAGGTAGGGAGGGCACGCATTGGGGTAAATATTAACACCTGTTTACCTTATATGTCCTAAATTGTCCGATCGCGAAAATAATGCCTGTAAAGTAGCTGCAAGTCCGATAGTTGTTTTGTTTTCGTAAAATTATAAATTTTTGTTAACCCGGCTAACGCTGTATCGAGGTCGTATCCATCCCTGGGTAACCGATTTGCTAGCTGGCTATCGATACAGTGTTGGGAAAATCAAGCCGGACTATAACAAATGGCGCCCAAAAGAAAAACCCAATAATAGGAAGCTAGTGAAGTCGCAGTATATGTTAAATTTATTGTGTTAGTCTACAGGTTGTGTTAGTTTGCTAGTTTTAACTCTTTGTATAGCTGCAAGACCACAGCGAGGTTGTATGCCTGAGCTGATGCGGAAGCAACTAGTAGAGGGGGGGGAAACAGGTAACTGACCGCACAGCCACACCACATCCTTTAGGGCCTGAGCCATCCCAGCGTGGACCACCATGTCCTGCTGTAGCGCAGCCCAGTGAACTGGGGGATAGTAGGTAGATGTAAATTTTTGAATATATGTAGTTAATTGTTTCTTACCGTATATGTGTACATGTGTCTAGGCTAATGGTCCATGTCATGTCCTTCAGGACCGGCATAGTGTTTCCAGTCAGTCCAGGTCCATGTATAGCGAGTAGTTTCAACTGTGATATAGGAATAGGACAATTTTAGGATTAGGACCAATGTAAAAACACACAACACTTACCGTAACCGTATCATGTACCGTGTTTCGTCTCACCCCATTTGTATATGTGTACGTAATTACCCGAAAGGAAATATATATAGAGTTAGTTAAACAAAGAAAGGGAATGCGTAAGGAATCCAGTACGTTCAGGAACATAGAAAAGTTAGGCGTAGTGAGGAGTTCAATCAAAGTAGAGGGGCTGAATTAATGGCTCCCACTACTCGTTCAACATCTCAGACACAAACTGCCAAGTCTAGCATTGCATCCGACAGTAATCTGCCACCAGAGGATATGGATATATCGGACGCAGGAGCAGTAGGCGGGAACGCGGATCCCGACAGCCTAGGAGCAGTGCCAAAGCGGAGTTCATCAACAATGCCACATCAGCAACAAGCTACACCGGACTTACACAGCGAACTGAGAGCGGCAATCAACTCAGCTTTGTCGGAGGCTCACAAAACATTCCAGGCTGTCGTGACCACCGGAATGGTTGAAATGCAGGCCCAAAACAAGCGCGATATGCTAGAATACATGCAATCAATAAGGGATAGCAGCCTGTATCAGCAACTAGCGAGTGCAACGGAAGCTCCGAAGACACTACGCCCACCGCCCGATTTCAACACAGTGCCACCGCGGGAGCCACCAGCAGCACAGGGCCACTGGTATGACAACCGAACTCTAGAGTCCGAGCAGCGGGAACAGGCGGAGCACTGGAGGGCCGGAGCATGGAACGAGGGTCAGCCAAGGGGTGATCGGGACACGCAGAGGCCATATTACACAGCGGAGGCTAGACCTGAGGCGCTCCCGATGCGCAGATGGGGCCTTGTCTTTGATGCCAGCCCTACTGGAATGCCGGTGGGTGAGTTTGTTTTCAGACTGGATCACTTGAGGCAGACCTACCAGGTGCCGTGGTCGGATGTCCTGCGGGATTTCCATACCCTGGTCGAAGGACGAGCGAAAGACTGGTACTGGATGTTCCTGAGGACGAGTGGAACAACAGACTGGCCTAACTTGCGATACGCGCTGAAGCAGCGATTCCAGACGCGCCGGTCGAATTTCGAACGCGAGCAGGAGCTTCGCGAGCGTAGGCAGAAGGCGGGGGAGGGCATCGACGAGTATTTGCAGGCCATGTTTGCCCTTAGGTCGAGGTTGGAGGTGCCGGTCAGCGATCACGACCTGATAAAGATCGTGAAGGTCAACATCCGGGATTCGATTTCTCGAATCATTTATCCAATTTGGATCACGGACCTGGAGAAGTTGCGGGAAGAGTGCCACGACGCCGAGAAGTTGCTCTCGTCTCGCTGGTCGAGGAGCCAAACCATTGCGGAGCCAGTCAGCAGACCGAGGGAGCGGTTCCAGGTGCACGAGGCGTGCCACGAAGAGGACGATACTACATCAGGCGAGGCAGTTGAGGCGTTATACAGGCCGAGGACTGAACGTAATGACAGCAACGCGCTGACTTGCTGGAATTGCGCACAGAGGGGGCACACGTTTTGGGAGTGCGAGGCGACAGTGCGTAACATCTTCTGTTACCGATGTGGACTGCCAGGCGTTGTCTTGCCGAAGTGCCCCAGATGCCAGTCGGGAAACGGGAGGCGGAGCATGACGCAGGCCGAGGAGTCGCGCTCAGCCCCACCAGGCAACCAGTAAGGACCTCGCCGAATTGCATGTTAGAAGTAAGCACTAGGAGTAAAAATTGCATGTTAATTAAGGATATAGTAAGGAATACCAACAGCGAGCGCTCACTGAGGCCCAAGTGGTCGATCCGTCAGCCGTTGGAGGTGCGCACAGCCGCGTACGAGGAAGCGAGAGCCCGCATCTTTGCTGAGGACGGAGTCCAAGAGCAGAACCATAGGCCCCAAGTGCCGAAGAGGCGGAAAAGACCAACGATACGCGGGAAAGAACGAAGAAGCGTATGCGAGGCGCTCAGTTCTGTGCTCAAGGGCGACGAACGAGCTTTTGCCGAAGTACAGATCCAAGGACATGCCGTGAAGGGTCTACTGGACACTGGGGCGACCGTTAGCTTGCTAGGCGCAGGAGCAGTGGAGCTAATCGAGAAGCTAGGGATAGCGTGGCAACCGCAAAGTTCTAAGGTGCGAGCCGCAGGAGGTGCGAGCTACTCGGTGTTGGGTAAGGTCCTGGTACCGATCCGCTACAGAGAAGAGACGCATCGGATGACTCTCTACGTGTGCCCCGCCCTGGTCCAGAATCTCTATCTAGGGATAGATTTTTGGAAAAGTTCCGCCTGGCACCAGATGTCGTGGGAATAGATGCAGTCGAGCAGATGGAGTCCGAGTTCGTCACCAAGGGAGAGCCAATAGAACCGCACCAGTTAAATGCTGATCAGCAGGAGCAGCTGGAAGCGGTAAAAGTTAAGTTCCTAGCGTACGAAGAGCGAGGATTAGGAAAGACTCACCTGGAGCGACATACCATCGATCTCGCCGAAGGCACCGTGCCGGTAAAGGAACGTTTTTACCCGGTGTCACCAGCGGTTCAACAGCTCCTTTTTGCTGAGGTGGACGAAATGTTGCGACTCGGAGTCATCGAGCCAAGCGAGAGTCCGTGGAGCAACAGGATGACATTGGTGCGGAAACCTGGCAAAAATAGGCTGTGCTTGGACGCGCGCAAGCTTAACGACGTGACGGTGAAGGATGCCTACCCGCTACAGAACATTGAGTCCATCCTGAGCCGCGTGGATGACACGATCTTTATCAGCAGTGTCGACCTCAAACACGCGTTCTGGCAGATCGAGTTGGAGCCTAAGAGCAGAGAATATACGGCGTTTACGATTCCTGGCCGTCCGCTCTACCAGTTCCGGATGATGCCATTCGGACTGTGTAACGCTGCTCAACGGTTGTGTCGGCTAATGGATAGGGTGATACCACAGCGTCTGCGGAACCGTGTGTTTGTATATCTGGACGACCTGCTGATCATCTCCCGTACGTTTGAAGAGCATGTGAAGCTGTTGGAGGAAGTTGCGCAGTGTCTAATGGAGGCGAACCTCACTATCGGCCTGCAGAAGTCGAAATTCTGTTTTAGATTTCTTAGGTACTTGGGATACATCATCGGTGACGGAGCTCTCCGAACGGATCCGAGCAAGGTGGAGGCTATAGTCCAGATTCCCGTCCCGAAGACTACAAAGCAGCTGAGACGTTTCCTGGGTACAGCAGGATGGTACCGACGGTTCATTCGAGACTTCTCGACACTGTCAGCACCCCTGACTGACTGCCTGAAAATCGGCAAGAAGTTCGAGATGTCGGATGACGCAGTGGCGGCGTTTCATGGGTTGAAGAAGGCGCTTACCTGCGCACCGGTGCTTGTCCATCCCGATTTTAGACGGCCATACTTCATCCAGTGTGATGCCAGTCACCTGGGGATTGGAGCTGTCCTATTTCAAAGAGACGATGAGGGAGCTGATCGACCGATCGCGTTCTTTTCAGCGAAGCTGCGTGGAGCTCAGCTGAACTACAGCGTGACGGAGAAGGAGTGTCTGGCGGCAGTAAAGGCCGTAGAGCGTTTCCGACCATACGTGGAGCTGATGCCCTTCACGGTCATCACTGACCATTCGAGTCTGCGGTGGTTGATGTCACTCAAGGACCTGAGCGGAAGGCTGGCAAGGTGGTCACTAGCGCTTCAGGCGTTTGACTTCACCATTGATCACCGCAACGGGAAGGAAAACGTAGTGGCTGACATGCTCTCTCGGCCGTTCGATGTAGAAGAGCTCAACTTGTTCGAGTTTGAGACGACAGCGTTCGAAGGCGAGGAGTACTTAGAACGGTTAGCGTTGGTTCAAGCAGAGGCGGAGCGGTTTCCGGACCTGAGGATTGAAGACGGGTTACTCTTCAAAAGGTCGCAGTTTGCTCGGGAGGATAGCGAGGAGTTTCTGTGGAAGCTGTGGGTCCCGGAGGCGCTAACAAGCACCTTGGTACAACAGGCTCACGATAGCGACAAGGGGATGCATGGAGGCATAGCCCGAACGTTGGCAAGGCTACGCCAGTTCTACTTTTGGCCGAGGATGGCGGCCCAGGTGCGGCTTTACGTGCTCAGTTGCGAAGTGTGCAAGGAGGCGAAGCACAGCACACAAGTCTGTAGGCCAAAGATGGGAAAAGAGGTGGTTACCGAGCGCCCGCTACAGAAGCTGTACTTTGACTTCTTAAGGAAGTATCCACGTTCAAGGCAGGGCAATGGGTATATTTTTGTGGTGCTGGACCATTTCAGCAAGTTCGTCTGGCTTAAGGCGATGCCCAAAGCAACATCGGCGGCGATCATACGATTTTTGAGGGAGGAGCTGTTTACGGTGTTTGGAGTACCCGAGATTGTGCACACCGACAATGGTAAGCAGTTCGTGTCGCAGGAGTTCGAAGCTATGCTGGAGCATCACGGCATTAAACATGTCCGTACAGGCAACTACGCTCCGCAATCCAACGCGTCCGAGCGGGTTAACCAGTCGGTGTTGGCAGCGATTCGGACACATGTTGGGACTGACCAGACGACATGGGACGAGAAGCTACCCGAAATTGCCATGGCGTTACGCAGTGCCGTTCACTCGGCAACCGGGACCTCGCCATACTTTGCACTCTTTGGACAGCACATGCTGAGTAACGGCAGCGAGTATGGACTGGCCAGAAGGCTGGGCGACGTCAGCGACTCGGCCATCAAGCCCTTAGAGAGGTCGGCTAAGCAGCAAATATACCGTGCTCGCATCCAGGAGACGCTACACAAGGCATACGAGAGGTCGGCGAGGCAGTATGACCTGAAGACCCGAGATGTCCACTTTGCCGCTGGTCAGGAAGTGTTTAAGAAGAACTTCGTGCTGAGCGATTTCGCGAGGAATTTAAACGCCTAGTTCTGCCGCCGTTTCACCAAATGCCGAGTGGTGAGACCAGTGGGGCGATGCCTGTATGAGCTAGAAACTCTGCAGGGCAATCCACTCGGGGTGTTCCATGCTAAAGATATCAAACAGTGACCCCCGAGCGCCTGATCTTTGCCCGGCTAGCTCAGTCGGTGGAGTATGAGACGCTAATCTCAGGGCGTGGGCGGTGGCCTACGTTGGGCAGCGTAGCTAACAGACGCCTCCGGTTAACACTCCTGTTCTAAGCGGACGCAAGCGAACCGGAGTGTGGTGTTATGGTCGGCGGCACACTATCGATGGTTTTGGTTATTGAGCGAGGGGTGGCGAGTCGTGCTGGCATCCGATACCGATTGTCTGACTGCGTGATTGGGGGAATAGCCTAGAAAGAAGAAGAGGCCGTGAGTAGGCAGAAAATTGCAGCGGCAGCGAAAAGTGCGCCGATAAGGAAAAAATTATAAAGAAGTGCAAGTGGAAGAAAATATAGTGATTTGTGAGGCGCTGGCAGCAAAGCAGGTATGAGCAAGTGAATAAGCGGTGAGAAGCGAAGGGTTTAATAGAAGTGTTCGTTTTATAGCAGCAGAGCGAGACGCCCACCACTTGCGAGTTCTGCAAGGCCGAGGGAAGGAACCAGACCACCGGACGAGGATTGGCCAACCCGTCTGGGTGGTCTTCAAGTTTGTTTGACTTTATAGTCTTTGCCCATAGCTGCCCCCTTACCCGCATTTACTTTGCGCCAAAGCGCAACAGTTGCGTCAGCGCAAAGTTGCGGCGCACACACACACACACATACGTGCACCCTAAGCCGCCGCCACCGGCACAGTGGGCCTCAACATCGCAGCCCAGCAGCAGCTGCAGAAATAATTATTTAAATATTTATTCACCCCGCCCAGTTATTTATTTCTGCCCTACTCTTTACTTATTTATTAGTATTTAATTTATTATTTATTTATTCTTTATTTATTATTTATATATTTATTTATTCTTTCTTCGTTTTTGTTTAATGTTTATTTTGTTTTTCGTTTATTAGTTTTTGTTTATTTTTCGTTATTATTTATTTAATTTATTTTTTTTATCGTTCTTTATTACAATTATATAAAGTAAATTTAATTTATAAGAAAATAAAATGTTAAATTTAAAATTTAAATAAATAATTGTTATTAGTGTTTATGTAAACATGTGTGAGTAGAGATTTATGTGTGGGTGGGATGAAGATGTGCTGATGTCGGGGTAAGTTGTTGTTGTTGTCGTGTAATATGTTCAGGGAGTCGGCCACATGGTTTTATAAGGCAAATTCATAGGTAGGGAGGGCACGCATTGGGGTAAATATTAACACCTGTTTACCTTATATGTCCTAAATTGTCCGATCGCGAAAATAATGCCTGTAAAGTAGCTGCAAGTCCGATAGTTGTTTTGTTTTCGTAAAATTATAAATTTTTGTTAACCCGGCTAACGCTGTATCGAGGTCGTATCCATCCCTGGGTAACCGATTTGCTAGCTGGCTATCGATACAGTGTTGGGAAAATCAAGCCGGACTATAACAAATGGCGCCCAAAGAAAAACCCAATAATAGGAAGCTAGTGAAGTCGCAGTACATGTTAAATTTATTGTGTTAGTCTACAGGTTGTGTTAGTTTGCTAGTTTTAACTCTTTGTATAGCTGCAAGACCACAGCGAGGTTGTATGCCTGAGCTGATGCGGAAGCAACTAGTAGAGGGGGGGAAACAGGTAACTGACCGCACAGCCACACCACATCCTTTAGGGCCTGAGCCATCCCAGCGTGGACCACCATGTCCTGCTGTAGCGCAGCCCAGTGAACTGGGGGATAGTAGGTAGATGTAAATTTTTGAATATATGTAGTTAATTGTTTCTTACCGTATATGTGTACATGTGTCTAGGCTAATGGTCCATGTCATGTCCTTCAGGACCGGCATAGTGTTTCCAGTCAGTCCAGGTCCATGTATAGCGAGTAGTTTCAACTGTGATATAGGAATAGGACAATTTTAGGATTAGGACCAATGTAAAAACACACAACACTTACCGTAACCGTATCATGTACCGTGTTTCGTCTCACCCCATTTGTATATGTGTACGTAATTACCAGAAAGGAAATATATATAGAGTTAGTTAAACAAAGAAAGGGAATGCGTAAGGAATCCAAGTACGTTCAGGAACATAGAAAAGTTAGGCGTAGTGAGGAGTTCAATCAAAGTAGAGGGGCTGAATTAATGGCTCCCACTACTCGTTCAACATCTCAGACACAAACTGCCAAGTCTAGCATTGCATCCGACAGTAATCTGCCACCAGAGGATATGGATATATTGGACGCAGGAGCAGTAGGCGGGAACGCGGATCCCGACAGCCTAGGAGCAGTGCCAAAGCAGAGTTCATCAACAATGCCACATCAGCAACAAGCTACACCGGACTTACACAGCGAACTGAGAGCGGCAATCAACTCAGCTTTGTCGGAGGCTCACAAAACATTCCAGGCTGTCGTGACCACCGGAATGGTTGAAATGCAGGCCCAAAACAAGCGCGATATGCTAGAATACATGCAATCAATAAGGGATAGCAGCCTGTATCAGCAACTAGCGAGTGCAAAGGAAGCTCCGAAGACACTACGCCCACCGCCCGATTTCAACACAGTGCCAACGCGGGAGCCACCAGCAGCACAGGGCCACTGGTATGACAACCGAACTCTAGAGTCCGAGCAGCGGGAACAGGCGGAGCACTGGAGGGCCGGAGCACGGAACGAGGGTCAGCCAAGGGGTGATCGGGACACGCAGAGGCCATATTACACAGCGGAGGCTAGACCTGAGGCGCTCCCGATGCGCAGATGGGGCCTTGTCTTTGATGCCAGCCCTACTGGAATGCCGGTGGGTGAGTTTGTTTTCAGACTGGATCACTTGAGGCAGACCTACCAGGTGCCGTGGTCGGATGTCCTGCGGGATTTCCATACCCTGGTCGAAGGACGAGCGAAAGACTGGTACTGGATGTTCCTGAGGACGAGTGGAACAACAGACTGGCCTAACTTGCGATACGCGCTGAAGCAGCGATTCCAGACGCGCCGGTCGAATTTCGAACGCGAGCAGGAGCTTCCTTTAAAATACGTATATATATATAAGTTAATTTAAAATACGTATTTTATGATAAGTTAAACAAAAATTTAATTGCTATTATTTAAATATTTAAATAACAATCAACGTATTTTAATTTCTTTAGTTGTTTTTTGCACACAAGAAAATTAAGTTGATTTTCGACTTAATAATTGAATCAACATTATATATAGTTGTCTTCGATTTTGCATATTATATAATAGTTATATAGACGCTGCTTTAGTGCATTTAAAAATCAAATAAAACTAAGCAGTCTGAATATTCTATTAAAATTATATAAGTTGGCATATTCAATTTTATTGCATTTTATACTTTGTATAGACGCTGTAACGTTGTTCAGTGAAGTCAATTTTTGACTTTTTTTTAAGTATTTATTTATTTATAATACTTACTTAAATTAAGTTGTTAATTTGTTTTGTTGTTTTTTTTTTTTAAACAAAAATAATAAGTCGATTTTAGACTTAATAATTGAAGCAACATTATATATAGTTGTCTTCTATTTTGCATATTATATAATAGTTATATAGACGCTGCTTAAGTGCATTTAAAAATCAAATAAAACTAAGCAGTCTGAATATTCTTTTAAAATAATATAAGTTGGCATATTCAATTTTATTGAACTCTATACTTTGTATAGACGCTGTAACGTTGTTCAGTGAAGTCAATTTTTGACTTATTTTGAAGTATTTATTTATTTATAATACTTACTTAAAATTAAGTTGTTAATTTGTTTTGTTGTTTTTTTTTTTAAAAAAATAATGCGTCGATTTTAGACTTAATAATTGAAGCAATTGAAGCAACATTATGTATAGTTGTCTTCTATTTTGCATATTATATAATAGTTATAAAGACGCTGCTTTAGTGCATTTAAAAACCAAATAAAACTAAGCAGTCTGAATATTCTATTAAAATAATATAAATTGGCATATTCAATTTTATTGAATTTTATACTTTGTATAGACGCTGTAACGTTGTTCAGTGAAGTCAATTTTTGACTTTTTTTGAAGTATTTATTTATTTATAATACTTACTTAAAATTAAGTTGTTAATTTGTTCTGTTGTTTTTTTTTTTTTAAAAAAAAATAATAAGTCGATTTTAGACTTAATAATTGAAGCAACATTATATATAGTTGTCTTCTATTTTGCATATTATATAATAGTTATATAGACGCTGCTTTAGTGCATTTAAAAATCAAATAAAACTAAGCAGTATGAATATTCTATTAAAATAATTTTATACTTACCTATAGACACTGTAACGTTGTAACAATCGTTTTACAGTGAAGTCAATTGTCTCACAGCCAAATTAAAAGATGTCTATTGAAACTTTAGATATAAGTGGTGTTTTGGTGCCGCATTCAGTTGTTCGCATATTTGGTGATGGAGCCTGCCTTTTTAGATCTATTTCCTACCTTTTATATGGTAGGCAAGGCTTCCATGGCACCATACGCCAACATATTGAAACCCATGTCGTTACCAACTGGGAAACTTTTGCTTGCTTCAGCATGAACATAAATGGAGAGTGTTATAGCTCTTCTGAACAATATGAGTGCACTATGTCAAATTCATATACTTATGGTACTGCATGTGAGCTTCAAGCAGCAGCAGAAATTTATGCTGTAAATTTTCAAGTTTTTCTAAATGGAAACTTATATCTATCATTAGGAAATGATATGCATCCTGTGAAAAAATTGCGTTTTACCGGCGAATTAATGAATGGACATTTTGATGTTTATATTCCTTTAGAGGAAGTATTAACTCAAGATACCGATACGTCAAGTGAATGTATAACTGAAATGTTAAAACGCCTGTTAAAAGACGTAGTCGATTTACCGACAAAACAAAAAAAAAGGTTAAAACACACAGTTTTGAAAAAAATCGTGATATTAATAGGGGTAAGCGCATAGAAGCATCAAAAAGATATCGTGTTAATAATCCTGATGTTAATAGAGATATAATGAGAATACATCGTGCTAATAATCCTGAAGCTCATAGAGCTCCAGAGAGAAGACATCAGGCTAATAATCCTGATGCACGTCAAGAAAGGCGTTTGCGTGTATGGAGTGTTAAACCCATGTCTGGCTTAAACTATGATTTTGAAATAGCTTACAAGTCAGATAAAATTACTCAACTTGGTAGTATGAATTTGATATGCAAACATTGTAATGCTTTAAAATGGAAAAATGAGCCTTTGGGTATCTGTTGCAAGGCAGGAAAAGTTAAACTTTCACAAAATGAAAGTTTGCCTGATCCACTTAAAAGCTTAATAATTGGTGGACATCCCAAGCATGATCATTTCATTGATCGTATAAGAAAGTATAACAGCTGCTTTCAAATGACTTCTTTTGGAAGTACAAAAATTATAAATGAAAGTTGGTCAACCTTTAAAGTCCAAGGACAAGTGTATCACCTAATGGTAGTGTCCAACCTTTGCCAAATGAAGAAATGCAGTTTCTTCAAATTTATTTTGTCGGTGATGATGAAAAGGAAGCTCAACTACGTTGCAGAAATATTTCAAATGTTGATTGTAGCGTAGTAAAGGATCTTCAATGTATGTTTCATCAGCATAATCGTTATGTAAAAGATCTAAAAATGGCTCTCAATAAAATACCAAGAAGTACTAAAGACTATAAATTGATTATACATGCTGATCGAACACCCGCTGGTGCTCACAAAGGGCTTTACAATGCACCTCAATCAAGCGAAGTAGCTTTAGTTATTGTTGGTCAGCAATTTGAAAAGCGCGATATTATTATAGAAAGCCATAATAATAAATTACATCGTATAAGTGAGGTGCATCGATCATACGATGCCTTACAGTACCCTTTGCTATTTCCTTACGGCGAAGATGGCTATTCAGTGGATATACCACAATGGAATCCATTATTAAAAAACGATATCTGCGTTAAGCTTTTACAGCTATAAAATAATGATTCGTCAATCTGAGATAAATCATTTAATTTATTGTCGTTCCCTTTTTAGTAAATTTTTGGTTGATATGTATGCTAAAATTGAAACAGAAAGGTTAAATTATATTCGCTACAATCAAGCGAAACTCAGAGCAGATAGCTATATACATCTACAAGATGCAATAGGCCAACAAGATGTTGTCGCAGCTCAACTTGGTCAGATGGTTATTTTACCTTCTTCTTTTACAAGCTCTGCACGATATATGCATGAAAAGACTCAAGATGCTATGACATATGTTCGCCATTATGGGCGACCAGATCTTTTCATAACATTCACATGCAATCCACAATGGAATGACATCAAAAGTGTTTTATTACCGGGTCAAAAACCGCATGATCGTCACGATATTATAGCTCGAGTTTTTCATTTAAAAGTTAAAGCTTTAATGTCCCTATTGACAAAAGGTTCTTTGTTTGGAAGCGTTCAATGTTTCATGTACTCTGTGGAATGGCAAAAGCGGGGCTTACCACATATACATATTCTACTTTGGTTAGAAAATAAAATAAGACCTGATAAAATCGATAAGATTATTTGTGCCGAAATACCAAACGCAGATGAGGATCCATTGTTATTTAACATTGTTAAATCAAATATGATTCATGGTCCTTGCGGTGCATTTAACAATAAGTCGCCATGCATGAGAGATGGAAAATGTACCAAAAGGTTTCCTCGACAATTTCTTAAAGAAACTGTGACTGGAAAAGATAGTTACCCTCTATATCGTAGAAGAGCGATAGAAGATGGTGGTAATGCAATTAATATAAATGGTAATTGCATAGATAATCGTTGGGTTGTGCCTTACAATTGTGTACTATTGAGAACATTTGAAGCTCATATAAATGTTGAGTATTGTAGTTCTGTAAAGTCTATTAAATACATCTGTAAATATGTTAACAAGGGCAGTGATCAAGCATCATTTACTCTTGAAGACCAACGCAATGAAATTAATATGTATAAGTAGCTCAGAAGCAGTATGGAGAATCCTTGCATTTCCCATACATGAACGTTATCCGGCTATTACTCACTTAGCTGTTCATTTAGAAAATGGTCAACGGATATATTTTAACCCCAATAATCCGCAACAATTACTTGACAGATTAAGCACTACACCCAAAACCACTTTGCTAGCCTTCTTTGAGCTCTGCACACGTGATGAGTTTGCAAGAACGCTTCTATATTGTGAAGTTCCATCGTATTTTACATGGAACAATAAAGAATTTCAAAGAAGAAAACGAGGGCATGATGTGCCAAATTTTCCTGGAGTTAAAAGAGATTCAGCTTTGGGAAGAGTTTACACTATTCATCCCAATAATACTGAATGTTTTATTTAAGACTTTTATTACATTTTGTAAGGGGCCCAACTTCATTTTTAAGTTTAAAAACCGTTAATGGTGTAGCATACTCATCATTTCAATTGGCGTGTAAAGCTCTAGGATTACTAGAAGATGATAAGCACTGGGATTCAACTATAGCCGAAGCTGTCATATGTCAAAATCCTACAAAACTTAGAGAACTTTTTGCAATAATGTTAGTATTTTGTCAAATTTCAGATGCTCTTAAACTTTGGAATACTTATAAAGACAGTTTCTCAGAAGATATTTTAAAAGTCTTTAATTTTTCACAGGACAGATATATTGATGACAGTATTGTGAATAATGTTTTAAATAAATGTCTTGTTTACATTGAAGATATAGTTCTGTCTATTGGTGGTCAAAACTTGACTTATTATGGACTTCCATTACCAATCAGAACCGAGGAAATTGTTCAAAATATTGAATATCATAGAGAAACAAATTACGATAATTGCGATAATTTTGTTGTTAATAATGAGCTACTCCTCACTGCTGAGCAAAAACAAGTATACGAAAAGATACTAAATAGCGTTGAAGCAGAAAAAGGAGAAATCTATTTTTTAGATGCATCTGGTGGAACAGGTAAAACGTATCTTTTAAATTTATTATTGGCAAAGGTACGGCAAAGTAAAGACATTGCATTGGCCGTTGCCTCTTCCGGTATTGCAGCCACTTTACTAAATGGTGGTCGCACAGCGCATTCTACACTTAAGATTCCATTTAATTTGATTCATTTAGAAACACCACATTGCTCAATTTCAAAGCAATCTAATATTGCTGCTGTGCTCAAAGGTTTCAAGCTTATTGTTTGGGATGAGTGTACTATGGGCCATAAAGGTGCTTTTGAAGTTGTAGATCGATCTTTGAAAGACATTCGAGATAGTGAATACTTAATGGGTGGTATAACTGTTCTCTTAGCTGGTGATTTTCGACAAACTCTTCCAGTGATCCCCAGGGGAACAAGAGCAGATGAAATAAATGCGTGCTTAAAGTCTTCAATTTTGTGCACTTAAAAGGTGATAGCATAGCTGGTGAATTTGCAGAAATGCTTCTTAAAATAGGAAATGGATTATTTCCAGCTCATGATGGCAAAATAACTTTACCATCAACTTTGTGTCAGGTTGTGAAAAGTATTGAAGAGCTAACTCTAAAAATATTTCCGGATATTACAAATATCTCTGAAAAATCACTCGAATGGTTTTCAGAACGTGCTATTTTGACTGCGAGAAATGACAATGCATTGGAAATAAACGAGTTTTTATTAAAATCATTTCAAAGTGAAGAAATTACATATAACTCTATTGATTCTGTGACTGAAGTCGAAGATGCAGTTCATTACCCCGTCGAGTTTCTTAATTCATTAAATCCGGCTGGCCTGCCACATCATAAATTAACTTTAAAGATTGGTTCACCTGTAATGTTGATCCGCAACTTGAAACCGCCAAAACTATGCAATGGTACAAGATTGCAAGTTAAAGTCCTTCATAAGAATGTTGTCGAAGCAATAATCTTTACTGGCAATGGTATAGGTGAAACGGTTTTTATACCGAGAATTCCATTAATACCTTCTGACTCTGAATTGCCATTTCAATTTAAAAGATTGCAATTTCCTTTAAAAGTTTGTTTTGCCCTAACAATCAATAAATCACAGGGACAAACTCTCAAATTAGCCGGACTAGATTTAAGACACGATTGCTTCTCTCATGGCCAATTTTATGTAGCCTGCTCAAGAGTCAGTTCACCAAAAAGTTTAGTTGTATTAGCACCTGACGGAAAAACAACCAATGTCGTTTATCAAGAAGCTCTTAACAGTTGTTAATAATTGCAAATTAATTCAACAAGTGGATAAGGCCTACTGGGGAAACCACAATAAAAAATTACGCACCTGATTCTCTACTTCAATGGTGGCGTGGAAAAGAGAATATTAAATACTTTGCTTTAATTTGTTGTTAAATATTTTCTAATTTATTTATTTTACATCTATCTTTTATTGCTAAAATAATATAAACTATCTGCGCAGCGAAGTAAGCGGGGCACTTACTATGTCGTATAAACGGAAATGTAGGATTTCATCAGATGTGCAAGTGAATACACAGGGGCTTCAACACACGGTTATTTTCAAACGTTATAAAAATCGAAAATCGAGCGCGCAGCGCGAGGGGGGTTGGCGAGCGAAGCGAGCAGGGGGGGACCCCCTAGTACCAAATATAAGATTAAGTTTTTTTCTTAGCTAAAATAGATATTTGTTACTTGTAAAAAAAAAACCGAATATTAATGTTGCGCAAATTTTGGCCTTTTTTTTTTGTTTTATGCATATTTTCTTTATTAGTTCAAAATAAAATCTAGATATATATAGCTCTATGAAAAGCTGATTTAACAAGCTTTAATTTACCATTTTTGCATTTTTCATTATTCTTGGTTTTAATCATTTTATTCGCGTTTGAAGTTGAAAAAAAAAAAAACCCGAATATTAATGTTATCCACTGTATGTATACAGCTGTGTTTATAAAAATGGCACCTCACAACGTGGAATGCGTGTCCAATGCAAGGAGGCATATTTTATGAACAAATAATATAGATGCTTTAAGGTTTGATGAAAATAAGTTTGGGGCTACTCTAAAACTTATTTTCACCAATCACACAAACCGGAAGAGCATTCGTCTATAAAATGTGCCTAAATGCATCGGATATACATTTTATGTTCTGAGGTGAAGCAATTCTATTGTTCTAAACCAGTGGTGGGCACACACAAATATTGTCACAGTTTTAACACGCATACAAGCACAATTTGCGTGCGCTGCAGCGAAAAAACGAAGTGTGATCAGTACAGTGCACGCTGCAAGTTAACGGTTAGGTTAGGTTAGGTTAGAGCGGTAGTGGGCAGGTGAGAGACCCTTCCACTCACTTAGGCCAATTGTTGGCCCATTGTGATGCCGCGATGGACTGCGTCCACAACTCCGTCTACCCGAGAACAGGGTGTGTGATACTATTTGAGAGGGCGTGGTTCCAGCCCGAAGCATGAATAAAGGAGAGAATACTCTTGGGGGTGGTGTTCGCTATCTCTGAGAGGTCTGTTAGGAAATAGGAACCGAGAAAGCGATTTCTATTTTTGCAGAGTGCAGGACAGTCGCAGAAAAGATGGGAAACAGTTTCCTCCTCTTCCTCGTCCCGACAGCTTCTGCAGAAATCGTTAAAAGGGGCTAGTAGTCTCGCTGCATGAGATCCCACTAGCCAGTGCCCCGTAACAGCCCTCACTACGGAGGCACAACCTGATCTATTTAGGTGGATTAGGCTTGAAGAGCGCTTTTTACAGCGCGTTGGCCATGTCTGTCTGGCTATATTGCATCTACCGGTGGTGTGTTGCCACCTTTATTTGCTTCGCGTTCGAAATGCTCGCGAATCCTAAGTTTACAGCTGGCCATGGGCATGCCCAAACCCTCGTTATCCGAGAGGAGAGGCATGGTAGTACCATGTCTTGCCAGCTCATCCGCCTTACAATTGCCCTCGATGCCTTTGTGACCGGGCACCCATATGAGGTAGAGATCGAACTGCTCTGCCATCTCTTGCAGAGATTTGCGGCAGTTTGTGACGGATATCGAGTTCGACGATATCGCGTTGAGCGATTTGATAGCTGCTTGGCTATCAGAAAAGATGCAGATTTTGGCTGCAGAGCGTTCAATTCCTTGTAAGGATTTGAGCGCTTCTTGTATAGCGGTGATTTCTGCCTGGAAAACACTGCAATGGTCAGGTATATTAAAGGAATTATTTATGGACAGTTCTTCGTAGAAGACACCTCCCCTACCCGGTTGTCTAGCTTTGAACCGTCCGTAAAAATTCTAATTGAGTCTGTCGGCCCTGGTATCCCTTCTCTCCCCTCTTCCCTCGATGGGATAATTGAGTGGAAAGAAGTATTAAGAAACTCCTGAGGGCAGCAGTAGTCAGTTGCTGGGGGAAGAAGCGAGTTTCCATTACGAATACTTGAGTGACCGTGTGTCTGTGCGGTCCACTGGTTTGTTTCTCTCATGCGAAGTGCTGAGAGTGTTGCTACTAGTTTGCCCATCTGGTCGATAGGCAAAAGATTGAGTATATTATCGAGAGCCTCGTTAGGGGTTGTTCTGAGGGCTCCAGTGGCGGTCAGTTCTGCAGCGCGCTGCACCTTGCCTAGCAAGCGAACTGACTTTTTCTTTGAGAGTGTTGGCCACCATACTGATACTCCGTACAGTAGGATTGGCCGAATGATGGCCGTGTACAGCCACAGAGTTATGTGGGGGGCCATGCCCCATTTCAGTCCGATCGACTTTCTGCACGTGTAAAGAGCAACTAGGGCTTTCCTAACACGCTCTTCGGTGTTAAGATTCCAGTCCAGTTTGCTGTCTAAAGTGAGCCCTAAGTATTTGACTGATTTGCTGAAGGTTAGTTCCACCCCGTCACGGGTGGGCGGCCTAAGATTCGGGATTTTATATTTCCTAGTAAAGAGGACAAGATCAGTCTTCGCTGGGTTCAGTCCGAGTCCGTTTTTCTTTGCCCAAGTGGACAGAGTGCGAAGCACTACGGTCATGCGTTCGCACAGGGTTTGGGGGAATTTTCCCGAGAAGACAATCGCAACGTCATCCGCATAGGCAATCACCCTGCAGCCACCTCCCTCAATGGAGCGCAGCAGAGAATTTACTGCCACGTTCCAAAGGAGAGGAGAGAGAACTCCACCTTGAGGGGTGCCTCTGCAGACGGACCTGGAGATTGTCGTGGAACCGAGAGTTGACCTGACGATCCTGCGTCTTAGCAGTTGATCGATCAGATGCACAGCACGGTGCCCGACACCCAAACCCGTTAGCGCCTCTGTGATTGCCTCTGGGTTGACGTTGTTGAAAGCACCCTCTATGTCAAGGAAGGCGACTAGAGAATAATCCTTCTGGTGAAGCGATTTTTCCACTGTGGAGATTACAGCATGAAGTGCTGTTTCCGTGGATTTGCCTTTTTGATACGCATGTTGCGCACGGGAGAATTGATGTGTCGGTATCGAATTCCTTAAGTGAAGGCCCAGCACCCTTTCAAAGGTCTTGAGTAGAAAGGATGTTAGGCTTATTGGACGAAAGTCCTTGGGAGTTGTGTGGGAGGCTTTGCCCGCCTTTGGAATGAAGACGACTTTGGATTCAAGCCAGGGCGTTGGGATGAGTCCCGTCGTCCAGACTCCAGTGAAAATTTGTAGGAGCCAGTTTAAGGCAGTCTCACCTGCATGCTGCAGTTGGGCTGGAAAGATGCCGTCTGGCTCTGGGGATTTGATGGGCATGAAGCTGTTGATAGCCCATGAGATTAATTCTTTAGTCAGGAAGTTTGTGGAAGGTCTATCCATATGAACCCCTGTGTTTGTCTGTGGGATTGCTACTGCTGAGCAGCCCGGAAAATGAGTTTCCATCAAGAGTTCCAAGGACTCAGAGCTGGACGAGGTCCATGAGCCATCTGGTTTTTTAAGAAAACCTACCGATGGGGTGGTTTGAGAAAGAACTGTTCTGAGCCTTGCGGCCTCTGTGGTACTTTCGATATTAGAGCAGAATGTCTGCCATGAGGAGCGTTTAGCTTGTCTGAGTGCCTTCTTATAGGAGGCGAGGTTGGTTTTGTAGAGACTCCATGACTGGTCATCTCCGAGAGAGCTAGCTTTATTAAAAAGCTTGCGTGATGTCTTACGCAGCTCACCCAGTTGGGGAGACCACCATGGTGGCTTAGTCTTACCTCTGGGTTTGCTATGGGGGCACGACTCGTTTAGGGCGGACTCGCATGCCTCCGTAAGCTTTTTTATAAGTAGGTCTGTGGTTTCAGTAGTGGGGTTTCCCAGTGGGGGGACTCAGGGACGAGAGTGTTTAAGTGATTTTTGAAAGTGGGCCAGTTTGTACGTCTAACATTCTGGTGCCATTTGGGCTTGGGTACGTCGAACTAAAAGACTATTTCGACATATCTATGGTCTGAAAAGGAGTGCTCGTCTAGCACTCTCCATCTTGTTAGTTTGCTACAGAGGGAGGTTGAGACTAGCGTAATATCTAGTACTTCTTTCCTGTTCTTTGTAATGAAGGTTGGGTCGTTGCCCGTATTACAAATAATGAGGTTAGTGGACAGAATGTAGTTAAAAAGCAACTCACCCCGTTCATTTGTGTCAGTGCTTCCCCACTGATGATGATGGGCGTTGGCGTCACACCCAATTGTGAGGTCGGTGTGCGTGGTTTCGCTGTCGGTCACCAACCCTTGCAGGAGTGGATGTGGGAATGGCCCTTGGTGGTCATGGGCCAAGTAAGTTGAGCTAGCTCTCACATTCCCAGCCTTCAACTCCAGGCAGACAGCTGTGTTGTCTCCATCGCTGTAGTTAGGGAGCAAAAATATATTTAGGTGTTTTTTTGCTAGAATGCAGGTGCGAATTTTACCTTTATTTTGGGCTACTATTAGCTTATAGTCTTTGGTCCCCAGTCCAGTCACCTTGCCACCACAGACCCAAGGTTCCTGGATGAGGACAACGTCTGCTCCACATTGGCTTATGCGGAGCAGCAGAGCGGCCGCCGCCGCTTTGCAGTGGTGGAGATTAATCTGAAGAAGTCTTAGTGACATCTTCAGGCCGACGCTCCACCACTGTCCTGTTCGCTTCCTCGTCCGTGTCATCCAAGTCAAGGGACTCTTCACGGAAGCTCGCTAGCTTGGCCATGTCATGGGCCAATTCAGAGCCCTCTGAGTGGTAGCCGGCCTCCTTCCCATCTGCCGACTCCGTACAAAGGTCTTGACGGGTGACACCATTGTCTGTGGTACCCACTGCTACAGGCCGGTTGACACAATTGTCTGTAGTGTCAACCGGTTTATCAGGGAGCACCTTGTCTGCTGCCGAGAGCTTGTTGGTGTCGGTTTTATAGACGCGGATAGCTACGGTTTTGAAGCCGTAGTAAGCCGCGCCATCCGAACCCGCTAGTGCCTCCGCCAATCTCTCGTTGATTATGAGGATCACCTGCCTCGAGGTGCCTTCTGGCTCGTCGACTTTGGCGACCCTCCAATCAGCTGTGTCAAGCGTGGGATTGCTCAACTGGAAGATTTTCAGGACCTTTTCGGGGTTCTCGGGCTTGGCAGAAACCCATACCCTGGCGCGAGGTCTACTGGGCACATCCTTCCAGTTTCGCGCCAGGGTAGATCTCTCCCAGCATTGCAACCGCCTTCTTATACAGCCCGGCAGATCGCTCATCCTCACAAGCTATTGCTTTAATGTTGCCCTGATGCCAGCCTGCATCAGAGCAACGGGGGGGGGGGGGGGGGGGGGGGGGGGAACCCATGAATTCTGTCATGAGGTCGACGAACCTGTCCTGCAGCTCATTTTCGATAAATTCGATTCATGGAGATATGACCCTCATTGTGGCCCCTGTCAAGGACCCCAATGACAGTCTTCTCCCTGGTGGCTTCGGCGAAAGATTTCGTCAACGGCTGCGGACGAGGTGGAGGAGGTCTAATCCGCTTTGCTTGCGGGACCGAATCCTCAATGGCGTTTCTGCTTGGACTTGGCAGAGGACGCAGGGGGGGCTGGCTTGAAATTTGGGATGATTTTTCTGGCCCACTCCACTAGTCGGACCTCATCCGGTGATGCGGGCTGAGCGGACAGACTTTTTCCGAGAATATCGGCTGCGCGCCTACGGTCCTGGAAGGACGCTTTGACTCCCTCAGGAGCAACGGACTTTGTGGTGTTGCCCGTTGGCGCTACCGTCCTGGGTGCCGAGTTGGCAACCTTTGGTTGCACACCACTTGCACTAGGAGCGGTGCTGGGCAGACCACCGAAGTGGGATGACGGCTGGCTTGCCCGTTTTCCACTTATGCCGCTGGTGGGGTTGCGGACGTCTGCTGGCTTACCAGACGTGGGGGTGTTTCCACCGACAGAGGGATTGGCTTGTCCCCCCGGGTTTGAGAGTGTCCCGGTCACTGTGTTTTTATACTCGATACCGAAGGTAAAGAGTATATTGGGTTTGTGCAATGTCCGTCATGGTGTCTGTCCGTCTGTCCGTCTGTATGAACGCAACTTTTTTCCACACCCTTCAAGCTAGAGACTTGAAACTTTCCAATTCTCTTTATCTATGGGATAGTAAATTAAAGTGTCAAGATGGGGGTTCTAGGATAACTGGGGGGCTCGCAAATCGATAAATTCGATAACTCAAAACCGATAAATCCACATATTTCGCACATCCTGACAGCTAGAACTACCAAATTTGGTGAGAAGATAGCTACTAGCAAACCTCAAAAAACTGCATCAAAAATTTTGGAGCCCCGCCTACCCATTCCGCCCCCAGCCCCCCGCATTTTAATGTCAAAAAAGCATATATCTCCCACAGTTTTTGAGCTAAAGCCACCAAATTTGGTGCCAAGATAGGTGATGATGACCCCCCAAAAACTGCATCCAAAGTTTGGATGCCACGCCCACCAATACCGAACTAGCCACCCCCATCTGCCCCAACGCTTCGTCAAAAACGGGAATGCGTGTATCTTCCAGAGTAGTGGAGCTAGAGCCACCAAATTTGGTAGGAAGATAGCATTTGACATTCCACAAGGATCTGCAGCAAAAATTTGGATGCCACGCCCAACCATACCGCCCCCAGCCCCCCTTTCCCCACTTTTACAAACTTTGAGCTAGAGTCACCAAATTTGTTATGAAGATAGCAATTGACATTCCACAAAGATCTGCAACAAAAATTTGGATGCAATTCCACCCATACCGCCCCCAGCCCCCCTTTCCCCACTTTATACAAACTTCGATTTAGAGCCACCAAATTTGGTATGAAGATAGCAATTGACATCCCACATGGATGGGCATCAAAATTTTTAATACTGGTATCGAGTATACCGCAGTCGGTTGCGTCCGACTGCAACGTTTCCACTTGTTGTTTTTGTTTATATGAAAGTTCATGTTTGAATCCCACGAGTAGACGGGAAGAACGGTCACCCGCGACATAGCCCGTGTATCGCGGGAAGCCTAATTTAAACTGGAGGTCGGCAGGTATCCAGAGTTCGCAAAGTAGAGACCGAGCACCCCCTCGGCCACGAATCCCTCGGCACACTGCTGTTCCACCTTGGATTGGGGTAGTTTTATAGAGTTTTCTTCTCTCGCCCGACTACAATTGGTCAGCACCCTTGGCAGAGACATGACCGTACCAAGGATCTGCTTCCAGCCGCCCTCGCGTGGAGAGTATAGTCGCACTACCAATTGTGAGCCGCAAAGACGGAGCGCACGGCATCAACGTACACACAAATTGTCAGTATGCATGAACGTGTGATGTCAGTACGCTTTATCCCCTTGTTGCTCCAATCGGCTGACGGCCAAGTTAACGGTTACTCATTGTTAGCGTTTACTCATTGTGCTTATTATTTATTAATAAATAATGCCATCTCGAAAAATATTTAACATTTCGAAAAACAATGCTATTGCAAATCAAGCATTTTGCTCTGCAATCCTTATTTTCTATGAAAAAAAAATCATTCTCCCATTCGGGCATAAGCATTTTGGAGCGCACTGTAAAAATTAGTTTTCTTGCTAATGCGCTGCGTGGTGCCTGCCTGTCAATAGTTCGCCTTCAACTAAAAGTGTACAATGTTAAGCCTAACGCATGCTTCGGCACGACAACCGACGACGAACGAACAATCGTGTTCTAAAAATAGATTTCAATGCTTATAGCGTACGTGTGATTTCGTGCAGTCGGCAGCGAAAAACCCAACTCACACGAGGCAGCGCGCTGATGATATAATATGATAATATAATATATAATAATGATAATATGCATAAATTTTATTAATGTAAAATACAATGCATACTTATTAATTAAATAATTTTCTGAATACATGCTTACATATATTCATATATTGATAAAAAATAATGATAGTAATTAAAAACTGCTTCTCTTATTATATATTTTATTAAGAGCCAAAGTATAGATATATAGCATCAAACGTTGTGTGCGACGCATCTTCGCGGACTATTTTTTTTTTTTTTCTGCTTTGTGAGTTTGTTTGAGACTTTCCAATTCTACTCCATATAGTTCTGTGCAAAAAAACATGTAAAACTGGCTTCGTTCACCAGGAAGTTTTGCTTCACGATATTGAATCAGAAAAGTGATACTTATCGGAGCGTTCTGGTGAACGCTATGCTTCAGTTTTGGGTATTTAGTGCTAGTTTGAAGCGTTGCCAACTTATTCAGCTCTTACAACTGAATATTGTTTGCGAGTAGAGAGCGCTTATGTTCGCTTTATTATAGGTTTTTATTATAAACAAGTGGAAACGTTGCAGTCGGACGCAACCAACTGCGGCATACTCGATACCAGTATTAAAACAGGTAAAAAGAGGCCTGATTGCAAAGGGGTACGGATGGGGCAGGGGTGTACGCAGCCTTAAAGATTCTCCGATGCAGATAAGGATGCCACCAACTATCTTCCTTCCAAATTTGGTGACTCTAGCTGAAAGTTTGTAAGAGCTGTTGAAAGGGGTGCTGGGGGCAGTATGGCTGGGCGTGGCATCCAAAGTTTTCATGCAGATCTTTGTGGAATGTCAATTGCTATCTTCATACCAAATTTGGTGACTCTAGCTCAAAGTTTGTAAAAGGTGGGGAAAGAGGGGCTGGGGGCGGTATGGGTGGGTGTGGCTCCAAAACTTTGATGCAATTCTTTTGGGGTTGTTGCCAGCTATATTCCTACCAAATTTGGTGGCTCTAGCTCCACTACTCTGGAAGATACACGCATTCCCGTTTTTGACGAAGCGTTGGGGCAGATGGGGGTGGCTAGTTCGGTATTGGTGGGCGTGGCATCCAAACTTTGGATGCAGTTTTTGGGGGATCATCATCGGCTATGTTGGCACCAACATTGGTGGCTATAGCTCACAAACTGTGGGAGATATAAGCTTTTTTGACTTTAAAATGCGGGGGGGCTGGAGGCGGAATGGGTGGGCGTGGCTCCAAAATTTTTGATGCAGTTTTTTGGGGGTTGCTAGTAGCTATCTTCTCACTAAATTTGGTTGTTCTAGCTGTAAGAATGTGCGAAATATGTGGACTTATCGGTTTTGAGCTATCGAATTAATCGATTTGCCAGCCCCCAGTTATCGTAGAACCCCCATATTGACACTTTTATTTGCTATCCCATAGATAAAGAGAATTGGAAAGTTTCAAGTCTCTAGCTTGAAGGGTGTGGAGAAAAAGTTGAGTTCATACAGACGGACGGACCCCATGACGGACTTTGCACAAACTCAATATACTCTTGACCTTCGGTAACTTTGTGTCTTAAGGTCCGGTTCCAGTACAATAAAAAATTCCTGGTTGAAATTTGTGATATATTTTGGAAGCGTGGGCACAAGATTTTATAGTGTGACCATAGTCCACTAATTTGTGGTAAAAATATGGAATTTTGCCTTCTATAGCTTAAGAGATACATGGTCACACTAAGGCATCAAATTTAAAAAGTAAACAAACCCACAAACACAAAATAAAAAATGAAAGATAAATAGTGCGAATATGCTTATTCCGTTGTTGGTAGCATATTTTGTTGCAGTGTCAATACTTTCCCATGTCTGTCTCACCGAAATTAAGTCAAAATGTTTTTTTTTTCTGTCAACCTCCAAAGGCATGGTCGCGACTCGACAGATTTAATAAGCAAAATCTTCCCTCGTGACTAAAATTTTCCACCCGTTTTTTGGTTTTTATTTCCATTATTATTTATAAGTTTTTATAAACGTTTTACAAAATGTGCTTGCTGGCCTGGGCACAAAAAGATATATGATTTGGTATTTCCTGCGCCCAGCGCCAGTGTGTACATATTAAATAAATCGATACTATTGATAAGCAGTTTAGTATTTTTTGCTACGTTGCTGGATACCTAGAACACACGTAGCCAAAAAAAAACAATTCCTGCTGCGACGATTTTGTATGAAAAATTTTTTTTTCGCTGTACTGGATACCCACCTTTAACTGCCGCGTTTTTACTTTAAATCATTATACGTTTACTTTCAGAATGTGGGTTTTCTTAAAGACAAAGATGCTATTACCTTTTGTGGAACGACAATTGCATTTTCGTTACTGTATGTACAGTATTTTTTTTTACTAATGTTCTGAAATTTTTTGCGTTTGCAACTCATATTGCAGATTTTGCAAATCTTCTTTGCATCATTTTTTATTTCTAATTTCATTGCTTCGAATTTAGTTTTATTTCGCAATTCATTTTGTTTTTGTTTTTTTCATAATAAAATTTCTTCTTTTATTTTATTTAACAATTTGACTGTGCAGCGGTTTAATGGTTTGTTGCTGGCGCAGTTTTAAATGCTTTTATTGTTGCTGTGGCTGACGCTGATGCTGCCACTGGTGTGGCTGAAACTGCTGCTGCTGTTGTAGCTGCGGCTGATAGAGCAGTTGCTTCAAAAAATCATAAAAAATACATGCGAATAGATTCTTGAAATTTTTATTTAAATCATTATTAGACGTGTTTGAAGTAATTTTTACATCAAAACATTTTTCACTTTAAGTGTAGTGTAAATACTTTTAACTACCTTTGATATGAATTTATTACAATCAAGGCGCGCACACATAAATACGTACTTATGTATGTTATGTTTTGACGATGCCGACGCCGCCGCCGCTTAAAAGGCGACGCTGCTGCTTTAGATACGCCGTTTTGTCTGCCTTTGACGCGCGCTGTAGATGTTATTCTTGCTGTTGGTGTATTTACATATTTATTTATTTACTGATAATTATGCAAAAAATGTTTTGTTTTGCAAACGCACGTACAGCTGTGTTTAGAGCAGTGATGGGCAGACGTCGACGTCCATATTATTTCTAACTCACACGAGGCAGCGCGCTGCTGATTTAAATGCTTATAGCGTACGTGTGATTTCGTGCAGTCGGCAGCGAAAAATCCAACTCACACGAGGCAGCGCGCTGGCTGCGGGCTGCCAGCGCGCTGCCTCGTGTGAGTTAGAAATAATATGGACGTCGACGTCTGCCCATCACTGCTCTAAACAAATATGTAAATACACCAACAGCAAGAATAACATCTACAGCGCGCGTCAAAGGCAGACAAAACGGCGTATCTAAAGCAGCAGCGTCGCCTTTTAAGCGGCGGCGGCGTCGGCATCGTCAAAACATAACATACATAAGTACGTATTTATGTGTGCGCGCCTTGATTGTAATAAATTCATATCAAAGGTAGTTAAAAGTATTTACACTACACTTAAAGTTAAATTTACCCATTGCTTAAATTTACTCTATGAAAAGTATGGTATCGATGGAAAGGTCATGTAAATTCCGTTTGAAAGATTTCAATTTTAGTAAAAGTCTACTTTTGAAACTTTTCTCCCTGGGCTTAAACAAAAAATGTTTTGATGTAAAAATTACTTCAAACACTTCTAATAATGATTTAAATAAAAATTTCAAGAATCTATTCGCATGTATTTTTTATGATTTTTTGAAGCAACTGCTCTATCAGCCGCAGCTACAACAGCAGCAGCAGTTTCAGCCACACCAGTGGCAGCATCAGCGTCAGCCACAGCAACAATAAAAGCATTTAAAACTGCGCCAGCAACAAACCATTAAACCGCTGCACAGTCAAATTGTTAAATAAAATAAAAGAAGAAATTTTATTATGAAAAAAACAAAAACAAAATGAATTGCGAAATAAAACTAAATTCGAAGCAATGAAATTAGAAATAAAAAATGATGCAAAGAAGATTTGCAAAATCTGCAATATGAGTTGCAAACGCAAAAAATTTCAGAACATTAGTAAAAAAAAATACTGTACATACAGTAACGAAAATGCAATTGTCGTTCCACAAAAGGTAATAGCATCTTTGTCTTTAAGAAAACCCACATTCTGAAAGTAAACGTATAATGATTTAAAGTAAAAACGCGGCAGTTAAGACACAAAGTTACCGAAGGTCAAGAGTATATTGAGTTTGTGCAATGTCCGTCATGGGGTCCGTCCGTCTGTATGAACTCAACTTTTTCTCCACACCCTTCAAGCTAGAGACTTGAAACTTTCCAATTCTCTTTATCTATGGGATAGCAAATAAAAGTGTCAATATGGGGGTTCTACGATAACTGGGGGCTGGCAAATCGATTAATTCGATAGCTCAAAACCGATAAGTCCACATATTTCGCACATTCTTACAGCTAGAACAACCAAATTTAGTGAGAAGATAGCTACTAGCAACCCCCAAAAAACTGCATCAAAAATTTTGGAGCCACGCCCACCCATTCCGCCTCCAGCCCCCCCGCATTTTAAAGTCAAAAAAGCTTATATCTCCCACAGTTTGTGAGCTATAGCCACCAATGTTGGTGCCAACATAGCCGATGATGATCCCCCAAAAACTGCATCAAAATTTTTGAATGCCACGCCCACCAATACTGCCCTAGCCGCCCTCATCCGGCCCAACGCTTCGTCAAAAACAGAAGTGCGTGTTTCTTCCAGAGTTGTGAAGCTAGGGCCACTAAATTTGGTAGGAATATAGCTGGTAACAACCCCCAAAGAACTGCATCAAAGTTTCGGAGCCACGCCCACCCATTTCGCCCCCCTTTCCCTACCTTTTACAAACTTTGAGCTAGAGTCACCAAATTTGGTATGAATATGGCAATTGACATGCCACAAAGATTCGCATCAAAGATTTGGATGCCACACCCATCCATACCGTCCCCAGCCACCCTTTCCCCACCTTTTACAAATTTTGAGCTAGAGTCACCGAATTTGGAAGGAAGACAGCTTGTGGCATCACCATTTGCATCGGAGAATCTTTAAGGCAGCGTACACTCCTGCCGCACCCGTACCCCTTTGCAATCAGGCCTTTTTTTCTACCAGTTTTAAAACTGGTAACGAGTATACTGCAGTCGGTTGCGTCCGACTGCAACATTTCTACTGTTTTTTTAATTTTTAATTTTCTTCAATATTCACTTTTTGTAAGTTTTTTCGCAGGTTTTTAATTTAATTTTTATATTCATTTTTTAATTCTATTTTTAAAGCATTTAATTTTTATCGTTTTGTATTTCAATAATTTTCTGTTTGTTAATAATAAATTCCAATTTTTTGTTAATTTTCGCAATTAGGCTGTGCTGCTTGTTGACGTTTTGTTGCTGGTGCAGTTTTGCCTTCTTAAAATGTTGTTGTTGTTGTGGCTGACGCATATGCTGCCGCTGGTGTGGCTGAAACAGCTGGTGCTGCTGCGTCTGAAGCTGCTGCTGGTGCTGCGGCTGGTACTGCGGCAGCAGGCAAAGCACCCCAATAATTTTGTGCGTTCATTCTTGTATCACGTTTAGAAATGAAATGAAGCAATACGCAAATGGCACACTAAAGTAAAAACTGTTAAATTCCCTGAGAGTGAAAAAGTTACAGTTATTTATGTTATCTCATCTACAGAACAATATCACATTTTCATGCTCTTAAGCCAATCGCATTCCTCTTAGTCCTCTCTTGTTGTTTCAAATTCGTGTCTGCATACAACGGCTTATAATAAGCCTGAAGCGATAGACAAAAACAGCAACAACAAATCTTTTGCATTCACAGTTATATACATACCCTGAAATGGGTAAAAAAGGGCATAATGCCGAGTCGATATAGCAATGTGCGTCTGTCCTTCTGTCCGTCTGTCCGTCCGTCCGTCCGTATGTATGCACTATAAGAGCTAGAGACTTCAAATTTGGAACATAACTACTCCTAAGCCATAGGAAGATGAACTTTATTTCAAACTATCGGTAAATATTCTGGCTTCCGATATACATTTGGAATCGATAACGAAAAAATCTCGAATTAAGAAAATATAAAAATAGAAGTTGAAACTATGGATAACTTTATAACTTCTGTGAAAATTTGATCCAAATCGGTTAAGAAACACTGGAGATATTTTATATTAAAGTTAAATCAAGAAAAACTGCACTACTGCAAGTCATTTTATACACGGGTTCAGGGTATCTTTTAGCCTTCCTACTTGTTTTCAGATTCGCTCATTCTCGGACTGCGCTGAACTGAGCGCAGTTGGTCCCAAACCCAAAGAGGCAGCTTAAACTTGAACACGCTCGCGCATCGCTCTTCATGTTCGACGCTGGATGACAAATTACTTTTAAGTCTCGCTCCGATCATGCGCCTTCGTTGTTGCCTATTTCGGCTCAAGAACGATGAAACTCAGATTGCGCAGTCAGCGGTGTACCTTCTGCGCAGATGACGTACTCCCTGGTCACGCTGCATATTGACCAACGGGAACGAGCACCACGAGGCGAAAGAGCATTGTCTGTAGTCGGTGGGATTCAGGACGGCGAGCAGCTAGTCCATACCGAAGCTGATGCATCTGCGAACAGTCGCTTGATGCACCACACGCCAACAAGGAAGCGCGCAAGGTGCAACATATGCCCACAGGCAAAGAATGCAGACATCCACTCTGCCGAATGCGATCGGTGCATGAAAAAAGTTTGCCCGCAGCATCGCTTTGTTCTTTGCGAAACATGCGGTTCATAGATATATTTGTTTTTATTATTTAATTTTGTTTTTTATATATATATATTCAATTTTAAAAATATTTTTCCCCTTTTTTTTTGATTGTGTCAAATTGACACACCAGGGACTGATTTGCTATTTTTTCTTAGGGACAGATGAGTGTTAAGCAAGCATAGCGGCGTGAATATTATAAACCAAGAAGCAATAAACAAAACATGCGCAGCTGTTTTTCGTTAGGGGAAACTGACTTTTCTACTCGTTACGTGTCCTCTTCGAACTTGCAGAAAAGTCCAAAGCATGACATGGCGTCCATAAATTACGTGAAGTGTTTAAAAAGGGGTTGGGAGGGGGGGGGGGGGGGGTAGTCAAGTTAAATCTTTCCAAATCTCACTTGGTGGAGAGGGGGGTTTTAACAAAAGTCACGTATTTTTTTTTTAATAGAAAACCATGTAAAATGTGTGAAAGTAAAGTTAAATTAAAATAAGACATTTTTCTAGTATAAAAATATGGCAAAATTTTACACAATGGTGTTTGTCTTACTCCCCCAAACCCCGCAGTACAGCATAACAGCTCTCCGATTTTTTAAGTGTTATCGAACTCATAGAACAGATTTTTTTAAATCCAATGAAATTGACAGCCAAAAACACATTTTAAAAAATCTCACGTGAGGTTGGGGGGGTAAAGGAAAATCTAACGAAATCTCATCAGGAGGCGTAGGGGAGTCGAAAAATCCAAAAAAAAGAAAATAAAATGTCTCACGTAATTTATGGACGCCCCCATGTTTACATCAACAATTCCGGGATGACGTTTTTCTTTTAATTTGTCGATGGTTTTTGAAACATTAAATGGATCATTTTTATCAAAAACATTTAGTCATTAACACATATTAATTATGATGAAAGTTTAAAAAAAACAAGTGGAAACGTTGAAGTCGGACGCAACCGACTGCGGTATACTCGATACCAGTATTAAGACCGGTAAAAACAGGTCTGATTGCAAAGGGTAACGGATGCGGCAGGGGTGTACGCTGCCTTAAAGATTCTCCGATGCAGATGGGGATTCCAACAGTTGTCTTCGTTGCAAATTTGGTGACTCTAGCTTAAAGTTTGTAAAAGGTGTTGAAAGAGGGGCGAAATGGGTGGGCGTGGCTCCAAAACTTTGATGCAGATTTTTGGGGGTCGGTGCCAGCTATCTTCCTACCAAATTTGGTGGCTCTAGCTTCACAACTCTGGAAGATGCACGCACTCCCGTTTTTGACGAAGCGTTGGGGCAGATGGGGGTGGCTCGGGCGGTATTGGTGGGCGTGGCATACAAAGTTTTGCTGCAGATCCTTGTGGAATGTCAAATGCTACCTTCATACCAAATTTGGTGACTCTAGCTCAAAGTTTGTATAAAGTGGGGCAAGGGAGGCTGGGGGCGGTATGGTTGGGCGTGGCATCCAAATTTTTGCTGCAGATCCTTGTGGAATGTCAAATGCTACCTTCATACCAAATTTGGTGACTCTAGCTCAAAGTTTGTATAAGGTGGGGAGAGGGGGGCTATGGGGCTGGGGGCGGTATGGTTGGGCGTGGCATCCAAATTTTTGCTGCAGATCCTTGTGGAATGTCAAATGCTACCTTCATACCAAATTTGGTGACTCTAGCTCGAAGCATGTAAAGGTGGTGAAAGGGGGGCTATGGGGCTTGGGGCGGTATGGGTGGGCGTGGCATTCAAATTTTTGCTGCTGATCCATGTGGGATGTCAATTGCTCTCTTCATACCAAGTTTGGGGACTCTAGCTCGAAGTTTGTATAAAATGGGGAATGGGTGGGCGTGGCTCCACAACTTTGATGCAATTCTTTTGGGGTTGTTGCCAGCTATCTTCCTACCAAATTTGGTGGCTCTAGCTCCACTACTCTGGAAGATACACGCATTCCCGTTTTTTACGAAGCGTTGGGGCATCTGGGGGCGGCTAGGGCGGTATTGGTGGGCGTGGCATCCAAACTTTGGATGCAGTTTTTGGGGGGTCATCATAACCTATCTTGGCACCAAATTTGGTGGCTATAGCTCAAAAACTGTGGGAGATATAGGCTTTTTTGACTTTAAAATGCGGGGGGCTGGGGGCGGAATGGGTAGGCGGGGCTCCAAAATTTTTGATGCAGTTTTTTGGGGGTTGCTAGTAGCTATCTTCTCACCAAATTTGGTAGTTCTAGCTGTCAGGATGTGCGAAATATGTGGATTTATCGGTTTTGAGTTATCGAATTTATCGATTTGCGAGCCCCCCAGTTATCGTAGAACCCCCATCTTGACACTTTAATTTACTATCCCATAGATAAAGAGAATTGGAAAGTTTCAAGTCTCTAGCTTGAAGGGTGTGGAAAAAAGTTGCGTTCATACAGACGGACAGACGGACAGACGGACAGACAGACAGACGGACAGACACCATGACGGACATTGCACAAACCCAATATACTCTTTACCTTCGGTATCGAGTATAAAAACAATAGATTTTAATCTGAACATAGGAGATAAAGTACTTTTAAAAAACGAAACAGGTCATAAGTTAGAAAATAAATATATTGGACCATACTCAGTAGTATCCATAATAGAAAAAGATAATATAATAATTAAAAACAAAAAATGAAAAAAACAAACAGTTCATAAGGATAGATTAAAAATTTTTTATGCATAACAGGTTTCAAGCTACTCTAATATCCAAATTAAAAAAAAAAATAATAATAATAATAAAAAAAAAAAAAAAATATATATATATATATATACGGGAGAAGCCCCAATCTCGGACACTGCAGAAGTCGGACACCCCCCTTTATTTTGCGAGTTTTGATGCTAGCGCGGTCTAATTACTGTGACAGATAGCTTTCAGTGCCGGCTTTCTTTTGACATGGTCTACAGGTGTTAATACCTAGTTTTGGCTAATTCAGAGACAAAAATTAAAATACCGATATTCCGACCTAAACTTTTTAAAATTTTAACGCTTATGTAATTGAATTATTCCCTGATTCAGCAAAGGTTAATACATTTTCTCTTATTCGTTTCATCATGCTCTTTCATATTCTGCAATCAAACAAACCGTGCTTTCTTCTAATCTGGACACTGTTGATGTTTCACAATTGAACACGATTAATTGTAATCGATATTTTCATTCAATTGTATCGATGATCGTGTCATCTTCATATAAATGTATCAAAATGAGCGCGCAACAAGATATGGAAATTGAAATTTTATGGTTTAAATGAAAAAAAACCAAATAAAGAAACTTTAAGTTGAATTTCATAGTTTATTGCATAAATAATTTCATAATAAATGGTTTTGATGAAAAAAAAACCCAAAAAAAAGAATAATTAGTTTGTTTACATATTTCGCGCCATATTAATAAGGTATGTGAGCAATGATGAGCATGCGATGTATAGATCGATACATCAATATCGCATTACTTGCGATACTGCTCATTACGAGTAATAATAATTAATAAAATAATAAATTCGTTTGATTTGCATTGTTTAATTGCATAAAAAACAAACTCATACATAAAAACAATGATTTGGCATTTTATTTTATTTTATTGGCTGCATTTTCACAAGATAAAAGGGGGTGTCCAACTTCGGGGCACTTTTTTGAAAATCGTGATTTTGAGTTTTTTCATTAAATGTGAAATATATCATTAAACATGAATGAAATGTGTATAATGTATACCAATCGATGCGCAATTGAACAAGCTTTTCAACGATACTAACAGTTAAGCTGGACGTTGATTTTGGACAGTCTTATGTCACAAAAACCAAAGGGGTGTCCAACATTAGGGCTTCTCCCTTATATATATTAAAATATAAAATTAAAATAAAATATATGTTTAATATAAAATAAATACCTAGGAAAAAAAATTATTTTTAAAACGGTCTGATCAGCCATATATTATATACCATAAGAAAAAAAAAAAAAAAAAAAAAAAAACCTTTCACTTTTAAATCTTTATACATTTATAGTTTTATATTATTCAATATTTATATTCCTAACAATTACAATCATGTTTACTATAAATAACTACATATTCATAATATTACGTTATTTTTTTTAAAAGGGGAGGTGTAGTGTATTCATATATGTAATGTCAAAACACATATTAAATACAACTTGTAACACTTTGTTGCAATTTTGAATAAACCTTAACACGCTCAGCACAAACATATATATGTATGCGCATTAGACTGGCCCTTAATATGACTTTTTTTTTTCGTTTTTTAAACCGCCGGGCAGAAATGAGTTCTCTTAAGGCTCAAAACAAACCCACAAAAATTTGGGGCTGATCGAATAATATTTAATGGCCGCACCCTCGCTCCGAAGTTTGAAAATTTTATATGTATGAAAAATCACTCATACGTATGGTGTTTTAGGTTAAATTTATTTATTTTTTCTATTTTATCTTTACATTATATCGGATTTCATGATTTATATAAAATGTTTAATAATATCTTAAGTGTAATATTTGATTGAAATAAGTTCATTGTGAGATTACGATTTCGTGAATATTGTTTCAATGGTTATATAAGTTTATCAAAAAAACCTGATGTTTGTCTTCAGGTTCATGTCATGGGTATTGTTCTGCATTGGGCGGTTTTATTAAAATTAATATTATTTTAAAAACATAATCGATGATTAACTTGGCGCCATAATCGAAGATAAGAAAAATCGAATTGTCAAGAATCGAAATGCACCTCGGCGTCATATGTTGAATGCCGTTATTTTATCAGCTGAATAAAAGTTGGTTAACATTAAACGTGCTTAAGTAAAAATGTCAAGTTTACAACCACATTTAAATAAAAAACCAGTGACTAGAAATGGGACTGACTCAGTGCATGTAATTGACATGGTTGGGCGCATTGCACATCAAATTTTGGGTGGAAAACTACCTTCAAATAGACAAGTCTTGCAACTATTTTTTTTACAATATGCGAATTGTAAAACTTAGTTCAAAAGAAAGCTCCAAACTAACTATAAGTTCCGTGTCAATATTTTGGCAACAAGCACGCATACCCTTGCGCGAAAATCATAAGTGCAGTGAAAAATTGATAAAGCTTTATGAAAAAAGGAGCTCCGCTCGGAAAAAGCTTAAGAGTGCGAAACGCACAGAGTTTTTAAAGGAATTAGATGATATTTTCGATATTGCTCACGCTAATGCTCTTAATGTAATGCGTATTGATGAAGATAAGCAATTTCTACTTAAGCAACGGGAAAAGGGACGCCCGGGTTGCATGATTGGGGTAGACATCAAACTTTACCAACGAGAACAGCGTGCGTTTCAAAGACATCAAAAATTTGAGTCTCTGAAGCGAAAACATTCGCAAATATCCAATCATTCTGAAGGTAAGCAAAATATAGTAATAACACAATATATATGAAATATATATAAAATTTATAGTTATTGAACAATCTGAAAGTGATGGGAGCATTTCGGACAATAGCACGGACGACCCTGAGCGCCTCAATATCAGCAATGAGTCTACAGAATCAGTTTCAAGGGGTTATAAGGACTGGATAACCTCCCGTCTGGCAGCTGCTCTTGATGATGCAAAAGTGTCTGATAGAAAAGCTGTTCAAATTTTAATGGCAGCAGCTGAGGCATTAGGAGTAGACCTGAAGTCTTACATAATTAATAGAAGCTCAATTCAAAATGCACGAAAAAAGTTTCGAGAGCTTGCTCTTCCATGCATTATGTCCGATTTTGACGCAGAAGTGAGTATGACCAATGCAAAGGCTTAAATTTAAACATAATTTATTAATATTTTAATTTACCTAAAAGATTTCTAATGCATGTTCAATGGTCGTTCATTGGGATGGAAAAATAATGGAAGATATTGTTGGAAGGAAAAAAATTGATCGCATTGCAGTCATTGTTAGCTACAAAGGTGTATCAAAATTTTTAAGTGCAGCTATCATAGAACCTTCCACTGGAGAAAATATTGCCAAGGCTGTTTTTGATGCGTTAATGAACTGGAACATCCTCAACAAGATTAGAGCAATGAGTTTCGATACCACGTCATCAAATACTGTTTCTCCAAAAATATATGAATCAAAAGCTTATCCAACTCCCGTGTAGGCATCACATATATGAAATAATATTAAGGAGTGTTTTTGAATTGAAGCTTTCTTCAAGCAGTGGTCCAGAGGTAGTGCTGCTTAACCGCTTTGCATCTGTTTGGGAAACGCTAGACCATAAATCTTTTAACTCTGGTTTGGAAGACACTAAAATTCGATCCCTTATAACAAAGGAAAATGAATTAAAAATTAAACAGTTTTGTCAAAAACAATTGGAGTCAAAATCATATGCCAGAGCGGATTATAAAGAACTTCTTTACCTCACACTCGCGTTTCTTGGAGAAGCATGTAATTTCCAAACATGCAGCTCAACATCTAATGCGAGGTTTATGGGTAAATCAATATATAGCCTCAACATTTTTTTATTTCGCAATCAATTCAGCCTATCTCAACGAGAGCTTAATGCATTGCGAGATATATGCGTTTTTATTATTATTTTATATATAAAGTATGGTATGGGTGTACAAATGCAATTGCTTCTCCAAATTTCGACCTTCAATTTATTCAGGACACTATTTCATATGCAACTACAGATATTGCTGTATCAGAGAAAATAAATTCAAAGATGATGCACCATTTATGGTACTTATCACCGGAATTAGCAGCTTTATCATTTTTTGATTCTAGTGTATCAATGAGGAAAAGAGAAAAATGGTTGAAGCTTTGAAATCCGAAGAACCTAAAATTAAATTAGTGGAGCAGAGACATATTTTAGACATAGATGAATTGCGCAGCAGCTCCATAAGTGATTTTATATCATATAAAACAAACTATTTTTTTGATTGCTTCGGCCTATCAGCCAGTTTTTTAAAAAACGACCCTCAAACATGGGAAAATAACGATGATTACACAGATTCATTCGAGTTCTGTAATGATTTATTTGTTGTAAACGACACTGCTGAGCGGGGAATAAAGTTTATGAAAGATTACAATCGTATTCTCACAAAGAATGAGAACGAAAAACAGCTCATTCTTCAATTTGTAGAGAGCTACCGGAAAAAATATCCTTCTAATTGTAAAAAAGATCTGATATAAAAAAAAACTTATTTTATTCAAATATTACACTTAAGATATTATTAAACATTTTATATAAATCATGAAATCCGATATAATGTAAAGATAAAATAGAAAAAATAAATAAATTTAACCTAAAACACCATACGTATGAGTGATTTTTCATACATATAAAATTTTCAAACTTCGGAGCGAGGATGCGGCCATTAAATATTATTCGATCAGCCCCAAAATTTTGTGGGTTTGTTTTGAGCCTAAAGAGAACTCATTTCTGCCCGGCGGTTAGATTTTAATTTTTAAGGGCCACCCTAATGCGCATACCAAAGCACATACATACATGTGGTCTGCGCGTGTAGGTAATATGAAGCCTCTTTAGAAGGCCAAGCAAGCGCGAGACCGTTGCCCTACGGGAAACGCTGCGCTTGCACTTAAGCCACTCTCCGCATATATATGTACACTCGCTCTCCCTCTCTTTGTAGCTGTTAAACTATAACAGCATAAGCTTTATCAATGTTAAACATAGAATAAGAAACACAAAATTATTCAATAAAGACATTCAAGAAACCAAAGTCGCAAGGCACGGACGTGCCAGTCTAATAGTACTTTATTTAACATCTGACCTTACTATAACGTATTTAAAATGAGCTTATATACATAGGTAATTTTTAAGGAATGTATATAAAGTATATAATACGAAAATCAGAATATTGAAAAACTCACTGATTCAAAAAGTAACTTTCAATTTTATTATTATCCTTAGTATAAACAATGAGGGTGTTCACTAGTTATCGTAAAATCGTAAATCGGAAATTTACTACAAGGAAGCTAGTGAGCGACCCTGTAGTAATTATTGTGTTAAAACAGCTGTTTTGACAAGTAACAGTTGAGTGCCAAAATTTTATTCGGAACAAAATATACACAAAACAAAAACTTAATTAAAATGCCCAGACAAAGTGAGCGACAAGCTTTGATAAAGCTAAAAATAGACTTGGCCCTTATTGAAATGGAAAGAATTAATGGTAGGTTTACAAATCAATCGAAGATGGTGAAATATGAATCCATACAATTTTAGGTACGGACAATGATGCAGCCGATGAAGTGATGGACGACCTTATGGAGGACCTCACTGCCATTGCATGCTGCCGTCGAGGAACCAAGTTCTCTGTGCCAAAGTCAATAAACTGGCGAAGCAATGTGCTACCGGTATTTAATAATGGTCGCTTTCTCCAGATGCTTCGGGTGACTAAGTGTCAGTTCGCTTCTATCGTCGAACTGATCAGAGCGGACCCATGCTTTCAGTCATCTGTATTTCGGCCACAAATGGATATTGATATGCAGGTTGCGATTGCACTTTTTCGCTTGGGGTCTTCTGGAGAAGCTGCATCAGTAAGAAAAATAGCAACTTTGTTTGGAGTAGGTGATGGTGGCTCTCTAGACATTGTTACAGACAGAGTGTTCGGAGCTCTTTTGAGAAAGATGTCTCAGTTCATTTACTGGCCTGATGCAGCAGAAAGAAAGCGACTTGTTTCAAAAACCATCCATAAGATGCCATTCTGCATTGGGTACATCGATGGCAGCGAAATTAAGCTGGCTGAACAGCCTTCTTCATACCACGAGGTGTATTTTTCGCGAAAACATGTGTACTCAATCAAAGTACAGGTTGTCTGCGACTACCAGCTAAGAATTCGCAATGTAGTAGTTGGAAATCCTGGTAGCTACCATGATGCAAAAATTTATAAAAACTCGAAAATTTTTAAGGAGCATGAAAAATACTTAAGCGGAGAGGAATGGATTGCAGGAGACTCAGCCTACACACTATCCAAATTTTTAATCACTCCATATAGAAGTAATGCGACAGCAGCGGAGCCAAGTGACCAGGCAAGAGACATAGCCAATTTCGCGTACGCATTGAAAATTGCTTCGGTATGCTCAAAGAAAAATTCTCTAGTTTAAAAGAAATGAGGATACGCATTCGGGACCGTAAGAGCCAACAAAAATTTTCAAAGTGGATTCTAGTTTGCTGTATTTTGCACAATATTTTACTCGAAGAGCGAATCACATCTATCGCTGACGATGATCCAATGAACGGTGGTGAGGCAGATGCAACCATAACTGCTCTAAGATGCGAAACAGCTGAACAAAAACGACGCGCAATAAATAACTTAATGTTTGATTCATAAATGCTCTGAAATATATTTTTGACATTTTCATTGTCTATTTTTATATTTAAGTTCTAGCTTTAATTTTTCAATCCTTTCCTGTTTCTCCAACTTTTTTTGTTTATAAATAAAATCTTGTTCGGCCTTTTTGGCCTCCATCTTAATTTTCTTGGTCTCCATTTCCTTCATCCAATTATAATAATTTTCTAAGCTACCGTTGTCAATAGCGATATAGGAATTTAACGAATCATCGAAGTCGTCCATGGTGTCATGCACAACAACATCAACTTCCTTGACTTTATTGAATATATCCGAAAGCTGGTCGTAATGTGGACACATTTTTTTCACCTTTTCTAAATATATAAATTTCTATTAATTTTTAAACACAAAAGTCTGCTACCAGCAAACTTACCCTGCACAGTCTTCACGCCGTCTCCATCGTCAATTCCAGTACCAGTTGATCCGAGCCATTCATTGGCTTTGATTAGCTGCATCTTCAGGTATCGCATTTTACCCCTTACCAAATTCCACTTGGCATCTATCTGCGTTTCGCTCAATAGTTTTTTATAAAACAACTGAGCTGATGGCTTCTGCAAGTAATTATTTTCTTAGCATGTTTTATTTCTGGCAGTCAGAGGGCATACTTACTTCAAAATTCCTGTGCGTCTGAATGTAAGCTTACATTCGCGATATCTCATCTTCACTCCAGCGCTTGGTATCACCAACCCGATTTCTTTTGATTTTAATTGGCATTTTACTTACTCTTTTCACTTGTTGTTTGTTTGGTGTGACCGCATATTTTTTAGACAAAAATCTCGATATGGCTCGATACCAAGTATTTTTACTCGATACTTTGAATAATTTTACAGCACTTCAACTCATCACAACTTTACTATTTTACGACAGTTTTTTTAAACATACCCTAGGGCATGTTTAATCGTCGTAATTTTTTCTCATGTGTTTTGTTGTTGCGTTGTAAACTTTTGGATTTACAATTTTACGCTTTGCAATTTTACGACAGCTAATGAATACCCTCAATATTAAAAAATTCACTGAAACGAAAATTAACTTTCTTTGTTCACATTAAATATGAACTAAAATGCAAAACCAATTCTCTTACCATTGTATGCAAAAACATAATGTTGGAAAGAGCATTACAGTTATTCCTCTAAGCAACAGACACCGAGCTCTAACATACAACGCTTGCACTTAAGAGCTAGGTATGGGTGGTGCAAATTAGGCAATGCCATTCCCTTAACTGCAGCCTCTTAGTTATGGCAAGCTTAGCTTAGTGAGTGCGGAGGAGATAGGGATATTAAAATTTATGTTTGACATGCAGAGCGCGCGCATAAACAAAAGAGTGAGCGTAAATAACAACAAAGACGCATGATTGCATTCAAATTATTTTATATCTAGCGGCAGTCATAAGAGCGAAGCGCGCGAGTTATGTATGATCCCACCAGTAAAAATGTCGAAAATAAGAACATAAGTATGAAAGTGCAAGAGTTATTGAACTCTTTAAATTCCTAATAAGTCATAAGTCCAATCAGAACAATAACAGGAAATGCAAGTGTTCAGGCCTAAAAGTAGGCACTGAACAAGGAGCTGCCGTCTCCCATCCTAATTCCTAAATTCACCACAGCTAGCAACATTCTGTAATTGAGGCTAGGCACAATAGTTTTAAGCAACAATGTTTTAAATCTGAATAAACCTTTGAGAGTGAAAAGACGCGAGTATTTTTTTGGTTCCTGGAAGAAAAGCAGTTTTCAGCGAAGTGCGACGGAATCCCACGAACACCATATCGTGCATCAGGAAAATCAACCCTCTACAAAATCATTGGTCCTTCGAGCCGGATTATCCTCAACAGAATATTTCGCCCCTGCATCATAGCATCGTTGGATTTCCTTTGAAAAATCAGACAAGTTATATTTTCTCCTATATTCATGTACATTGCCAAGTGGCAACTCCAGTGCAAAATATATAAGGGAGAAGCCCTAGTAGTGAACACCCCTAAGGTTTTTGGGATATTAAATTGTCAGAAATCAAAGTAAAGCTTAGCTGTTGGTATCGTAGGAAAGCTAGTTCAATTGCCCATCTATCAGTGTAAGGCATTAAACACATTTCATTCGTTTTTTGAAAGATATATAGGATTTAATGAAAAAAGTCAAAATCACGATTTTCGATAAAGTGCCCCTGTAGTAGTCACTCCCCTTAATCTTGTCAAAATAGAGCCAATAAAATGAAATAAAATGCCAAATCATTGTTTTTATTTATGCTTTTGTATTTTATGCAATTAAACACTCAAAAACAACCGAATTTAATAATTTATTAAAATTTATTACTCGTAAAAAACAGTATCGCCAGCGATGCAGCGATGTATCGATTAAAGTATCGATTTATGCATCGCACGCTCAACATCGCACACACAAGAACAATAAATTTTTAGATTGCCCAGAAACTTGTTTATGTTGTGCGCAGATGACGTCACAATGCATGTGTTGAATATTTGCCTTGGTAATATGCATCATATGTGACGTCATCTGCGCAATGCGTTATCTGTCTTAATTGTGTCATGTTGCTATTAAAAGGGCGCAAACTTTTAAGCAAATCTACAAAAAATTAAGTCAAGTTTTATGCCAACTCATAATAAATTCATTTTATTAATTTTTCTTCATTTTTCTTAATAAAACTTTTTCTTGCTCTTCTTGCAAATCATAACAAATTCATTTAACATTGTTTTAACTAAATAATAATAAAATTTTTCTATTCTTCTTAAGTCAACACGCATCTGTTCCTTGTGTGAATTTGAAACAATTTTGATATTCGGCTTTTGCGGCTTTTCTACTTATCAAATGTGAATTTTGGTTCACTGAACAAATTTTGAAGAATTTTCAGATATTTTGAAATTATGATTAACAGCACCGAGTAATTTTCGTGGCGAAATCATTTTGGCGCCCACACGCAATTAAGAGCAACGCGAGAGACGCAAAGTGATACGATAGTCGATACAAATATCGATAAGTGTTAAAGTGTATCACATCGTATTTGACCAGAACACGCAGAAACATAATTTTACATTTATTAATGTTAAACCCAAAATATTGAACAGAAAAAACGATTAAGCAAATTATTTATTACCCTTTGCTGAAACTTGAAATAATACAATTCCAACGCGTTGAAAAGTTACAAAGCTTACGTCGAAATATCGGTATTTTAATTTTAGTCTCTGGTGCATCCAAAACTTAGTATAAACACCAGTAGACTACATAAAAAGCAAGCCGGCACTAAGAGCTATCAATCACAGTGATTTGACCCCGCTAGCATCAAAACTCGCCAAAATATTCCGGTTGACCTATTTAGAAGCTATGACCGTTACTAGGGCTTCTCCCTTACTTATCGTACTGGTACTTACCCGCCAGTACATTCCGTCTTCACTCGTTAATGCCTACAAGAAAGGCAATTCCAGAATTATATTATTATAATTCTTCATCTACGTCCGAATAAAATTCAGCCGCCATACTGTTTCATAGATATATAAAAGGCCATACATAACCTTGTACATCAGCCGCCATATTTGTGAAAACTTATGCCTGTAATTTAAAATATTTCCATTTCCCAAATAAAAAGACACCAGTTTATTTGCGATGTAAGAAATCAAATCATTTATTTGTTAAATGTTTCTTTTTCCCTTCTTACATTTAAAACACCTACACTCATATGTATGCCGGCATTATTTTCCACGAGCAAATCCATAACTATGTACAACATTAACCTCATGAATTATTGTTAATCCTCAATTGTCTTCAAACAATAATAATATTGTCTAACAACATAAACGAAAACTGTGTTAATATACATACATACAAATCTACAAGCATATGCCGGCACTTAAGCTCAAGTCTACATACATACATACATAGCTGCCGACATATGTAAGAGTCGTATAGTCGCTACTATTAAGGTTGGAAGGTACGTAGCCAAGGCGACAGTTGAAACAGGGGCCACCAGGAGTTTTGTGAGCGAAGGGTTTTTTCGAAAGGTGGCAGACGAAAGCAAGTTACTAGCAGCGGATGCTAAGGCGCGCTTAGCGGATGGTTCAAGCATAGCCATAGAAAAGATATTGCGGGTAAAGGTTGGATTAGCAGGAGACGAGGCGACGATAGATATGCTCGTTATGCCGTCTATGTTGGACAACGTGATTTTAGGTATGGACTTTCTGTGCAGGATGGGTACGAAAATCCAATGCGGAAAAGTGAACCTTGTTCTCGAAGCGGTGGAGGAACCAACTCCGGGGGTTGGCAGTACCACCGAGGATCGGATAACAAGGAAGAAAAGCAAAATGGACGGCAGCGAAAGGAAAGAACAAAGAGATGTACCAGGGGTACCCAAGGTGGATGACGCCGTGAAAGCCAAGCGAGAGAAAAATCAGGAGATGGCGCCGGGCAACACGGAGTCTCTACTAGGTCGGTTGGAAGATCCGGGCAAAGAAAAGCTTAACCCAACGAGCCCGGCGCGCACAGCGCTTCCAATACAAAAGGAAAATCCGAGGAAAGGCGAAAGGCATCCCATGCACATGTGGAGGGAGACGAGGATTCAAAGGCAGGATTATCTGGCACGGGGAAAGCGAAATCAGAGATGCAACCGAGTGCATTAACAGAAGGAGGGTTGGAATGGCCAGCAGATCTGGAGCCGGCGTTACAGGAATTCTTGGAGACGGAGTTAGCACGTTTCGAAGGACTCAAAGGCGTGTCTAATATAGCCGAGCATCGGATTGTGATGAGGGATGATAAGCCAATAAAACAGAGGTATTATCCCAAGAACCCAGCTATGCAGCGAGTTATCGACGATCCAGTGAACGAACTGATAGAAGCCGATGCGATAGAGCCGTCCAGGAGTCCTCACAAGGCGCCTATTGTGCTCGTTCGTAAAAAGACAAATGAATGGCGAATGTGTATTGAGTACCGCCAGCTCAACGCACATTCAATACCCGACGCGTACCCAGTGCCCAGAATAAACCATATCTTGGAAAGGCTGAGGCACGCACGTTACATATCTACGTTGTATTTAAAACACGGATATTGGCAAATTCCAATGGCAGCGGATAGTCGGGAATGCACGGCGTTTACGGTACCCGGCCGAGGATTGTTCCAGTGGCGAGTCATGCCGTTTGGTTTGCATTCGGCGGGTGCGACATTTCAAAGAGCATTGGACACAGTAATCGGCCCGGAGATGGAACCCCATGCGTTCGCCTACTTAGACGATATCATAGTGATCAGCGAGACGAAGGAGCAGCATACGGCAAACCTAAAGGAAGTTTTTCGTCGGCTGAGGGCAGCAAATTTGAAGCTGAACAGGAAGAAGTGTTCGTTCTTCCAGAGGAAGTTAGTATACCTGTGACATTTAGTGAGTGACGAGGGAATCCAGACTGACCCGTCGAAGGTGGAAGCGATTAACAATTTGAAGGCCCCAGCAAACTTGAAGGAGCTCAGACGGTGCTTAGGCATGGCATCGTGGTATCGGCGATTCGTGCCTTACTTTACGACGGTAGTGCAGCCGGTGACAAGTTTGTTGAAAAAATCCCGAAAGTGGTCGTGGAACACGGAACAGCAGGCGGCATTAGACAGACTCAAACACTGTCTGACGACCGCTCCTGTCCTGGCATGTCCGGATTTCGCTGAGAAGTTCACACTACAAACGGATGCAAGCTATTACGGCCTCGGAGCAGTGCTAACGCAAACTATCGACCAGCAGGAGCGAGTCATAGCGTATGCGAGTCGTAAGTTGTCGAAAGCAGAAGAAAATTACTCGGCGACCGAAAAAGAGTGCCTGGCAATAGTGTGGTCGATCCGGAAGTTAAAATGTTATCTGGAGGGATATCGTTTCGATGTAATCACGGATCATATGGCGCTAAAGTGGTTGGATTCCATAGAGAGCCCGTCGGGAAGGATCGCGCGCTGGACGTTAGAGCTTTAGCAATACCAGTTCGACGTACGGTATCGGAAGGGCAAACTCAACGTGGTGGCAGACGCGTTGTCTCGAGACCCGTTAGAGAAACTCCAGCAAGCCGTGGTTCAACAATTACCAGGAAAGTGGATTCAAGGAATGAAGGATAAAGTCGCCAAGGAACCAACCAAGTATGCGGATTACATCGAGGAATATGGACAGTTATACCGGCACTTAGGCTATCGCGCAGACGATGAGGACTACATCCCATGGAAGCTCTGTGTCGACGAAGAACAAAGGACGCGAGTGCTTAAAGAATGCCACGACGCGCCGACGGCAGGTCACCATGGAATTTGCAAGACGATTATGAGGTTATCACAGCGTTACTACTGGCCGGGAATATTTCGTAATGCAGCCAGGTACGTTAAGTGCTGCGAGAGATGTCAGATATTCAAATCGGAGCAGAGGAAGCCAGCCGGACAGATGCTAACCCGCCAGGTGGCAGAGCCGATGGCCATCCTGTGCGCGGACTTCGTGGGCCCTTTGCCACGCTCAAAACAGGGTAACACGGTGCTTTTGGTGTTTCACGACGCATTCACGAAACGGGTGGAACTGGTCCCCTTGAGACGAGCGACGGCAGCAACACTACAAAGAGCATTTCGCGAGCGAATCTTATGCCGTTTCGGAGTACCAAAGAGATTCGTGTGTGACAACGGAGTGCAGTTCACGAGTCGAAACTTCAAGGCATTTTTGAATTCGCTAGGCGTAGAGGTGGAATATACAGCCCCGTACTGCCCACAGGAAAACCCGACAGAGAGAACAAATAGGACGGTGGAAACTTTGATAGCACAATTCATTTCCGGAAGTCAAAGTTCGTGGGATGAACTAATACCCGAAATCTCTTTAGCCGTCAACTCGAGCATTGCAGATTCAACAGGATTTTCCCCAGCGTTCCTGATGCAGGGAAGGGAACCCCGTTTGCCAGCAACGTTATACGAGGAGAAAACGCCGGGTACGGGAAGTACAGCACAAACACCGGAGGAAAAAGCAGTTTGAATGCAACAAGTATTCAAAATAGTCCAAAGCAACCAACAACGGGCTTCGAAAGACCAAGGGAGGAACTATAACCTAAGGCGGAGGGAATGGCGACCCACCATCAACGATTTAGTCTTATTAAGAACACACCAGCTATCCAAAGCTAGCGACGGATTCGCGGCAAAGTTAGCCCCGAAATAAGACGGCCCGTTCCGCGTTAAAAATTTCTTGTCTCCGAACGTCGTGCGTTTGGTGAAAGAGGGGGAACGGAAGAGCAGAATCGCCAGCATAGGGCAACTAAAACCATTCCATCGAGAAGACAAAGATCCCGAAGTGAGCCGCTCCCCGTTTTAAAAGGCTGGAATTGAATCGGAAAACAAGTTTAAAAAAAAAAAAAAAAAAAAAAAAAAAAACGATTTAACTAACTAACTAACCATTTTATATAAACACCGTTAATCACCGAACTTACAACAATTTATATTAAAGGTTAATTGCGAAGAATGGACAGCATCATCACCCTCAGCAGCGACGAGGACTCTGACACCACCATCCGACGAGAGTATGAAGACGGCGTCTACGGAAAATACTCCGAAGCTCATGTGGAAGACGCAGAAGATAGCGATCGTTCGGAGGTATCAGACTCAGATCCAAGATCGCAGCAGCAGTCGCGTGACCCACGGCGGAACCACCCCCGATATGAGCAAAGGGAAAGAGAGACGTCTCCGAAATCGTTTAAACATACAATGTTTATAAGGAATAAATCTGCGGTGATCACAGTAGACGGCGCAGTCATCGTACAGACGGTGGAGATAACGACGGTAGTCATAGAGGCGCCAAACGCACGAGCACCACAACCATATGTCGAGGAGCTGGCCTCGCCTCCAAACCTTCAAGCATTGGAAGAAGGGGTGGACACCCTACCGAACGAAGGCACTGAAGAGGGTAACCAGACGGAAGCACCTAGCAAGGCGTTGGAAACACCCAGGCCACCGGAAAACGACATGGTCGAGCAAGGCAAAAAGCCAAAAACAACAGGCGACGCAAAGGATGAAAATTGGGAGGATCAGCAAAAGGAAGATGACCTGGAGGAAGCATTTACCGAGTTGGACAGCCCACAGACGTTTGAAGGGATTGATGGATGGGAAGAAGGACTAGACTCGGAGTTGGGCGAGGAGGACAACCACTCGAGATGTCAGCGGAACCCACCCGCACACAACCCGATGGTCTGGATGTCAATACCGTCGAGTTGGAACGTTTACCCTAACGATAGAATTCTGACACGGGCCGCCATTCCGGTCATTGATGCGGAGCTACGAAGCAGAGTCCCTAGGAGCCGACGCAGCCGTTTCACGATCAGGGTAGGAGCGGATACGTTCGCCGTGACACGACACCGCGACGGTAACGTCGCGATCACGAAGAAAGGGGGGGGTGTGAGGTAGGCCAACATTAGCCTCCCTCACAATTTATTATGAAAGAATATATTGTCATTTAATGAAGCTAAGTACATGAAGTACAAATGAGAAGAAGTCTTTCTCACCCTTATATTATAATTTATTAGTTATTAAGAGTAATTAAAAGCTTGCCAATTATTAACATTACAATCATTCATTCTTTATCATATTATACTTTACCATGTTACAATTATGTTCATTAGCTTTTAATAACATTTTGGCTCAAGCAACTTAACAGAATATTCGAACGGCCAGATCGGCGAAAGATGATCGAAGGGTGCGTGCGCTCTCACGACCCACGATCCACAATCGCGACCCACGCGAAGAAGGAAGGCGCGCTCGGACTGAGCACGCGACCGGCGAGGAGTTAGAAATTCGGGTCAAAGGCGTGTAGACGTGTCGGCGGAAAAATTGATTAAGAGCAAGGTTAAACGGTCGCTAAGTGCAGTTGACGAGAGCGAAAACGGAATAGAAGCGTAGCCAAGACTAAAGTAAGCGTAATATAGAACATCTAAGGAAGGCATATAGAAATAAAGGTTCGAAAGACAGAAATACTCTAACCCCAAAACCACGTGTATGCATCATTAGGTTGAGTCGTTTCGATTCGCATTATAAAGTGCTTCGCCAGCTGATGGCGTTCGCTTCAGCTTGGAAGAGAAGAGAAACCTGTGGACTTTGTGGTAGGAGTGCGGTGACAATCCACTTGCCAGCCAAAATCGCCCAGGCATTCCAGTAGGGCGTATTAATGGTAGTTTATCCAGCCTATGGTAATCACCTGGGCTTGGAAAGAGTAATAACTGAGGCTTGTGGTAGGAGTGCGGTGACAATCCACTCGCCAACCCAGATCACCCAGTAAGATCGGTGACGCGACCTTTTGCATTATGACGCTGACGAACTTTACCACCAGTTAGCAATTGTGTTTCGGCAAATATAAATATTTCTTGTAACGCGAGCCTTGGCCAGACTGAGATCTGTACCTCGGCTCAAAATCACTTCTTTACACGTCTTAATTGGAGTGCCATTGGCTGCATATAGTTTGCTTGTGGTTTGTGCGTTGTTGTTTTTTTTTTTGTTGGCGGCAAGATCAAAAAATCCGCACCTGTTTCTATTAAAAATCTCGTTTTCGTTGTCTGATCGGTAACGAATAACCTGCGGCTCTCATTACTTCCCGCTTCGTCGGCCGCGGGTGCCAAAGTGGGTTTTAGTTTTTTGCCTGGCGCTTCTCGAACTCGCAAGGCTCTGTGCATTTTTTAGCCTTGGATCCAAACCTGCCATGATAGTAGCAGAATGGCGAACGAGTTGGTGACTTGGAGATGTTTCGCGAGCTGTTATATGTAGTAGCGTTAGCCCTTCATTTCTTAATTTCCTTGCACAGTGCGTCGATTTCTGCTCCTCCTCCTTGTCTCCTTGTCGTCGTTGCCTGTCTGTGCCGCCGCTATCGTGGGCTTGCTTTGCCCTCCGTAATTATGTCCGCTATCGTTGACATTTTGGCTGAGTCGCCGTCGATGACGCATACAATTGCACGGATATTGTCTGGGAGTTTCTGTAACCAAAGGGATTTGAGAACCTTGTCGGTGATGCTGTTGCCTGCTAGTGTCTTCATTCGTTTCAGCAACTGTGAGGGTTTGAGGTCGCCAAGTTGTAATTCGTGAATGAGCTTGTTGAGTTTGCGCTCGTCCGATTCAGTGAACTCCCTTATTAGGGCCGCTTTGATTGGCTCGTACTTATTGGCAAGAGGTGGATCACTCATGATGTCAGTGATATGCACCAGATACTGCGGTTCTAGTGACGCGACAACATGATGAAATCGCGTTGCATCAGCTGTAATGCCGGCCAATGCAAACTGCGACTCCACTTGTATGAAATACAAGTCCGGCTGTTCCTTGCAGAACGCTGGAGGTTTGACGCCCACACGAAAAATTTCTTGTTGTCGCTGCTGAGCTGGAGCTGGTGCTGCATTTAGCTGTGCGTTTTCGAGGACTCCTCCGCAACCTTGCTGTTCTTCTTGAGTGGACATTTTTACGCCTATTATAGTGCACTTCTGAATTTCACAATTGTTCGCCTGAGTGCGCAATTATATGCTTGATTGCGTCAGCCAATTTCGCAATTATGTTTTTGAGCCAGAAATGCGTGTATTCTAGCGTCGGGGTCACCAATGTGAGATTAGTAAGTGTTCATCACTTTAATCATTTATTAATTATAATAACTTTAATGGTACAATTAGTTTTTAATAGAAAAAGGCGCGTGGTGCGTTTTGTTCTTCTGAATGCTCAAGTTGTGTGTTCGTGTCATTGAGCTAGTTCAGTTCGTGTTGTCGAACTAGAGTATCGATTACAATAAGTATGTGCCTATGAACTATCGTGACCACCACAGAGTCATCCCAGCAATCACAAACGCTGCCTCCGAGGACACAGTCCGGAAGGCACAGCATACCCGCAGAGCAAAGAGCCGATTAGTTGACTCTATGCCCCTTATGTAGCTAGCCACCGATATAGCGCCGATCCAGATTGGTGCTGAAACAGGATGACCGACTTCATGACGTGAATTAGAAGCAACCTCGTATGCTGCCTCGGACCTCGCGTGTTTGGCATCATCCTCGCCAGTGCGCGTCCGGTAACCGCCGCCTTAATGTGGACAAACGCGAGATGCTCTCCGAAGCTGAGGCGCCTGTCAATGATCACGCCTAGGTAGCGGATCCAATCCTTAGACCTCAACGTGACGCCATCCACCATGAAATCAACATATTCCACCTTTTTTCTGTTGCTGATGTGTACCGCCTCCGTCTTATGAGCAGCCAACTTTAGTCCCACGGATGACAACCATTGTGTCACAGCATCTACGCACCAATTACAGAGCTCTGTGACTCGCCGTAGATCCTTAGCCACCATTACTAAGGCGACGTCAGCAGCGTAGCCAACTGCGGTAGACCCCTCTGGTAGCTGGATTCGAAGTATGTCATCATACATGATGTTCCACAGGAGAGGGTCTAAAACAGATCCTTGAGGAACTCCTGCAGAGACAGCGTATTCCTTTTCCCCCTCGTCCTTTTGAAACCGAAGGATTCGGTTTTCAAAAAAGCTCCTCACGATCGCTACTAGGTAATTTGGAGCCTGAAGTAGTACCAAGGCATCCAGGATGCAGCTCCAATTGGCAGTGTTGAAGGCTTTCTTCACGTCAATGGTCACAACAAGACAGTAGTGCTTACTGCCGAAACGCCAGCGGGGGCCGGCGATAGCCTCAGACGCTATACAGACAACCGTTTTAATAGCGTCAGTAGTAGATCTTGCCTTTCTGAAACCATACTGGAAAGGCGATAGACCACCAGCGTTCCGTACGGCAACGTCCAGCCTAGCACAGATCAGCATCTCCAGGACCTTGCTACGGTTATCGATGAGGCAGATGGGCCTATATGCCGAGGGGTCATCAGGGGGCTTGTCGGGCTTGGGTAAGAGCACAAGTTGCTGTACTTTCCAACTGTCCGGAAAAGTACCCTCGCGCAGGCACTTAGAGTACAACTCTGCGAACAGACCAGGCTGCAAGGTGCTTGCTATCCTCAGGCAGCGGTTTGGCACACCGTCTGGACCCGGGGCCTTGTTGGCGATGAGCTTGCGTGCAGCAGTCTCCATCTCCTCCACGGTGAACGGAAAGAAGCCCTCAAATGTGGACGGTCCATGAACAGGTGGTAGTGGGCTAATTCTTTGAGGAAAAAGGGTTTCCACTATGTCCCTCACACGAGCAAACTCCATTGGCGCATCGCCTCTGCCCCTGCCAATGCGCTTGACTACCATCCTGGAGGCTGTGCCCCAGGGATCGTTGTCCGTCAAGTCGCAAAGCTTGAGAAAGCACTCCTTTTTACTGGCCCTGATTGTGTTTTTTAGAACTTCCCTTGCTGACTTATACTCCAACTGCAGTGAGCGTGTTGAGCTCGAGTCCCTACGCGCTGCACGCTGATAGCGCCTTCTCGCCCTCAGGCATTCCCGTCTGGCCTCAGCGATGTTCTCATTCCACCAGAACATGCTGGTATGATGGCGTTAAAAGGCCTTGCGCAAGGGCATGCTTGCAGCGCAAGCTCGCCTAATTGCTCAGCTATCTGTTCCACCATAACCAGCGCCGGTCCGCCTGCTGCCATTCGGGAGATGGCTTCGACGAAGATGTCTGTGTTAAGGGACACAACACGGAACGCTTTTCCAGAGGGTGGCCTTGCCGGCGATCGCAGGGTTTCACCTACTGCGAAGACGATGGCCTCATGGTCGCTTCGAGTGTAGCAGTCGCTTATACGCCACTGGGCCGTGCGGGCGAGTGCACTGCTAACGTATGTTAGGTCGATGATTGATCCAGCACTACCCCTATTGAACGTGTTTCTTGTCCCAGTGTTGAGAAGAACCAAGTCCAAATTTGCCATCGACTCCACGAGGATGGTTCCTCTAGTATTCGTCGACGAGCTGCCCCACTCCGTAGACCACGCGTTGAAGTCGCCGGCAACTATGACCCTTGCGTCCTCTGCAATTTCCAACGTCCCCACCTCGAAGGCTTCGATCGTAAGGCTGGAAGCCAAGGAACAACTGTAGAGCCACAAATCGCCTACCTTAACTCGAACAAAGCTGTCAGAGACTAGGGTGTGAGTGAAGGGGGACTGCTGATCGCCACAGTTCCACAAAGCAGCCTTTCCAGAGCTGTCAGAAGCCCACAGCCCGCGGTTAGTTGACGCCCGGTGATGGGGTTCACTAAGCATGGCGACATCGATGTTCTCATCAAGAATGAGTTGCTCCAGCAAAGCTTGTGCAGCTACGCAGTGGTTAAGGTTGAGCTGCAGGACCATTTGGCGTGCTTAACAGCTTCCCGATAGGCAGGACGCCTATAACTGCCTGTCGCATGGTCAGTCGTCTTTTCACCTTTTCTTGTGCATAGGGCACATTTTGGCGGCTGATTGCACGATCTCGCAATGTGACCGAGGGTTCCACACTTGTAACAAGTCTTACTCAGGTCAGCCGTGCACTTGCAGTGGGCAGCGATGTGGCCATATTCCAAGCATTTGAAACAACGCCTTGGCTGCATCAAGGGCCTAATGCTGCATACCGCCCACCCGATGCGGATTTTCCCACTTTCGACCAGCTGAACCGCCTTAGCCGTCGGTAAGCCCAGGGTTGCAGTTTGCAGGCCAGCCCTCGTGTGCCGCAACGACTTGACGACGCTGCCATCCAGCGTTGGGTCCTCAAGGGCAGACCTAACAGCATACAGGACCTCCTCCTTGGTCGCCAGCTCATCTAGATCGCAGATTTCTACCTGATTGGATTCCGATAAAGTTTTCACTGTAGCCCGTCCAACCAGCACCGTGCCAACGGCGAGCTGCAACTCGTTTGCACTGTGTGCTGGCTGTTTGCTTAGCCGAATCAGCAGATCGCCTTTCGCCGTCTTGCGGATTGTGCTAACGTCTTCTCTTAGGTGCGCAAGTGATGGCTCGCTCCTAACCACTTTAAGGATACCTGCATAGCTGCAGTCGCCCAGGCCAGACACGGTGACTGCGTCAGCCCGTGTACGAGCTGATTTGCCTTTGCGGCCAACCACCTTCGACCAGGGATTATCCTTAGGCAGGGATGACACACGGGGGGGGGCTCATGATTTTGCGTGCTTACAGTCGCAGTCGCAGTCACCTTAATACTTTTTGGGGGTGTCGTGCGGTAAGATGTGGAAACATCTCGCAAGCGTTTCGGTGTACCCTTGGCTTGTACCGACAAACCATGTATACTCCTAGCAACTCTATTGGAGCCGCCCTCAACCGTTGGCGTTGTCTGGACGGCCTTCTCAGCTGCTGCAGAACCCAGACAGCTCATAGCTTGCCTTTGCAAGTCCACTAATCTTGCAAGCTCCTCGCGCTCCAGATTATTGATGTGCCTTTTGGTGTCAAACCGGGCACTTATTCCATCTATGCAAACCCCCATCTGCGCTAGGATGCTCCGTAGGTTAGTGGGAGACCTGGGTGGGTGGGCACCGTGCTACCAGCTCCCTGCAGTGTTGGTCGCTCAACAGCCGCTACCAAAAGCGCCAGTGAAGATGCCTCCATTGCCCCCATTGCCGGAGACACAGCCTCTACGTGAGGCAGAGATAAGCCCAGTCTAGGCTGTAGCGATGGTGGAGATCGCGCCAACGCTGGCCTTCGGAAGAATGGCGACGACTCATCTGCCATCCTAGAGATGTCGCGGTTACTTTGCTACGAACTCTGATAGCAATCCCCAGGTGACCAAATATTTCCCTTCGGTTTAGCCGATGGGGGTTATACCGCCCCGTTTCGGTCACCAGAGCCACCTCAAAGTGCACCGCCTTAGCGAGGAAGGGTTGGTTATAACCAGCTCGGCTTCGGCAAAAGCAGCAGATTCTGCACCTTCCAGACCTGTGGAAAAGTCTTTTCATGCAAGCAGGCAGTTAAAAGATCGGCAAATTGTTCGGCTTTCAGAGTCAAATCCAGCTTCAGCGCACGGTTCGGTATACCGTCTGGACCTGGTGATTTGGACGCCACGATGCTTCTGGCCACTTCGAGTACCTCCTCCGGCGTGATAGTATCTGGTACGGTGTGATGTTGGTGCTCCATTTGTGCTGCGGAAAAGGTCAGCGGACTGGCACGTGGAAACAAGCACTCCACGACCTCTTTCATCCTGTCGGGCCTCATCGAAGGGTGGTGTTGATTCCCTGCATGGATGCGCTTGACTACCGTTTTGTACGCTCTACCCCACGGATCTTGCTCAGCAGAGTCGCACAATTGCAGGTAGCACTCTCTCTTGCTCGCCTTGATAGCCTTTTTGAGTGCGCCTCTCGCCCGTCTGTACTCCTCCCGGCTTCTCGCACAGTCTGGCCTATTAGCTGCACGTTGGCTTAGCCTTCTGGCCCTGATACAGACGTGGCGTGAAATCGCAATTTCAGCGTTCCACCAATATGTGGGGGCATGGACGTCGCAGTGCCATACTAACATCACAGGCCGAGGAATTTTTCTCTGTCATTTGAGCTGCACGACCGTCTGCACGTCCTGACGTAGAGAGCTGCGCGATTGCTCGAGAGAACACAAGAGCGTCGAAGGTGTCCTGCCGGTAGTGCTTATCGATTGGTGCGCTATGCACATTACGCTCTCGCTGGCCACCAAGTGAGCATATTATGGCATTATGGTCGCTTGCTGTATAGACGTCACTAACTGCCCACTGTGCTGCGTTGAACAGGGAGAGGCTAACGAAGGTTAGGTCTATTACTGAGCCAGCCCCAGCTCTGGAGAAGGTGTGCCCGCTTCCACTGTTGAGTAGCGCGAGGTCCAGTGGAGCCAGTGCTTCCAAGAGCACTCTGCCTCTGAAATTCGTTAGAACGCTGCCTCATTCGAGTGCGCATGCATTAAAGTCGCCCGCGAGAATAATTCTGCTGCGACCCCTGGCATCGTCAACAAGTTGCTCCAAGATTGCTGAGAAAGCGGCGAGTGATAAGCTTGGCTCGAAGTAACAGCTGTATATGCAAAAGCTGCCCAGTCCTGCTCTTACAAAACCTTCAAACTCCTGCACTTCAGTCAGCTGCTGGGTTGTACCACATACCCACAACGCAGCCTTCTTGCTAGTGTCCGATGCCCAGATACCTGATGGTGCGATCGGCACCCGATGAGGCTCACTTAGTATGCATTTATCAATGCAATGCTCTTTAGTTGACTGCTCCAGAAGCGACTGAGCAGCCATGAAATGATTAAGGTTTAGCTGCAGTAACTTTAACATTTCGTTCGCTCTACAGCTGCTTTATAAGCCGGGCAGGTAAAACTACCCGTAGTGTGCTCCACGCTTCCTGACGCCTGCTTAGAGCACAGCCAGCACTTTGGTAGCTTGCTGCATGTTCCCGCCTCGTGGCCGGCCTCGCCACACCTGACGCACGTGCCCCTTCGGTCGTCGTTGCTTGTGCATTTCGCTGCAATGTGCCCAAATGCCAGGCATTTATAACACCGCAGTGGCTGCACAATGGGCCGTATGTGGCCAACAGCCCAGCCAACGCGGATTTTACCCAAATTCAGTAACCGTCCGGCTAAAGCGGTTGGAAGGACCAACGTTGCCGACGATGTGCCGCTACGAAGGGCACGAACAGAGCGGACTGCATCGACCGTAAGGCTTGAGGCGTCTATGGCCTTCTGAACTGATTCGATTAACTCCTCCTTTGTTGATAGTCCGTCTAAGTCGCGGATTTCGACTCGCTGGACGTCTACTAGCGTTTTGACCTTCGCCTTGTCTTCCAACGCTTTTGCCATGGCTGCTTGCACTTCCTCAGAGCTGTGCGAAGGCTTTTTATTTAGGCGCAGCAGCAGGTCACCATTGGCTGCTTGCCTGATCCCCTATACATCTTCGCAGTATTGGCGCAAGGACGAGTCGGTTTTTAGACGCGAAGCATGTCGGCGTAGCTGCAGCCGTCAACCCCAGAGATTGCGATTGCGTCTGCACGATTTCGCCTGTGTGACTGCCACCTTGGCTTCACCTTCGACCAGGTCGATTGTGGCGCTGCCTGTATTGCTGCGTTTGGTGCTGCGTTTGGTGGCGCTTTTGGTGCCGCTTTTGGTGCCACTGATAGTTCCCTCGGTGCCACCTGGGGGGCTTTAGAGGGGGCTTGCCTAGGTTGTTTAGGTGGAGTGTTGCGCTGATCAGGCAACTCTTTTTGTCACTTAGGCGTTGGTTTGCTACCTTTGCTACGGACAACGCCAGGGCGGTGAGCTGTTATCTCCATGTCCCTGCAGCGAGGACAGTCCGAGATTGTTGGCGTCGTCTGGGTATTGCCAGCTGCTTCTTGGGGCTTGCTAAGCTTAAGAGCTGCCTCGTGCAGCTTGACGATCTTTAAAAGCTCATCGCTCACCAATGTATTAATGTGGCGTTGGCCTCTAAAAAGCTCAGACAAACCTGAGAGAGCCTTGCCCATCTCTTCCAGCGCCCTTTGCAATGTGCCTGGTAGCTTCACTTATTTCGCAACTGGCCAGACAACTGGTTTCGGCAAATGCGCTGCCAGTGGGGTTTGCAGCGGTGTGGGAAGCGCAGCGTCTTCTGCCGGGGGTGGTGCAACCACCTGGAGGGGGGATCTCGGCAATGCCGAGCGGCGCACCATTTCACCCATCCTTTCTGGATGGACTCAAGCAGAGCTCAAGCAGTCCCACGTTGACCACAGGTTTCCCTATGGTTTGAAACCGCTGGAGGTTATACCGCCCCGAATCGGTCACCAGAGCCCCACGGAGCACCACCGCGACGGAGGGGGTTGGTAGTAGCCAGTTCCGTGGCCTTTTGCTATCTCTACTTAGAGACTCCTACTTGGATGCCGATAAAGAGACCCGCTTGTAGTTATGCTACACTTGGCATAGGCCCTTCTGAGTATGCAATGGAAATTCGAATACCCTGTTCTTACTCCTATTGCACCAGAGACACCCACCAAGCTCACTACTGCCACCTGCTGCCAACAAGGCGAACACGGTGAACACTGTTTGTTAAGTTAGCCCTGCTGCGAATAAGCGGCAATCCCTGGGATGTTGCGCGATCGGCTGGCCTTGAGATCACGCTAAAAACACAAACAGCTCACTACAGAGAATTAGGTGTTGCACTGTGTGTATTTTAATAACTCACACAGGCGAGACTGACCAAAAAAAAAGCGCGCGCGATCTGCTGGTGGGAAAGGCCTTAACGAAAAGACACTGAATTTCCAAGAATGCGGAAGACAATAGCAATAAGCTGCGTAGGTAAGTGGTCTGGCACTATCACCGACCTGATACAAAGTGTTCTGATTTTTTTATTACAGATAAGTCACTTTCTAACTTTCGTTGGTGACGGTTGTGTTTTTCCGTGCTCCGAGTAAATTATCTGTTTTCTTGTGATTGTGATCGGTGTTTTCATTGGTAACATTTGTAAACATTTACTGAAGTGATCGCAAGTGTACTTTGTATGTATTTACGTGTATAGTTATAAAACTGACGGCTTAGTATTTGATTTTATTTAAGGTTGAACAGCCGCTGCATTGCTTAAAATTACAGAAAACACACATCCATACATACTTATATTTGCTTTTATATACTCTGTGTTTTCGTCTGCTAACGCCAATCACTTTGTCTATTTTCTTGCTCTCGCTCTCCAACGTCAGTCCTCCCAGCTCTCAACCGCTCTTCGCAGTCGTTCTTGTTGTTATAACTGCTTACGTGCTCACGCACTCTCGCCTAGCACTTTTTGATTTTTACCGTTTTATCGTGCTTTTTGCATTTATACGTTTGAACTTATACATACCTGCACCCTACCTTTTTTTGCTAAAGCTTATTACTTCATGATGCTTGTCTGTTGCAGTGCAAATTGCAAATTGGTTGGTTCAACCAACCAAGATTTTATTTTGTGTGGTCTATGTGACAACATCATCCACATGAAATGTGTTGGCTTTACAGCCAAAACCAGGGAATGTCTGCTTGCTGACACAGGCCTTAAATGGTATTGTGGGTCTTGTAAAGAGGCGGTGAAAGAATCTTCACAATTTATGAGGCAGACTCACGAAGGCTTTAAAGCTATGCACGTTGCTTTTAATAACCTGCAAAAGTCTTTCGAGCAGCTTGAGTTCAATTTCAAAAAAGGCAAAGTGATAGCTGAATCCCCGAAGCGTAAAAAGACTTCGGGACCTCACCCGATAACTGTCCCACCTGTCCTGCCCACTAAACCGCTTCTAGCGCCTAGCAATAATCCCCCCATGGGTACTATTGCTAGCTCATTAATTTTATTTAACTCCCCGGCAACGAATCTTAACAATAACCTTGCCACTAATAACATAATTTGTGATCCTATTAGTGAGTCCTCCGGTCCAACAGTTAGTGTGCCTATTGACTCTACTGGCGTTACAATTGGGGCACACAAGCCTCTGGTTGTTGTGCCACTAAATAAATTTGTTTTTGTTTCTATGCTGGCATCCGATACGTCATTGGATGATGTTGCAGCATGCGTTAAAAGTAAAATCGATTCCCCTCTTATTGTTGTTGAAAAGTTTAAATTTAAACATGCCAGATGTATATATTCTTTCAAGTTGGGTGTACCGCCTGAACTTTTCTCGACAATTTGCTCTGAAAAGTTTTGGCCGCCGCAGCTTGTCGTAAAGGAGTATACGAATAGGCGAATTAATAACAATAATGGTATTAGGATCAATAGCACACCGCCTGTTGGCCATCCTGTTGCCTCCACCTCGGCGGCAAAAAACTAACTGAAGTAATTAGCTTGGCCTATCAAAATGTTAGAGGCCCTAACACTAAACTGGCTAAATTATATATTAACAGCTTATCTTTTGATTCTCAAATAGTTGCACTTACTGAAACCTGGTTAAAACCTGATATTTCTGATTACTCCATTTTTCCTTCTTAATATAACTTGTACAGGTGCGATCGCACTTCCCGCAAAGAGGGTGGTGTTCTCATTGCTGTTGACTCCTGTATTTCCTCTGAACAGATTCTTTCTCAGCATCTTCCGGACATAGAGTTTTTATGTGTTAAAATATTATCAAACGGCTGATCACTTTATGTTACTTGCTCTTATATTACTCCTCAATCTGATATTAACATTTACTCGTCCCTTCTGAGTGCCCTGCAACTTGTTTCGTCATTTTTGACAGATATGGATAACCTGATAGTGGTTGGTGATTTTAATCTGCCACATGTTGTATGGTCTGTGAATGACACATCTTCGGCGGTGTTACCAGTCACTTCTGATGATTTTATCGATGGCCTACTGGAGTTAGGCCTATCGCAAGTTAACAGAGTGCATAACTGTAGTGGTAGAATGTTGGAATTAATATTGCAGTAATGCTTGTAAAATACCCTCTCTGGTGCTTCCGGAGGATACCTACCATCCAACCGTAGAACTATCCATCGAAATTCTTAACCCTATTTCAGTATCTAAAAATACTTTAAAAACCCGTTGCTTTCGTAAAACTAACTTTACTAAATTAAATTATCTTCTTCAAAATACTAATTGGTCGCGCCTTTATTCTTGTAGTGATATAGAAACTGCTATAGCCATATTTTATAGGAACTTGAATTCGCTTTTGGATATTTGTGTTCCCCTCACTTGTTCTTCAGGTGACAATAAACCTCCTTGGTTTACGAGAGAACTATCGAAGTTAAAAAACGCAAAGAAAAGATCATATAAAGAATTTAAAAAATCGGGAACTACTTTAGATGTATCTTCGTATTTAGTAGCAAAATCTAGTTTTATTTCCGTTAACACATCTTGCTATAATAATTATCTAAATCGTTGTAGACTAAACTTTTCACGTGACCCTAAACAGTTTTTTAAATTTGTTCACTCTAAACGTAAGACTTCTTGCTTGCCATCCTCAGTATACCTAGATGATACAAAAGCAAGTCCTGATTAGGCAGTAGCCGATCTATTTGCTGAGTATTTTCAATCAGTATATTTAACGAATTGACATAGTTGCAGTAATTCCTATCCTTTTAAAGTTCAATCGTCAAATTGCATATATATCCCAGTAATTACTGAGTGTACGCTTCTAAGTGACCTTTACTCTATCAAACCAAGCTATCTGCCTGGTCCTGATGGAGTGCCAGGTTGTATGCTTAGATACTGTGCGGATTCACTTTGTAAACCTTACTTAAATTATTTAACTTGTCGGTTGACTCAACTGTGATTCCTGCTATATGGAAGGAATCCTTTATAATTCCACTCCATAAAAATTCTTCTAAGTCTAACGTTAAAAATTATAGGGGCATATCCAAGTTGTCCGCCATTTCTAAAGTCTTTGAAAAAATTATATGTTCTCAACTGCAACACTCATGTAGATCAATTATATCGCCTTATCAACACGGTTTTGTTAGGAGTAGATCTACTACCACTAACCTTCTTGAATTCACTTCGCTTGTTATCAAAGGGTTTCAGGAAAAAATGCAAACTGACGTTGTTTACACCGATTTTAGTAAGGCTTTTGATTCTGTAAGTCATTCTCTGTTGCTTCAAAAAATAAATATTATTGGATTTCCATCAAAACTTTAATTGTGGCTTTCGGAGTACTTGTGTGGCCGAAGACAAAAAGTTGTTTTTAAATCGTCAGTATCTAAACCAATTTTGTCTGGTGTTTCCCAGGGTAGTCATCTTGGTCCTTTGCTATTTAATTTGTTTATTAACGATCTCCCAGCAGTTATAACTAACTCTTTTGTGTATATGTTTGCTGATGATGTGAAGCTATGTTTCACCTAGAATGACGCTTCCCTGTGTAATTTACTACAGTCGGATTTGGGTGCTTTGTCAGCCTGGTGCCGTACTAACTTACTAAATTTAAATTGTTCTAAATGTAAAGTCATATCTTTTTGTAGAAGTACCCCTCATACTGATTGATGCATCACCACTTGACCGCGTGTTTGAAATTAAAGATTTAGGCATAATTCTTGATCCTAAATTAAAGTTTGACGCTCATATTTTGCTAATGGTCAATAAGGCCATTAATGTACTTGGCTTCATCAAGCGGTGGTCGAAAGAGTTTAATGATCCCTACACCACTAAATAGCTTTATACATCCCTAGTACGTCCCATCCTGGACTATGGATCTTGTGTGTGGTCCCCACAATACTCGATTCACCAGGATAGAATTGAATCTGTGCAGAAGAAATTTCTTCTATTTGCCCTTAGAAGTTTTAAGTTTTAAAGTAGACTCCTTTTAATAAATCTGCCCTCCCTGTTAAACCGTAGAACTATGCATGGAGTATTATTTATTACTAACCTACTTAATGGTGAAATCGACTCATCAGTTCTATTGAGTCGAATTAAATTTAATGTCCCAATTAGATCTTCACGTAAGTTTTTACCCCTTAGCCTTGATCGTTGCTTCAGCAACTATTTAATTCATGAACCATTTCGTGTTATATGTTCCGACTATAACAAACTCTATTCTCTTGTCTCCTTGGAGGCCTCAACTCCAGTACTAAAAAGATCGATCCTTTTTGCGTTATCTAATCGTAACCACTAATTACTAATCTAACGCTGGTCTGATTGGGTTTTTCTGGGTTTTTCCCAATCCTCGCAACAAATGTTGGACTACTCAATTTTTTATTGAATTTCCCAGAGCTTTAACGTTAACTTTTATATATATTTTCAGATTTATATATTATTCTATATTTTACTTAATTAAATTTTTTAACTATTTTTTATACCAAATTATCTACAATTTTGACATCTGGATATTTATCTTTCTCTGATAGTATTCGTGATTGCAATTCTTTATATTCTGCATCTTGGAAACTGGGTGACTGTAGGTTTACAAGAGGGCCCTTGCACTCTATGCTAGCTATTTCTTCATTGTATACGCGAGACAACGCGTCTGGAACGGTATGATCTCTTCCCTTACGATGACTTATTGAAAAGTAATATCCCTATCCCTATTAAAGTAGCTAAACATTCTCTTTCTGTTACACTATAGTTGCGTTGCGCTGTATTTAGTTTTTTGCTCATATTCGATTGGTTTTTCATCGCCATTTTTGTCACGTTGTGTTAACACAGCACCTATTCCGTAATCGCTTGCATCACAATGCAAATAAAATTTTTGTGAAAAATCAGGATTCTGTAAAATTGGAGCGGATGTTAGCATTACTTTTAATTTGTGTAATGCGTCTTGAGCATCATCTGTCCAGACAAACTTTTTCTTTTTAGATATCAGTTGAGTCATAGGGTAAGCGGTGTCAGAGAAGTTTTTAATAAATCTTCGGTACCATCCTGCTAATCCCAAAAATCCCCGTAATTGGCGTAATGTTTTTGGAATTGGCCAAGCCAGAATCGACTCGATTTTTTCCGTATCTGTTGCAATACCACCATGCCCAATAACATAACCCAAATATTTTGTTTGAGTAACGCAAAATTTGCTCTTTGCAATATTTAAGTTCAAGTTGGCTTTTCTAAACTGTTTTGCTAATATTCTTAGACCTTTTAAATGGGAGTCAAATGTATCTGAAACTACGATTACATCGTCTAAGTATCCAAATACGCAATGTTTTAATTCTGCAGGTATCAGTTCATCCATAAGTCTACACATGGTTTGCGGAGCGTTGCATAATCCAAAGGGCATAACTTTAAATTGTTAAACCGTAGAACTATGCATGGAGTATTATTTATTACTAACCTACTTAATGGTGAAATCGACTCATCAGTTCTTTTGAGTCGAATTAAATTTAATGTCCCAATTAGATCTTCACGTAACTTTTTACCCCTTAGCCTTGATCGTTGCTTCAGCAACTATTTAATTCATGAACCATTTCGTGTTATATGTTCTGACTATAACAAACTTTATTCTCTTGTCTCCTTGGAGGCCTCAACTCCAGTACTAAAAAGATCGATCCTTTTTGCTTTATCTAATCGTAACCACTAATTACTAATCTAACGCTGGTCTGATTGGGTTTTTCTGGGTTTTTCCCAATCCTTGCAACAAATGTTGGACTACTCAATTTTTTTATTGAATTTCCCAGAGCTTTAACGTTAACTTTTAATTATATTTTCAGATTTATATATTATTCTATATTTTACTTAATTTAATTATTTTAACTATTTTTAATTTAAATTAAATTTGATTCATTTTAATGTCAGCTGCTCTTAGCTGACTATAAATAAATAAATAAATAAATAAATAACGGGCATCCGGGGACAGTAAAAGCTGTGATAGCACGAGAATTCTCAGATAACCTTATCTGCCAGTACGCATCCTTTAAATCTAGCTTAGTTATTATATTTGCTTTTGGCATTCGAGCAAATATACCTTCTATATTTGGAAGAGGGTATGCATCTTTTTTGCTAACTTCATTTATCTTTCTAGCATCTAAGCAGAGTCGAATTTTTCCTGGTTTGATAGCCATACGCATGGGTGAACTCCACGCACTATATGATGGCTCGATTACTCCTAACTCCAGCATACGATCAACCTCATGAAATATTAGCTTCTCAACAGCAGGAGAAACCGGGTAAAATCGTTGTTTGACTGCTTTTGCGTTTCCTATGTCGATTTCATGTGTCACCAAGGAAGTGTGTCCTAGCCCTTGTTTTTCAAAACTGGGAAATAATTCAATTACCTCGCTAAGTTGATGCTGCTGTAATCTTGTCAAATGATATTTTTGATTATCCTCACTGTACGAACCGTTAACTTCTTAAGAGCGTTACTGGTATTGTTGTACACGATGTTGACTCTTATATATCCCTTCCCTAAGTGCGCTTTGCCGTCCGCTGTTTTAACACTAGACGAAATGCTTTTGAATTCCCAATATTTACTCCAATTTATTTGAGCCAGGTCTGACCCTATGCAACTTATGTTAGCTCCAGTATCCAGAAGACCAAGTTCTTCGAACCCTTAAAAGTTTACTGTAGAATAAAAGCGTCCATCTCTTTCACAATTTATAATTGAAGCTATTAATAATTTACGATTTTTCTTAACTTTTTGCCAATAATTAACACCGCGATTCTTTTGCTTTCTCGCTTTGTTAGAAGATTTTTCGCCAAATATTATTTTTTGAGCGGCTTTTTAATTTGCCGCACGTTCTTGATATGACTTGTTTAAAAATTTGTTTTGCATGTCCGCGAAATTTCTATCTCTATCGGGTTTTAAAATAGTTATAGCTGTTTGAGTAGGTAGTGGTTTTTCAGTTGTTAAGTCTGATTTTGAGCCTACTACTGTTGAATCTATTTTAGCAATTGCTGTGGGACTATTCGATTGGGTTGATCGAATGGGCCCTCCCTGAGGTTTTTCGACTTTTTGTTTAAACATGTGTTACACTGCGGCTTATAAATATTTTTCGCACCACATCCGTAGCAAAACACATTTCTTGCCTGCAAGCACATATCCCAACAGTGTCCCTCTTGATCACAATTCCAACATATTATCATCAACTTCCATAACTCTGATTTCTTCATCGGTTTCCATATTCTCACTTGATTCGAGTACTGCCACCTGCTTTCTGGCTGCATAAGAGTTAATAGTTTTTTTCTGCGATTTTAAGTTAGCTTGTTCTGCTAACAAATTTTCTCGCATCCGACCCATTTTCCTTAATTGCCCTACAGAAGTAATTTCTTCGTACAGTATCTTATGTCTAATTTCCATACGTAAGTTACGAATAAGAAGTTTAATTAAACGAGATTCTTCGAGCGGCCTGGTCAATCTAGTTGCTATGCTCATTACGTTATCATAAAACTCATCAAAAGACTCTGAGCTTTCTTGCTTTCGAGCTCGCATTTCTTCCTCAATTTCGTCATCAGTTTTAAAATCACCAAATTGCCTTTTAAGAGCGGTACAAAATTCTTGCCAATCATTCACGCCATTCTCCTTGCGATGTTGCCAACACCATTCCCTTGCTTTTCCTGTTAGGAGACTATGTAAGTTCTTGCAAATCGACCTGAAATCGCTATTAAGAAAATCTTGAGTGAACGATCGAATTCTATACAAAAATTCATCAACTGGGAGTCCTTTTGCTGAACCGTCAAACTTTAAATTCCAGCTTTGAATCAAGTTGGTTATTTTCTCAGGCCCCAGTGAATAATGATTATCATTATCAGCCCCATTGCCCGCATTTCTTTGCCTAACACGTTGCTGAGGTATTTGGTTTACTGCCTCACTAGCCACAAACCTAGCCAGTGGATTATTTATTGACAAAGCTGCTAGTTTGGTGTCTTTAACGGATTCTAAGCGATGCATTAGATCTTCTATATTAATATCTCTGCCTCGAGATCCAACGTTATACGGTGGTTCACTTATTGACTGAGCGTTTCCCAATTGCAATGCTTTAGGTCTTCCTTTGGGCTTCTTATTTGATGTTCTATTTATGTGCCCTTGTGTTTGCGGCCTAGTGTTATGTACCCTAGGAATTGTTCCTGTAGTTTTTATTGTTTCCACTTCAGAATTTTCGTCACTCGAACCCACTTGTGCTTGTCTAATATCATTTGGATGAACTTGCTTTTTACAAGTAAAGCATTCCTTGTTATCTTCAATATATGCCAAAATGCAAGCCATATGAAAAATGTGGTCGCACGGAGCAATACCGCAATCTTCATTGGATCCTACTTTTTGCATACAAATATTGCATTCAAATTCTGCTGCAAAGATCATTCTACGTTGATCTGTTGAGCGCGATGGCTCTTTTGGCGAATGTGCAACGGTAGCCATTGTTAATTGTATTTTATTCATTTAAGTTTTTTGATGTGTTAACATCTTTAGCGGCGCACAGTGGCGCCCGTAGAACAAGTCAAGTGTCAAAAATCAAAAATTGCATGTGCCTCTAAAAAATACTGAATGAACCTACTTTATAGGAAATTTTCCAGCGATTTCAAATCTGCAATCCATAATGTAACCGGATTTTTTGTTTAGAAGATATAGCTTTTCAAAGTTGTCTGATTTTTTGTGTTACATAAAAATCACAATTTTAAGGTAATTTGGTCGGCTTTGAGATACAATATCTCAAAAACTAAGTTACGGATCGTCATTATTTTTGGTTCTATTGATAGATCTATTTATTAAGAAAAGAATAAAAAAAAATTATACTGTTTGCTTTGCGTTTGGCCAGGCAATTCAATATTTACCGACTATCCACTTTTTCACTATTTCTCAACTTTGATGGAAAATAAAAAAAAATTATATCACATTATATCGCCAATTTTTATACTCGATACCGAAGGTAAAGAGTATATTGGTTTTGTGCAATGTCCGTCTGTCCGTCCGTATGTATGCAAGTTTTTTCCACACCCTTCAAGCTAGAGACTTGAAACTTTCCAATTCTCTTTATCTATGGGATAGTAAATTAAAGTGTCAAGATTGGGGTTCTACCATAACTGGGGGGCTGGCGAATCGATAAATTCGATAACTCAAAAACGATAAATCCGCATATTTCACATACCCTTACAGCTAGAACTACCAAATTTGGTAAGAAGATAGCTACTAGCAACCCCCAAAAAACTGCATCAAAAATTTTGGAGCCACGATCCCCATTCCGCCCCCAGACCCCCCGCATTTTAAAGTCAAAAAAGCCTATATCTCAAACAGTTTTTGAGCTAGAGCCACCAAATTTGGTGCCAATTTAGCTGATGATGACCCCCCAAAAACTGCACCAAAAGTTTGGATGCCACGCCCACCAATACCGCCCTAGCCGCCCCCAATTGCCCCAACGCTTCGTAAAAAACGGGAATGCGTGTATCTTCCAGAGTAGTGGAGCTAGAGCCACCAAATTTGGTAGGAAGATAGCTGGTAACGACCCCAAAAGAACTGCATCAAAGTTTTGGAGCCACGCCCACCCATACCGCCCCCAGCCCCCCCCCCAATTTTGAAATCAGAAAAGCCTATATCTCCCACAGTTTTTTAGCTAGAGTCACCAACTTTGGTGCCAAGATAGATGATGATGACCCCCCAAAAACTGCATCAAAAGTTTGGATGCCACGCCCACCAATACCGCCCTAGCCACCCCCATCTGCCCCAACGCTTCGTCAAAAACGGGAATGAGTGTATATTCCAGAGCAGTGGAGCTAGAGCCACCAAATTTGGTAGGAAGATAGCTGGCAACGACCCCCAACAATCTGCATCAAAGTTTTGGAGCCTAGCCCATCCATTCCGCCCCCCTTTCCCCACTTTATACAAACTTTGAGCTAGAGTCACCAAATTTGGTATGAAGGTAGCATTTGACATTCCACAAGGATCTGCAGCTAAAATTTTGATGCCACGCCCAACCATACCGCCCCCAGCCCCCCTTTCCCCATTTTATACAAACTTTGAGCTAGAGTCACCAAATTTGGTATGAAGGTAGCATTTGACATTCCACAAGGATCTGCAGCAAAAATTTGGATGCCACGCCCAACCATACCGCCCCCAGCCCCCCTTTCCCCACTTTATACAAACTTTGAGCTAGAGTCACCAAATTTGGTATGAAGGTAGCATTTGACATTCCACAAGGATCTGCAGCAAAAATTTGGATGCCACGCCCAACCATACCGCCCCCAGCCCCCCTTTCCCCACTTTATACAAACTTCGAGCTAGAGTCACCAAATTTGGTATGAAGATAGCAATTGACATCCCACATAGATCTGCACCAAAAATTTGAATGCCAAGCCCAACCATACCGCCCCCAGCCCCCCTTTCCACACTTTTACAAACTTTGAGCTAGAGTCACCAAGTTTGTTATGAAGATAGCAATTGACATTCCACAAAGATCTGCATCAAAAATTTGGATGCAATTCCACCCATACCGCCCCCAGCCCCTTTTTCCCCACTTTATACAAACTTCGAGCTAGAGTCACCAAATTTGGTATGAAGATAGCAATTGACATCCCACATGGATGGGCATCAAAATTTTTAATACTGGTATCGAGTATAGCGCAGTCGGTTGCGTCCGACTGCAACGTTTCCACTTGTTTTAAATTAATTTCTTTGATTATTCCTCTATTAAATGCAAAAAGTTTCATGTGCCCGTTTTTGCCCCTTTTTTTTAAATGTAAAAAAAGTGAAAAAAGTCATAGGAAAAAAATGTGTTGCATGCATTTTTGGGCAATTTATGACATATAACCGTGAAAACCCATTTTTGTTGTTGTTGTTATGTTCGTTATTGTGAAGATACTTGACTTTTGTTTTTCATTCTGTAATGCTTACCTGAGATCATTTGTCAAATCCTGGTCCCTAAATTCAGGTGCAGTTACAGGATATACAAATAAATTACCAGGTACGCACCGAATACAGAAATTGCGTTGGCGTACAACTAGTCACACATCCCATTCAGGTAGGCACAAATCTTATTCGGACACGTGCCAAGTACCCAAATTGCATAAATTGACCTTATTGACCTGGACTTATGCAAACAATAGGTAAATTTGTTAGGCATGAAAGCTAACTCTTTTCTTGAAGCCTTAATCCAAAGGTATCTATCAGGTAGTAGATTAGACTATATATGTGTTTTTCAAACAAGTTGGACTTAAAGTAGACTGTCCCAAGTACGGATACGGAAACTCAAACGATGGAAACACTTCAAGGAGATTTTTTGAGAATGATGAAGCTGTAACTCAAATCACAGGGATAAACAACCAAATCGTTAAGAGATTGGGAACGATCTTAAATGCTTTTAAACTGCAAGGAAAAAGTTGATTCTGCCAAATATGGAGAATATGCTTCAAAAACTGCATCACTTTTAGCAGAATTATATCCGCAGAAAAAGTTGACCCCGACAGTCCATAAAATATTGGCGCATGGCAAGGATATAATTCAGTATCAGTCTTTGCCAATTGGAGAGCTCTCTGAAGAAGCACAAGAGTCCCTTAATAAGTTTTATAAAAAATACAGATTGCTAAACACTTTCAAAGCTTCAAGGGTGAGACAAAATGAGGACCTCTTCAACATGTTAGCAGCATCTTCAGATCCACTAATTTCATCACTGAGGCTTGTTAAGTCACGAAAAGAATTAGAAAATACTTATAGTTCAGAGATGATTTCTCTTTTAGATATACCATCTTTTACGGATTGTGATGAATATTTTACAAAAAATTGATAAAAAAAAAAAAAAAAAATTATTTTTAATTATTTTAAATTATTTTAATATTAATTTTAGATTATAAAAACCATTAAAACGAAACAATAAAAATCAAAAAATTTAAAAAATATTTTTTTTTCCCGTAAAGTTGATTTTTCCACAAATTTCAACTTTGCATACCCATAAATATGCACAGAAAAATCGTAGAATTCATTTCAAACGCTTATTTTATAGGTTGATTAATTATCTATCATATGCTTATTAAATTGTTATTATCTCATTAGGTTCAAAAGTTATGATATTTGATATGAAAAAACTCAAATGGCCCCACTGTGCGGCGGTAGGGTAACTTTAAAAAATGTCAATGTATACATATCACACAGCGTTACCATTCTTTGGTATTGGTGAACTATGAGTCGATTGTAGAAGCGAACAGATATACAGACAGCAAGACAGCGAGCAAGTAAAATAATATGTATAAGCATGCGAGTGAGGAAGCGAATTTAAAATTTAGCAATACTTTTTATTCATATAATTTTATAAACTAGTCTTATAAACTAGAGTCACAGTATTAACTGAAAAAGTTTTGTGCAAGGGTATATTTATTTTTTTTAATATTATTAGATCATTAATTGGAAAGAAATATCGATTATTTAAGTCTATGAGATTAATGTTTCCATCAGCAATGGACAACGTCGACATTTTAGCCATTTTTCGATATTTCGGATAAAATAAAATAAGGTTGATAAAATCTAATAGAAGTTGTTAGATTATTTGCAATAAATTCGTTTAATATTCCATATATAACAAGCAAATATATTGCTTAATCTAATCTATCAAAGTAAAAAATTCATCGATTACCGATTTTTCTGATGATCTTGCCATCGCTAACAATGCCGGGATTTGTCATGGCGAAAATAAACAAAAGCATTGTAGCAAAGTGAAGTGATTTTATATATTGCGCGAACGTAAACTGTTTTAGTGAAATACTTTTTCAACAACAGAAGCCCAGCCACTTATTGAATTCCTCTTCGAAAAATTCAACCTCGTTCTAAATACTTCACCAGACTCTCCAACTACTATTCAAGGAACGACAATTGATGCTGTGTTTTCCCGTTATTTAAATAATCTGCAATCTAAAGTTTATGTATCCTATTTCAGTTATCATAGACCAATTTTGTCAGTACTGAAATATGATACATAAACTTGATTCTAAATCAGTTGTGATGCAGTGCGAAAACAGCTTTTGTGCTTTCAAAGGTACAAAATGTCAAAATAAAAAAATTAAATAGTAAACTTATCCAATAAACTTATATAAAAACGTATTCTATTTTGTTTCTATTGAATCATGTAACATTTATACAGTAACAAAATACATATGTTAACACATCTCCCATGTGATCGGACACACATAAATTTTTTTATTTTATTTTTATTTTATTTATATTTTATTTTTTTTTATTTCTTGTTTACAAAATATACCAAAAATAATAAGATATGATTAATGTTTATAACTTCCTATCCGTGATTGCTTTGGAAGGGGTAACTGTAGTTCTCATATTTTTGTTCTTGCTAAATTGATTTTTTTTTTTTATGAAATGATTGAACAAGTAAAAAGAAATAATTAAACGGAGTGTAAGCTGCAGTATGTCGTTACTTGAGAGTACAAATTTCGAATTATTTCAAAATGTTTTGCATTCGACTCCACCTAGCTGTAATGCAATTCTTATTCAACCCTTTGATTAAATTATTTTTATTTATTTTAACACTTTTTACAATAACAAAGTTTTCTGTGTATTCCCATAATCACTATTCATAAATCGCCATTTATTTTCGGATCCAATCCAAAAATGTTCTCGCACAAAGTGGTACTACCTGAGTTATGCTGAAAGAGAAGAAGATCGATTGGGACACGACTAGCAACACAGCCTGTGGGGGGTTCTTGACCTTTTCAATTTTCAACCTCAGGTTATACAAAATTTTTTTTTAATATATGTCCCTTGCCTTTTTTATTAGAAAGTAAATCACAATATAGAACACAACACGACAGAAATATAGTTTATCAATCAAGACACAAAAGTGCACTGCAAAGTTTGACCTACTAAGGCCCAATATTTCAATGTCCGGTTAAATTTTCGTTTAGCTAACTGCCGCATTATTTTGCTGGTCGAGTTAAAACAGTTTGGTTGTCTCAAAGCCAAAATAACCTTTCATCGATAAGTAACTATCGCCTTAACAGCGTTGCCACATATATACACAGCGTTGCCATTGATAGCGAGCGGCTCAGCTGTTTTTTGTTATGGTTTTGGTCGGTGACTGGCAAATTTTGCATATTTTAAATATATAAAATATAAAATTAAAATGAACACGCCTGATTGCAAACGGTTCCGTGGGAAAAACTTTTCGCTTTCTGAGGAGCATTTGTTGGTGGAACTAGTGGAGTCGAATCAGCATATTTTAGAGTGCAAGAAGAGCGACGCCGTTACGTGGAAGCAGAAGGACGAAGCCTGGCAGAAACTTGCTGCTCAGTTCACTGCGCAAACTGGTGTTAGTCGTTCGTGGAAAGCCTTGAAGGACAAATATGCTGTGCGATGCCATTTTTCTTTAATAACAAAATAAATATACAATTCAAGGGACAGCTGTTTGCTTTATCGATGATTCTTATCGATATATCGTGACTTAACGCGCTATAAATTTTAACCGACACCCAGCCTTCCGGTTAGTTTGTTTCTCATATACTCCTAACCGAACATTGAACAACTCAAATTCGACTAAACTTAGAATAAGTTGACTAACCGGACATTGAAATATTGGGCCTAAGTAGTAGTATAACTGCAATGCGAGGGCTGCTGGTTGTTATAGCAGCAGCTTGTCACAACCCTCCCTACCGTTGAGCTTTCTTGCATGCAGAAATTAAACCGAAAACTCCCAAAATTGGTTTCACCTGTTACTACATATCGAATATATTCATTCGTGTTTTATTAAAATTTTTCGCCATGATTCTTAAAAATCTAATAAATTTCATTTTTATCGTTTATATCTAAAGTATGATGTGACTTATAATTTTCTTCCTTCTTAACATTCTTTAAAAAAAAACTGAATAAGGTGAAAAGATTATTCTTGTCTATTTTTTTTCATGTGTAAATATGTGCGGGAATTTAGCATTGTTTATCAATATTTTTAATGAATCTCGCAAACACACAGCTGTAACAAAAAGTAACATATAAAAGAAGCTGTAATATGAATAAAGTTAACATATGATAACAGAAATATGATCACCAAAGCAGACTGCTCATGATTAAGTTACGATTTACGATAAAAGCAAACCAAATCAAGCCAATCTCAAATATATGTAGGTGTAAGTGCACACATGCGCTTGAACAATTGCTTTCTCGAAAACAAACCAAATCAATTATGCATTTAACAAAAGAGAATGCAAATAATACGTAAAGCAATTGCTTAAACCATGACACTGATAATTGCTGACCCAAGCTTTAGCTTATCTTCGCATAAGATGATACCCTACCCTTTAAGGAGCTGGTATATCTGTATGCTTGTTTGTTTACTTGGCTAAGCAACTATTTTGAATTTTATTATGTTTTCTTTTTTTCTTCTTTTTAAATTCGTATTAATTTTCTTGCGCGTGCTGGTTTTATTCGTTTTATTTTTCTTTTTTTTCTTTCACTTACCCAAACAAGATTTCGATGAAGGCCTTCTCGAGGGTCTCGTTGCGTAGGTTAGTTTGTGTAAGATGTATTTGGGATTATTATTGATTTGATTTTGCATGCCTTGTTGTTACATGCCTGTACTGAATTCCTTGTAAGTTTTTAGGCTTTATTATTCTTTGAATTTTTGTTCTCGTATATGTGCGAAAATTTTATAATACTTTAAAATCTGGTTCCTGTTGATACTGTCACTGTTTGTTTAGGAGATTCACCGCAAATTTATTAACTTTGATATATCATATATATTTATATTATTAAATTTTTTTTCCACACACATTTTACACATTTTTTTTTTCTCTGAAGCCTTTTTTTAAGTTCTTAATTTATTCTTATTTTGTTAGATAAAAAAAATTATAAACACAACTTTTAATCATGCACTTTTTCTGGCCTTTGAGCTGCTGCTGCTCGTTCGCACGTTTGGAGCACTTCTGCCTGGCTGATCATGATGTACCTGATCCACTGATGGTCGTTTAGGCGAATTCGTAGCCGAGAATAACATGGAGCATTGTCCACAGGCTATCTACTCTCCCTTACGTCTCGTTGCTCATGAAATGCAAGAATTGCCGTTTGTACCAATTGTGCTTGTATAGCAACTATGTTCTTGCTTAAGCAAATTGAACAAAAATAAAACAATTGCATTTACATGTACATTTGCTCAAGGCGCACGTCAGATTTTCGCTGCACAAATAACAAAATTTTATTCAAATTAGACACATTTAATTTTTCCCAATCGCACTACCGAAATATTTACCTCTGCAAACAGCAGATTGCAGATAAATAAAAACTAGTAAATACTAGATCAATTATTTGCAATGATGCTCCGACCAAAAGTAGATTACTTTTCTTTCCCGAGAGCAGGTGTGACGAAACTTTACGCCAGATTGGATTTTTAAGTTCACGTAGACACGACTGCTCCGATGTGTGGTCAGGTTGGAAAAGAACAAACCATGCCACTGGATTTACCCATTAACCTCCCGAGCTAAGGCTGTCAAACTTCGTGCTATGCCAAAGGTCAAACGTTCATAGTTGCATTGTGCTTGATCGATGCTTGCTACCATGGTTCTGAGCTTAGCTAATTTGAATATCGTAAGCCGCGCTTAATGTATATTTAAATTCAAATTTTCGAATTGCCAGTTTAAGTTAAAGAAAAAAATTTTTATTTTCTTTTTCCCTTCAAAACAATATATATGATTATAATGGTACTCTACAAGCCTGGATAATAAGCCAGGTTTTTACCTAGGGCAGATTAGCCTGAAAACCGAACAACGACAAGAGTACCATTACTGCCGAATGTCTTTGGCGTGAAAGGTACCAACAAGCCGTCCCTGTAAATCCTCTAACACATATGTGGAATTTCCAACCTTCTCTCGCACGCGTGCTTTTACAAAGAGGGGACATAATTTTGCAGAAATATTTTTCTCAAAGTTACTTTGAATGAAATTTCTACGAAATACCTCTTGGCCTACTATGAAACTTCTTTTGTTTGATCTCAAACAACAACATTATCTTTCGTTGGTGACGGTCGTGTTTTTGTGTGCTCTTGATTATTTATTGTTCTCTTGTGTTTTTGAACGGTGTTTTTACTTTGTTTAATCTGGTAAATAGTTTTAGCAGTGATTGCAAATATATGTTGTATATATTTACGTTTTCATAAAAGAGATGAGGCAGATTCATGCTGGCTTTAAAGCTATGCATGTAGCTTTTAATAATCTGCAAGCGTCGTTCAACGAGCTTGAGCTTAATTTCAAAAATGGTGATTACCGAATCTCCGAAGCGTAAAAAGACTTCGGGTCTCAATCCACTTATTTCCCCACCTGTTCTGCCAACCAAACCCCTTCTTGTGCCTAACATTAATCCTTCAATAGATTCCAATGCTAACCCACTAATGTTATTTAACTCCCTGCAAGGAATCCCATCAATAGCCTAGCCACTTTAACTTCCGATGCTTTGCTTTGCTTCCGATGCGATGCTAGCAACCGATGCTTCATCGGATGATGTTTGTGCCTACGTTAAAAGTAATATCGATTCACCACATATTATGGTTGAAAAATTTAAATTTAAATATGCCCGAAGCATATCTTCTTTCAAGTTGAGTAATCCGCCCGAACTTTTCTCGACAATTTGTTCTGAAAAGTTTTGGCCGCCTCAGCTCATTGTGAAGGAGTACGTGAATAGGCGAAATAGTTATAATATTAACGGTATTAGGATTAGTAGGGCACCACTTGTTAGCCACCCAGTTGCCTCCACCTCGGCGGTAAAAAACTAACAAAACAACTTTGTTTGGCCTATCAAAACGTTAGAGGCCTTAACACTAAACTTTCTAAATTATATGTTAACAGCTTATCATTTGATTCACATATAGTAGCACTCACGGAAACCTGGTTAAAACCCGATATTTCGGATTATTCCATTTTTCCTTCAATATATAGCTTGTACAGATGCGATCGCACCTCTTGCAAGGGGGGTGGTGTTCTCATTGCTGTCGACTCTTGTTTTTCCTCTGAACAGATTCATTCTCATGATCTTCCGGACAAAGAGTTTTGATGTGTTAAAATATTACTAAACGGCTGTTCACTTTATGTTACTTGTTCTTATATTCCTCCTCATTCCGATACTAACATTTACTCATCCCATCTTAGTGCCCTGCAACTTGTTTCGTTATTGTTGACAGATATGGATAGTCTGATAGTGGTTGGTGATTTTAATCTGCCACATGTTGTATGGTCTGTGAATGACACATCTTCGGCGGTGTTACCAGTCACTTCTGATAATTTTATCGATGGCCTACTGGAGTTAGGCCTATCGCAAGTTAAGAGGGTGCATAACTGTAGTGGTAGAATGTTGGACTTAATATTTGTTTCGGACTCCGATTGCAGTATTGCTAGTAGAATACCCCCTATAGTGCTTCCGGAAGATACCTACCATCCAACCTTAGAACTATCCATCGAAATTCTTAACCCTATTTCAGTATCTAAAAATACTTTAAAAACCCGTTGCTTTCGTAAAACTAACTTTACTAAATTAAATTATCTTCTTCAACATACTTATTGGTCGCGCCTTTATTCTTGTAGTGATATAGAAACTGCTATAGCCATATTTTATAGGAACTTGAATTCGCTTTTGGATATTTGTGTTCCCCTCACTTGTTCTTCAAGTGACAATAAACCACCTTGGTTTACGAGAGAACTATCGAAGTTGAAAAACGCAAGGACAAGATCATATAAAAAATTTAAAAAATCGGGAACTATTTTAGATTTATCTTCGTATTTAGTAGCAAAATCTAGTTTTATTTCCGTTAGCACATCTTGTTATAATAATTATCTTAATCGTTGTAGACTAAACTTTTCACGTGAGCCTAAACAGTTTTATAAATTTGTTAACTCTAAATATACAGTAGCCGATCTATTTGCTGAGTATTTTCAATCAGTATACTCATCGAATATGTATAGTAGTAGTAATTCCTATCCTTTTCAAGTTCAAACGTCACATTGCATATATGTCCCAGTAATTACTGAGTCTATGCTCCTGAGTGAATTTAACTCTATTAAACCTGGCTACTTGCCTGGTCCTGATGGAGTGCCAGGTTGTATTCTTAGATACTGCGCAGATTCTCTTTGTGCGCCATTAAATAAATTATTTAACTTGTCTGTTGACTCAACTGTGATTCCTGCTATATGGAAGGAATCCTTTATAATTCCACTCCATAAAAATTCTTCAAAATCAAACGTTTAAAATTATAGGGGCATATCCAAGTTGTCTGCCATACCAAAAGTCTTTGAAAAAATTATATGTTCTCAACTGCAACACTCATGTAGATCAATTATATCGCCTTATCAACACGGTTTTGTTAGGAGTAGATCTACGACCACTAACCTTCTTGAATTCACTTCGCTTGTTATCAAAGGGTTTCAGGAAAAAAAGCAAACTGACTTTGTTTACACCGATTTTAGTAAGGCTTTTGATTCTGTAAGTCATTCTCTGTTGCTTCAAAAAATAAATATTATTGGATTTCCATCAAAATTTTAATTGTGGCTTTCGGAGTACTTGTGTGGCCGAAGACAAAAAGTTGTTTTTAAATCGTCAGTATCTAAACCAATTTTGTCTGGTGTTCCCCAGGGTAGTCATCTTGGTCCTTTGCTATTTAATTTGTTTATTAACGATCTCCCAGCAGTTATAACTAACTCTTTTGTGTATATGTTTGCTGATGATGTGAAGCTATGTTTCACCTAGAATGACGCTTCCCTGTGTAATTTACTACAGTCGGATTTGGGTGCTTTGTCAGCCTGGTGCCGTACTAACTTACTAAATTTAAATTGTTCTAAATGTAAAGTCATATCTTTTTGTAGAAGTACCCCTCATACTGCTTGATGCATCACCACTTGACCGCGTGTTTGAAATTAAAGATTTAGGCATAATTCTTGATCCTAAATTAAAGTTTGACGCTCATATTTTGCTAATGGTCAATAAGGCCATTAATGTACTTGGCTTCATCAAGCGGTGGTCGAAAGAGTTTAATGATCCCTACACCACTAAATAGCTTTATACATCCCTAGTACGTCCCATCCTGGACTATGGATCTTGTGTGTGGTCCCCACAATACTCGATTCACCAGGATAGAATTGAATCTGTGCAGAAGAAATTTCTTCTATTTGCCCTTAGAAGTTTTAAGTTTTAAAGTAGACTCCTTTTAATAAATCTGCCCTCCCTGTTAAACCGTAGAACTATGCATGGAGTATTATTTATTACTAACCTACTTAATGGTGAAATCGACTCATCAGTTCTATTGAGTCGAATTAAATTTAATGTCCCAATTAGATCTTCACGTAAGTTTTTACCCCTTAGCCTTGATCGTTGCTTCAGCAACTATTTAACTCATGAACCATTTCGTGTTATATGTTCTGACTATAACAAACTTTATTCTGTTGTCTCCTTAGAAGCCTCAATTCCAGTACTAAAAAGATCGATCCTGTTTGCTTTATCTAATCGTAACCACTAATTACTAATCTAACGCTGGTCTGATTGGGTTTTTATGGGTTTTTCCCAATCCTCGCAACAAATGTTGGACTACTCAATTTTTTATTTTATTTCTCAGAGCTTTAACGTCATCTTTAAATTCTTTTTTCAGATTTATATATTTTTTTAAATTTTACAATTATTTTAACTATTTTTAATTTATTTATTATTTAATTTGAGTTCTTTTAAATGTCAGCTGCTCTTAGCTGACATTAATCAATAAATAAATAAAAAAAAACACAACAGAAGGAAGGAGCGACTTGAAAAACGCGACCGCACTTTCACTCACTCACTGTGTGTTCCCCGTGTGTGTGTTTTTTTTTTTTTTTTTTGATTCATTTATTAACTCTAAATAAATAAATAACTATTCTATTAACTATTCTTTATAAAAAAAGTAAGGCTATTTGACAGGTTTTGAGAAAGAATGACATTTGCGGAACGGCCGTTCGGTATTGCGTCGCAAGCGCCTTTGCCCCTCCTACTCCCGGTGCCCATTACGCTCGCGCTCGGCCTTTCGCAATTCCGTCATGACGGCAACCGCAAAGCCGCTAAATGCTTCCCAGTTGACGCTACTGGCTAGTATTAGCGTTACCAGGTTGCCTACCTGCCGAACTGCTGGTCCGAAAACCGTCCTGCAGCGGATATGGCGCGCTCCAGACGTGTGCAGATAATGTGTTCCAATATCTTCCCGACCGTATCAACGAGGCAAATAGGCTTGTAGGCAGCTGGATCCTCAATCGGATTCCCAGGCTTTGGTAGCAGTACCAGGCGCTGGAGCTTCCACCTATTAGAAAAGACTCCGTTGCGAAGACAAATATTGAACATCTCGGCAAAGATGTAGGGGCGGATCGCAAGTGCTAGCTTGAGAGCTCTGTTAGGAATCCCGTCGGGCCCGGGCGCCTTTCTAGGCTTCGTCCTCGTTGCTGCTTGGTGGATCTCTTCCAAGGTGACCTCCTCGATGTCGGCTGGCATGCTAGACGCAGGCGCGGGATCAAGATCATCAGAAATTCTGGGAAATAGGTGGGTCACAATCTCTCTGAGCGCCCCCGAATCGGTAGGCTGGCAGCGGGAAAATGCGTTGAAGCGTTTGACAACGATTTTGAAGGCGTCGCCCCAGGGATCGTTCTCAGCTGTGTCGCAGAGCTCGAGAAATAATCTGCGCTTACTATCCTTTATAAGCTTCTGCAGCTGCCTCCTGCATGTGAGGAACTCTGCTTGTCGGGCTTGGTTTATACGGGAACCACGTGAGCGCTGATAGCGGCGTCTAGCGTGGATGCAAATGTTATGAGCCTCTGCTAACTCTTCGTTCCACCAGTAATATTGCACATGGTGCCTCTTATACAGCTTGCTCCTCGCCATGCTGGCATCGCAGGCGCAGCTTATCAGAATCATGGATTTTTCCACCAGGGCATCCAAAATGTAGCTCCAATTCGCCAGCAGGTGCCTGAGATCGCTTCTGAGGCTATACTGACTACCGACCTGATGGCATCGGTAGTAGATCTCGCCCTCCTGAAACCGAATTGGAGCGGTGATAGTCCTCCAGCATTCTGCACGGCGTCATCCAGCCTAGCAGCTATGATCGCCTCGAAGACTTTGCCACTATTGTCAATGAGACAAATAGGCCGGTATGCTGACGGGTCATCAGGAGGCTTATCTGGCTTAGGCAGCAGGACGAGTTTCTGCACCTTCCACCGGTCCGGAAAGATGCCTTCTCGCAGACACTTGGTGTACTTTTGGGCAAACAATTCTGGCTGTAGCATGATTGCTAGATGCAGGCACCTATTAGGGACACCATCGGGACCAGGTGCTTTATTGGCTGATAGCTTCCGTGCTGCCAGCTGCATTGCTTCCAAAGAAGATGAACAAGCACCTTCATGCATGGAAGCCGCACCAGCTGATGATAGCGGGTTTGCGCACTGAGGAAACAGAGTGGCTTGTATTTCCTTCATGCGAACTAGCTCCAAAGGCGCAGTGTTGGTGCCTTGGCTGACACGCTTGAAGACCGTCTTGTAGGCTCTTCCCCAAGGGTCATTGTCGGCTGAGTCACACAGCTTAAGGAAACACTCCTTTTTGCTGGCTCTGATGGTGTTCCTTAGCACTTTTCTTGCGGCCTTAAACTCAAGCTGCATCGAGCGAGTTTCCCCCGACCCTCGTGTGGCTGCTCGCTGAAAGCGCCTCCTCGATCTCAGGCAGGCTCGCCGAGCCTCAGTTATTTCATCGTTCCACCAAAACACGCTGGTGTGATGGCGTCTGTATGCTTTCCTCTGGGGCATGCTCGCAGCACACGCAGCTTCTAGCTGCCGAGCCATCTGTTCCATATCATGCGCCGGTCCGCCTGCTACAATATGAGCAATGGAATCAGCAAAACTCATCGTGTTGAGAGACTCAACCCGGTATGCTACACCAGGGTTGGGCCTTGCCGGCACCCGCAGTCTTTCTCCAACCGAAAACATGATGGCCACGTGGTTGCTTCCATTGTAGCAGTCACTTATGTACCACAATGCTAAGCGGGCGACCCAACACGTCCGTTGTTAAAAGTGTTCTCTGACCCAGTGTTAATAAGGACAAGGACGAGGGATGCAAGCGATTCCACAAGAATGGTACCCCTGGCGTTCGTAGACGGGCTGCCCCAGTCGGTTGACCACGCGTTAAAATTGCCAGCAACTATAACGTTGCTGCGACCCCTAGATTCGTCCGCTATTTCCATAAGCACCGCTTCGAACTCGCCGATCGTGAGACTTGGCGCTAAGTAGCAGCTATAAAGCCAGAGATCTCCTAGTTTCGCACGCACGAAGCAATCAGAGACTAGAACGTGTGTAAAGGGGGACTGTAGGTCACCACAGCTCCACACGGCAGCTTTCCCAGATCTGTCCGAAGCCCACATCCTAGCATTAGCGGTTGCCCGGTGGTGCGGCTCGCTAAGCACTGCGACTATTTTTTTTTCTCCAAGATCGTCTGTTCCAGTATGGCTTGGGCAGCGACACAATGGTTGAGGTTGAGCTGCAAGACTTTCACCATTTTGAGTGTTTGACAGCCTCCCTGTACGCTGGACACCTGTAACTGCCAGTCGCATGGTCAGTCATTCGCTCTCCTTTTCTCGTGCATAGGGCACTTTTTGGTTGCTGGTTGCAGACTCTCGCAACGTGTCCAGAACCTCCGCACTTTTTAGCAAGCCTTGCTGTGGTCTGCACCACTCTTGCAATGGACAGCTATATGTCCATACTCCAGGCACTTATAGCAGCGCCTTGGCTAAATTAGAGGCCTAATGCGGCACACCGCCCAGCCAATGCGAATCTTCGACTTCTCCACGAGGCTTATCGCTTTAGCTGGATGTCTGCAAAGCTGCAGTTAGCCAGTTGGTAATAGCCGGTTCCGTAGCCTTTTGCTTATTTATGCTTGGAAGCTCCTACCTAGGTCGCAGCAGAAAGAGACACACCTGTGTGCTGTGCTACGCAAAACACCGACCCCTTTGGGTATGCCACGAATTTTGTTACACCCAGTACACCAACCTTAAACAGTGAAGACACCTTCAGCTAGCGACAGCGCCACCTGTTACCAACACGGGGAAACAAACGCAGCTTGATCAGTTGACAGCGCTATCGCAAGACACCAGCCCAGGGGTGTAGCGCTATCAGCTGGCACAGCAGCTGCGGTCAGCCTAAAATACACAAGTGCACGCAACCAACAAGAAAATGTGTTGCACTGTGTGTACTTTGAAAACGCACACCAACGAAATTGGCTTAAAAGGGCGCGATTGAGCAGCCTCTAGGAAAAGGCTTGACCAGGCGACGATGGAAACTACCAAGGATCACGCTTGGCGGCAACACTCAGATGCTCAGGTAAGTGGCCCGGCACTTCCACAGTACTTGTACAAGCGGATTTTTTCTCTTGTGATGCACAGATAAGTGCCGAGAAACATTATCTTAATCATGCTAAAACTAAATAAATAACAATAGTATTTGTGAATATAGGAGCGACAGTAGTTTGCGGTACGTCCGTTAAGAATTGCTTCGCAAACAACAGTCGCTACCTATACTGCAGTGAGGCTCCGCTCCATTCGCTGTAGTTCTTTCATGGTCACCGCTGCAAACGTGCTGACCGCTTTCCAAAACATCGAAGACTCCAGCATTCCTTCAACAAGATTATCCACAGTGATGGGACCACCCATTGCTTTCTCAAGCGTCCTCCTGCTCACCCAGTCCACACCATGAGCATTCGTCGCTTTGCACATGGCCAAATCGCTTCAAATAGCTCCGAAAACACCCATGACCAGATAGGAGCTGAGTCAGGTAAAAATTTACCTCTCCATGCCTACGGTTGATCCATTGTGAGAGCTGTGGGATATAATCGAATGTCCATCGCCCTTTCGCTGCAGTGTTCAATCGTGCCTGCCATCGCTCAATCGTGTTTGTTCTCGCCATAAGACGACCACTTCGCCCCGATGTACTGTCCGTTTGGCTTGCTAGCTCACCGGACTCAATAGCTAGCTCTTCAATGGGTACCATGCCTGCAATAACCAAAGCAGCCTCGTCGGGAACTGTCCTAAACGCACAGCATACTGTGAAGTAGGCCCTGTCGGCCCCTTCACAAATAGTTATATTTATTATATTTATAGTTTTTAAGTCGCAAGAAGCGCATCGGTTGTTTGAGTTACCTGTATTATATTGATAGTTGTTAAATCGCAAGAAACGCATCGGTTGTTTGAGTTACCTGTATTATATTGATAGTTGTTAAGTCGCAAGAAGTACAGGGGTTGTTCGAGTTGTAGGTATAGTTTTGTTAGACGCAAGGAGTGCGCAGTATTTATATTTAATAAACGCAAGGAGCGTAAAGTATTTAGATTTATCGGATATACTTATTTTTGATTGACTCCTAACGCCTAAGAATTTAAATATAACCGCCCCAAAACACAGAGTCGCAAGATGCAGCGCGCCAGCTGCGATCATCAAATCCACCACGGTCACAAGCAAGTGTGGGGAGTGACAAAAAGTGTAAAACCGCGATCGTTATAGTCCCACCAAAAAAATATATAAATATTCTTGTGTGGTGTACCTGGCCAGACTGAGTTTATACCCCGGCTAAATTACTACTTTACAAGTGGCGCCCGAGCAGGGACTCTAAAGTGCAAAGGTGTGTTATAATCTGGTATTAAAGCCCCAGAAATATCACCAACAAGTGTAAAAGGAAAAGTGCGTAAAGTGAAGTGCGGGTATACCCGACGATACCCTGCTTTATAAGTGGCCAACGAGAACGGTTTTCGAGCGTGGTTTTGTGCAATCGTCGCGGCACAACGAAAGTGAGGGCGTAAGACAAGTGCATGTAAGAATAACTGTTCGCGTTCGAGAAGCATTGCCTTAGAAACGTTTGCGGCGCAACGAAGTTGACGGTGGAAGAAGACACACCGATCAAACTAGCGGTTCGCGTTCGAGGCTGTGCATAAGTGAACACCTGCGGCGCAACGAAAGTGTCGGCAAAGTGCGTGAGCGGTCAACGAACGGCGTGACAGTAGCTGGTACAGGCAGCTGCAAAGTCACGGTCGCTTCGCACAGTGGGCTTCGACCGCGAAAATCTAAAAAAAAAAGTGCGGAGTTGTCCCATCGGTTCTGGTCGACCGTATAAGCGTACAGTGGTGGGAAATAAAGGAAAAAATGAGATTATTTTTTTTTTTTGGAAAAGAAAATAAAATGAAATTAATTTCGCAATAAAATAAAATAACCGCAATAAACAGTGACCAGTTAACAAAGGAAAAAAAAAATCGCGACAGACAGTGACAAGTTAAAAGTTTTTTTTTTCACCGGGAAAAAAATACGGGACATTTTTTTTTTTTAATTTCGTAACAAAACGATTACCGCGATAAACCGTGCCAGATTAAGAGTGCAAATTTTTGCGAAGCGGGACATATACGGCTCGAGACGGAATTTTTTTTGCGTTCGTTTTTTTTTTCGGTTAAATGGAGATACCCAAGACTATCGAGCCCGCCCGAGTGGAGGTCGTAGAAAGCAGCAACCCCGGTGTGGGTGTGCAATGGGTCTACCACTGCCATAAGGAGGATCTAGAGGATATCGTCCGGGAGCTCGGATTGGAAAAGTGTGCCACGGTAACTGACTACCGGAAGCTAGTATGTACTTTCATAAGGCAAAGTGGTCATACCACAGATATATGGGCCCGGTTAGCGGAATGGGAGTTGCGGTTCGCAAAGATCCCAGTGTCGCCTACCCGGATTGCCACTTTTGTTGGAGGAATACGACCCAGAAAGAAATCTGAATCAGATGCGGCAATCCCATCAATACAGACCGGTGGCACGGAACATTTGCGTGCGCCCTCCAACAGTACGATTTATAATGAATTTTCCCCACAGAATACAGCATGTATCCGCGATATACGAGTAGGGTCACCTCTGGCATCCGGGGAAGATACCCCGGTGAGACAGGTGAACCCCCATCTTAATTCTAGTGATAGCTACAGTACCCCTAGGAACGGGATGGTCGTCCCCGAACTAGTCCGGAAGTGGGGTATCCTGTTCAATGGGTGCACCGACCCATTAGTTTTCCTGGAGGCAATTGAGGACAGGGCGTTGTCATACGACATAGGCTTAGACCGGTTGCCGAGGGCAATGAGCGAGGCTCTAACGGGTAAGGCCGAGCGGTGGCTATCAATAAGTAGGCTAAGGGACGCGACTTGGGCGACATTTTAAGCCGAGTTCTTGGAGTTTTTTCTACCGCCCCAGTATTTCGACAGGTTAGAAGACAGTATCCGGGCACGACGGCAACATGATAACGAGCCGTTCAAGGACTACTTGCTCGAGCTGCGGGGTATGATGTACCACGCGGGGTACAGGGCAGAACAATAATTGCATAGGGTATACGAGAATTTAGCACCCGAGTACCGTTTGTACATTCGTAGAGGGGACTTCTCCTCTCTGGCGCAGCTAACTCAGATGGCAGCCGAGTACGAGAACGTAAGTCAACAAAGTCGCGAGCGTGCAGCAGCGGGGGTAGTAGGTATTCGGACGGATTAGCCGGTGAGGTAGCCCCCGCCAAACATTTTAATCCTTTCCGGACGCAACCACAGCCAGGGTCAAGCGGTAACGTGGGGAATACGCCACCGCTTGGGTATACGGGAGTAATTTCAAACGGGATGATCAGCCAAGAGCAGTCGAGAGCTCTAGGCGGGAAGAGGCTATGCTATAACTGTTCGCAAAAGGGTCATTTTGCCAAGGATTGCCCCAATCCACGGGTACAGTTTTGTCGGCAGTGTGGGGCCAAGGGGGCCAGCCAGTGTTGTCAGCAGTCAAGGGCGGGAAACGATATGCGGCACCATCTGGAACGGGACCCGATAGGGGCCGACGTGAACCAGTCCCGAACCTAGAGTACCCTTTAAGAGTGGAAGACGGGCGGATAGTCGCTACTGTAAGAGTCGGGGACCAAGTAGCGACTGCGACAGTAGAGACAGGGGCGACTAGGAGTTTTATTAGTGAGGAGTTTTCCCGCAAGGTGACCAGCGGGGGCGAGATGCTGGACGCCTGCGCGAAAATTCGCCTAGCCGATGGGTCCACCTTAGAGGTAAAGAAGCTATTGAGGGTAAAAGTTGGTCTAGCGGGGACAGAGGTCACGGTGAGTATGCTCGTGATGCCCTCGATGCTAGACAACATTATACTAGGGATAGACTTTGTGTGCCGGGTGGGGACGACCATCGAATGTGGCAAGGCTAGGTTAATTTTGGAAGCTGTGGAAGTACCAGATATAGAGGAGGAGCAGGTCCTAACGGAACGTGAGCCAGTTGTGAGCAAATCGGAGGAGGACGGGGGATCAAGGCAGGAGAAGGATGCCCCTGGGGCACCTCAACCCAGCATCGCCGTGGGAACGGTTCGAGGAGACAGCGTGGACACGACAACGACAGGAGTACAACGGTTCGGCGAGGTAGGAGGGTGCGTCATACCCGGCCCCGCAATAACACCGGTGGAAAATGTTGAAACCAAGGATAACGAGTGGCCAGAGGATTTGGAACTAGAGATAAAGGAAATACTGAAAGCGGAATTGGTTCTCTTTGACGAGCTGCAAGGGGTGTCTCACGTAGCCGAGCACCGGATCATCATGAAGGACAAAGGAAGGAACTATAACCTCAGGAGAAGAGAATGGCGACCAGGACTCAATACTTTGGTGCTACAAAGAGCACACCAACTCTCTAAAGCCAGTGAAGGGTTCGCGGCGAAACTCGCTCCCAAGTTCGATGGCCCATTCCTCGTGAAAAAGTTCGTATCACCGAATGTCGTGCGATTGGTAAAAGAAGGACAAAGAAAGAGCAAACTCGCCAGCATTGCGCAACTGAAGCCATTCTATCACGAGGGAAAGGAGCACGGAGAAAATGACCAACCCGACCAAGCGCCTGACAAAGAGCAGACTTGCCACAGTTTTAATTAATCTCTTTATTCTTTTTTTTTATTGACACTTACCAAATTTGAATTCAGAAGGCCCGTTCATCAATGAAGACTAACCGATTGTGTTTATAAATCCCACAGAATTCCCAAGATGAGCGACCAATTCCCTTATGTGATCAGCAGCGGCGGTGAGGGTGACAGAGCCGCCAATCCAGGGGCAGGTATTACCGCCGAAAATGTGGGCGATACGCCCCACAAATTGGGCTGTCTTCCGGACGTGGACGAGCTGACCGACGCCGCGGTCGCGGCCATATCAGAGGCGTTGGAAAATTGTACGTCGAGAGCCCACCGTTCCAGGTTCAAGGTGGCGGTGAACGGGGAGCTACACGGCGTGACATGGAACGCGTGCGGACACGTAACTGTCACGCTACCTAAGAAAGGGGGGGGGGGGGGGGGGGGTGTGAAGTAGGCCGCGTCGGCCCCTTCACAAATAGTTATATTTATTATATTTATAGTTTTTAAGTCGCAAGAAGCGCATCGGTTGTTTGAGTTACCTGTATTATATTGATAGTTGTTAAATCGCAAGAAGCGCATCGGTTGTTTGAGTTACCTGTATTATATTGATAGTTGTTAAGTCGCAAGAAGCACAGGGGTTGTTCGAGTTGTAGGTATAGTTTTGTTAGACGCAAGGAGTGCGCAGTATTTATATTTAATAAACGCAAGGAGCGTAAAGTATTTAGATTTATCGGATGTACTTATTTTTGATTGACTCCTAACGCCTAAGAATTTAAATATAACCGCCCCAAAACGCAGAGTCGCAAGATGCAGCGCGCCAGCTGCGATCATCAAATCCACCACGGTCACGAGCAACTTTGGGGAGTGACAAAATCTGCAACTTGGTCCGAAGCCGAAGCGTGGGCGAGAGAGTTATGATTGACCTCCGCAAGTGAGCAGACGCGTACGCGAGAGGGAGAAAAGAAAGGTTAGGTTATAAGAACAAAAGAGGAGTGGCGATTTATGTACGAAAGTGAGCGGACGTGTACGCTCTTAAAAGTAGTTAACGAGTTAGTAGCAAATATATAGAGTTTAGTAAAGATAAGGTAAGAGGGAATAGTTCGCGGTAGTTCATATATATAAGTATGTATATGCAGTTAGGTTTAGGCTTTCTTGTGCATATAACCTTTTATAGGAATTGAATAAATTGGTCGCCGGTAAGTCCGTGACCTAGTGGAGTGCAATTGCTGTGTGTTTTCTTACGTTCTATTTCTTTTCTTTGGTTTTCGTACTCGCGCGTACGCGAGTCAAGCTGAATCGCCTTATATTCTGGCTGCTGAGTGTGCCGGCTGTTGCGTTGGTGTCGACGCAAGCGTTTCCCCTTCCAACTTGTAAAACCGCGCGCGTTATAGTCCCACCGAAAAAAAATATAAATATTCTTGTGTGGTGTACCTGGCCAGACTGAGTTTATACCCCGGCTAAATTACTCCTTTACAATACCCTGATAGCGCAAAGGCGGTAAGTTGCGCCATGTCACGGCAATAAGTCTGGACCTGCACGGCTCTCCACCAGATCGGCGCTGCGTACAAAATGGTGGCACGGACTAAGCACATTAGAAGGCGCCGGTGCTCCTGCTTTGGCCCGCGCGTGTTGAGCATTATGCGCGACAGTGCACGACAAGCCCCAGCTGCCTTGGATGCATTGTATTGCATGTGCTCCTTGAATGACAATCTCGTGTCCAGCATCACGCCGAGATATTTAATGGCCCGCTTGGACATAACAGTAGTGCTGCCCACCACAATCTTTGCCGTTTCTACCGTTTTGCGACTACTCACAAGGACCGCCTCCGTCTTGTGCGCAGCCAGCTCCAGTCCCGCCTGGGTAAGCCAATACTGCGCGCGAGCAATGCATGTATTGCATGTTGTCTCAGCATCATCCAATTCTTTGCGCACGACGACGATAGCAACATCATCGGCAAAACCAACAATGTGCGCCTCCTCCGGAAGTTGTAGCCTTAGAACACCGTCGTACATAATAATCCACAGTAGTGGCCCAAGTACATATCCCTGGGGCACTCCTGCAGAAACATTGAGTTCTTTGATACCTTCGCTGGTCTGATACCGTAGCACCCGGCCTTCAAAATAGCTCCTCACTGCGTCCTGTAGGTATATGGGGACCTGCAGAGTATCCAGTGCGTTAAGTATGACGCCCCAATTGGCAGTATTGAACGCATTCTTGATGTCCAGCGTGCCAATAAGGCAATACTTCTTGTCGCCTCCTGCCCACCTGGTGCCCTGAATAGCACTGGCTGCTAATTCGACCACCCTTCTTAGGGCGTCAATGGTTGACCTCGCCTTACGGAACCCATATTGGTGCGGGGACAGCCCGCCGGCTCTGTCTATCGCATGGCTCAGCCTTGCTGCCAGCAGCTTTTCAAAAGCTTTCCCAATGTTGTTGATAAGCCAAATTGGTCGGTATGAAGACGGCCCCCCGGTGGTTTATTCCAGACCTGTGGAAAAGTCCTTTCATGCAAGCAGGCAGTAAAAAGAGCGGCAAATTGTTCGGCTTTCAGAGTCAAAGCCAGCTTCAGCGCACGGTTCAGTATACCGTCTGGACCTGGTGATTTGGACGCCACGATGCTTCTGGCCACTTCGAGTACCTCCTCCGGCCTGATAGTATCTGGTACGGTGTGATGTTGGTGCTCCATTTGTGCTGCGGAAAAGGTCAGCGGACTGCCACGTGGAAACAGGCACTCCACGACCTCCTTAATCCTGTCGGGCCTCATCGAAGGGTGGTGTTGATTCCCTGCATGGATGCGCTTGACCACCGTTTTGTACGCTCTACCCCACGGATCTTGCTGAGCAGAGTCGCACAATTGCAGGTAGCACTCTTGCTCGCCTTGATAGCCTTTTTGAGTGCGCCTCTCGCCCGTCTGTACTCCTCTCGTCTTCTCGCACAGTCCGGCCTATTAGCTGCACGTTGGCTTAGCCTTCTGGCCCTGGTACAGACGTGGCGTGCCATCGTAATTTCAGCGTTCCACCAATATGTGGGGGCATGGACGTCGCAGTGCCATACTAACATCACAGGCCGAGGAAATTTGCTCTGTCATTTGAGCTGCACGACCGTCTGCACGTCCTGACGTAGAGAGCTGCGCGATTGCTCGAGAGAACACAAGAGCGTCGAAGGTGTCCTGCCGGTAGTGCTTATCGATTGGTGCGCTATGCACATTACGCTCTCGCTGGCCACCAAGTGAGCATATTATGGCATTATGGTCGCTTGCTGTATAGACGTCACTAACTGCCGACTGTGCTGCGTTGAATAGGGAGAGGTTAACGAAGGTTAGGTCTATTACTGAGCCAGCCCCAGCTCTGGAGAAGGTGTGCCCGCTTCCACTGTTGAGTAGCGCGAGGTCCAGTGGAGCCAGTGCTTCCAAGAGCACTCTGCCTCTTAAATTCGTTAGAACGCTGCCTCATTCGAGTGCGCATGCATTAAAGTCGCCCGCGAGAATAATTCTGCTGCGACCCCTGGCATCGTCAACAAGTTGCTCCAAGATTGCTGAGAAAGCGGCGAGTGATAAGCTTGGCGCGAAGTAACAGCTGTAGATGCAAAAGCTGCCCAGTCCTGCTCTTACAAAACCTTCAAACTCCTGCACTTCAGTCAGCTGCTGGGTTGTACCACATACCCACAACGCAGCCTTCTTGCTAGTGTCCGATGCCCAGATACCTGATGGTGCGATCGGCACCCGATGAGGCTCACTTAATATGCATTTATCAATGCAATGCTCTTTAGTTGACTGCTCCAGAAGCGACTGAGCAGCCATGAAATGATTAAGGTTTAGCTGCAGTAACTTTAACATTTCGTTCGCTCTACAGCTGCTTTATAAGCCGGGCAGGTAAAACTACCCGTAGTGTGCTCCACGCTTCCTGACGCCTGCTTAGAGCACAGCCAGCACTTTGGTAGCTTGCTGCATGTTCCCGCCTCGTGGCCGGCCTCGCCACACCTGTAGCGCGTACCCCTTCGGTCGTCGTTGCTTGTGCATTTCGCTGCAATGTGCCCAAACGCCAGGCATTTATAACATCGCAGTGGCTGCACAATGGGCCGTATGTGGACAACAGCCCAGCCAACGCGGATTTTACCCAAATCCAGTAACCGTCCGTCTAAAGCGGTTGGAAGGACCAACGTTGCCGACGATGTGCCGCTACGAAGGGCACGAACTGAGCGGACTGCATCGACCGTAAGGCTTGAGGCGTCTATGGCCTTCTGAACTGATTCGATTAACTCCTCCTTTGTTGATAGTCCGTCTAAGTCGCGGATTTCGACTCGCTGGACGTCTACTAGCGTTTTGACCTTCGCCTTGTCTTCCAACGCTTTTGCCATGGCTGCTTGCACTTCCTCAGAGCTGTGCGAAGGCTTTTTATTTAGGCGCAGCAGCAGGTCACCATTGCCTGCTCGCCTGATCCCCAGTAGATCCTCGCAGTATTGGCGCAAGGACGAGTTGGTTTTTACGACGCAAAGCATGTCGGCGTAGCTGCAGCCGTCAATCCCAGAGATTGCGATTGCGTCTGCACGATATCGCCTGTGTGACTGCCGCCTTGGCTTCACCTTCGACCAGGTCGATTGTGGTGCCGTCTGTGGTGCTGCGTTTGGTGCTGAGTTTGGTGGCGCTTTTGGTGCCGCTTTTGGTGCCACTGATAGTTCCCTCGGTGCCACCTGGGGGGCTTTAGAGGGGGCTTGCCTAGTTTTTTTAGGTGGAGTGTTGCGCTGATCAGGCAACTCTCTTTGTCACTTAGACGTTGGTTTGCTACCTTCGCTACAGACAACGCCAGGGCGGTGAGCTGTTATCTACATGTCCCTGCAGCGAGGACAGTCCGAGATTGTTGGTGTCGTCTGGGTATTGCCAGCTGCTTCTTGGGGCTTGCTAAGCTTAAGAGCTGCCTCGTGCAGCTTGACGATCTTTAAAAGCTTATCGCGCATCAATGTGTTAATGTGGCGTTGGCCGCTCAAAAGCTCCGACAATCCTAACAGAGCCTTGCCCATCTCTTCCAGCGCCCTTTGCAATGTGCATGGTAGCTTCACTGCTTTCGCAACTGGCCAGACAACTGGTTTCGGCAAATGCGCTGCCGGTGGGGTTTGCAGCGGTGTGGGAAGCGCAGCGTCTTCTGCCGGGGGTGGTGCGACCATCTGGAGGGGGGATCTCGGCAATGCCGAGCGGCGCACCCTTTCACCCATCTTTCCTGGATGGACTCAAGCAGAGCTCAAGCAGTCCCACGTTGACCACAGGTTTCCCTATGGTTTGAAACCGCTGGAGGTTATACCGCCCCGAATCGGTCACCAGAGCCCCACGGAGCACCGCCGCGACGGAGGGGGTTGGTTGTAGCCGGTCCCGCGGCCTTTTGCTATCTCTGCTTAGAGACTCCTACTTGGATGCCGATAAAGAGACCCGCCTGTAGTTATGCTACACTTGGCATAGGCCCTTCTGGGTATGCAATGGAAATTCGATTACCCTGTTCTTACTCCTATTGCAGCAGAGACACCCACCAAGCCCATAAACGCCACATGTTGTCAACAAGGGGAACACGGTGAACACTGTTTGCTTAGTTAGCCCTGCTACTAATAAGCGGCCAGCCCTGTTATGTTGCGCGATCGGCTGGCCGTGAGGTCACGCTAAAAACACAAACAGCACACCTCAGGTGTGTACTGGATGTGAATCTTTTAAAGAAACTAGGTGGCCAGTACCACCAGGTCTGCACGATTTCCGCGTACTAAACACACCCCACACAACAACACGCCACATGACCAAGGGATCACGAATTAATATTGCTTCTCGGGGATGGGTTGCCGTCTCCTAATTCGCCAAGTACACGGGCCATCCTTCTTGCTGACTGGGTATCGCTCAGTGCTTCGCGTCGCTCTCTTTCACACTGTCGGAGATCCATCTGAATGCAAACGATCCTCTGGACTACCCTTTTCCAATTCGCTTCGGAATCCATCATATACAACATCAGTTCTTCCAATGGGGGTAGAGGTGCTGCTCCTGCCAGGTATTTCAGGCAGTGGTACAGGACATGCTTAGGATCTTCCCCACAGCCCGGGCAGACCGGGCATTGCGGCGTCTTCTCGAGCCTGTACTTAAACAAGTATTTACTATATCCTCCGTGGCCGGTTAGGAACTGCGTCAGATGGAAGTTGAGAGCGCCTCCGCTTCGTTCTATCCACTCCTGGATTTGTGGGATGAGCCTATGCGTCGATCTACCTTTGTTTGAGAAGGTCCACCTGGCCTGCCACATGGCCAGGGAAGCCTGTCTCTCCGACCTCCGATCGCGGTGCGATGCCTCCAATAGACTTCCGCCAGGCGTGAATTTCCGTCATCTCGCGGGCTAGTAGGTCCACAGGCATCATGTTCGCTAGCACAAGTGCAGCGTCATCCGAAACCGTACGGAATCCCGAGATCACTCTTAGTGCGCTTAGCCGGTACGGCGCTGCCAGCTTTCTCCGAAGGCTCATATTTCCGTCCAGGGCTGCTGCCCAAATCGGAGCAGCATACAAAGCAACTGACGCCACTACTTTTCCAAGAAGTAGTCGCCTTCCACTCTTGGGTCCTCCTAGGCTTGGCAGCATCCGAGAGAGAGCTGCCTGTAATTTTGCTGCCTTCATACCGACATACAGTTATCCTAGGTACTTGATGTATGGCTTGGATTTGATGGTAACATTACCAACCTCCACCTCCATAAATTCAGTCTTTTTCCTGCTCGTTATCAGAACTGCCTCTGTCTTGTGCTCTGCCAGTTCCAGGCTTGCAGCCCGCATCCATGATGCTATTATCTTAATAGCTTCATTATCACGTTCCACAGGAGGGGTCCCAATACTGAGCCCTGTGGAACACCTGCAGTAACGTCAAATCGCTTAATTCCATCCTCTGTGTCGTGTTCCAAAGTCCTGTCTGAAAGATAACTCGTTAGAATTCGCATTAGATAGGGCGGTATTCCAATTCTTCTAAGGGCATTTAGGATGCGCGTCCAGATCGCCAAGTTAAACGCGTTCCGAATATCCAGCGTTATTACTGCGCAGTATTCCTTTTCGCCCCATCTCTATCTCATCCCTTCAATCGCTTTTGTTGCGATGTTGACCAATGCCTTGATCGCATCCACCGTTGACCGTGCCTTGCGGAATCCGAATTGGGACTCCGAAAGAGCATGTCTGGCGTCCAGTATCGTTAGCAGTCTTGAGTATATGCTTTTTTCCAGGATCTTTCCCGCCGTGTCGAGCAGACAAATCGGTCTGAAGCCCGATTGTTCTTCGACCGGCTTGTCTCCCTTTGGCAACAGGATGAGTCGCTGGACTTTCCATGCTCTTGGGAATACTCCCTCCTGAACACAGCGATTGTAAGTGTCCACAAATTCCTGGGACTTCGCGGCGATTGCAAGCTTTAGCACTTTGTTTGGTATACCGTCAGGCCCTGGGGTCTTTCGGTCACCAATCTGTCTGCTTGCCGCCCTCACCTCGTCAGTCGTCACCGGGCTTATGTGCTCCGAGTCAAGTGGGTGCTGTGGGAACAGAGCCACTACGATTTTTCGTAGCTCCACTGGGCATGTAGTCCTTAGCGTGGATTGGCTCTTAACCTTTTTGGTAACCACCTTATAGGCAGTTCCCCATGGGTTGATGTCGGCCTCTTCGCATATCTGGCGAAAGCAATTGGCTTTTCTGCGCTTAATGCTATGCTTTAGATCCCGCTTAGCCCTCCGGAAGTCGTCGGCCCTACTGTCAAAGTCTTGGTGGTCCCTGGCCCTCTGAGGGAGTCGCCTTGCACGAAGGTACTTTTTTCTCATCTGGTTTATTTCATAATTCCACCAGTAGCAAGGTGATCCGCGCCTGCTCGGTTTCCACCTAGGCATGGATGCGTCGCAAGCATCAGCTATGTTCCTTCCTAGTTGCTTTGCTATATCCTCTGAATTGCCACTTTCCCATTCCGGATAGCCTAGCAGGTCCACGAAAGTTTGCTCGTCCAGGCAGCTGTCTTTCCATTTCGGTCCTGTAAGCTTGGGCGGCTTCTTTAATAAGCTTCTGTGCAGCTCAAAGTAGATGGCTTGGTGGTCACTGAAGGTGAACTCTTCGCTAACTTTCCGTTTGGCCCCCCTTCCTAATGAGCTGCTCATCAGGGTGAGATGTTTAGACCATTTGGCTGTCTTACCGTCTCTGCTGGCTACCCATCCGCTCCCTGGTATCCTTTTGAATGGCTCAGAGATCAGAGCTACGTCATTTCGTTTTTCCCTAGCCGACTGTAACAGAAGGGCCTGTGCAGCCTCAGAGTGATTTAGATTCAGCTGTGTAATCTTCATCTTCGTTGCGCAAGTGCTTTCCGGAATACTGGGCATAGTCCACTGCCAGCCGCATGGTCTGTCCTTGTTTTATTATTTGTGCATAGCGTGCATTGTGGCTTTGCTGTGCAGTCCTTCGCGATGTGGTCCTGCTTTTCGCATCTCCGGCATTGCTTAGACCTGTCCACTGTGCTCTTGCAGTGCTTTGCAAAGTGGCCAAACTCCATGCATTTAAAGCAGCTCTCGACGGGAACCCATTCCCTTATTCGGGAAACCGCCCAGCCTGCCTTCACTACTCCAGCGTCAAGGGCCTTCTTAGCGTCGTCCACGGGCAACTTAATGGAAGCCGTCTATGTCGACCCGTATGCCTTTCTTAGATGGATATCTTCCACCAAGATGGCATCTAAAAGGAGCTGTGCTTTCAAGGCCTCGTATATGTCCTCCTTCGTGGTTATCTCGTCAAGATCCCTGCACTCGATTGTCACTCGCTGTGAGAGCGCGCGGAATTCCGCTTGCTCACCGAGGGACTCACCAAGAAGGTTTCTTAACGTCGATGTGCCCTCTCCAGATTTATTTAGTTGAATCAGGAGTTCACCTATTAAGTTCTCCTGATTTTCGAAACTGCCTGGCCAACACCGCTTAGCATTCCGTCTGCCTTCACTTTCTTAAGTATTTCGGAGTAAGTTACCTCTCCTTTAGCAGATATGACAATGGCATCTGGTCTGCTCTTTTCTGCCATAATTCTTTTGCCTGAGTTGCGCTCCCTTTTTTTCTTCTTTCGTACCGTAGTCCATTTTTCGCTATCTTTCTCCTTACATTGGGGAGCTTTCGGAGCACTCTTCGGCCTTGGGTCCTCTGTCGCTTGGGTGGAGGTCGAAACCTGTGGGGTCGCCGCAACCTTACTCCTCTTGGTAGAGGGTGTACACGCTCCAGGATTATGCTTCCTCTTACCATCGATGGTCTTTCCAAAGATTGGCGACGTCTGGGAAGCTTGGTGCGTCCGTATCACTGCCTTCGCCCTATTGTCGTGTAGCTGTATAGCTACCAACTCGTAGAGCGCCCTGATGCTCTCAATCGAGTCCCGCATCGGTTGATGGATTGAGCGCCTCTTGCCATCTTCCATCATCTCAACCAGCTTAGAAATCTCTTCTCCAAGGTCACTGAGCGCTGTTCTCTGGTGTTGCTCCAAAGGCTCGCTAGCGCCCTGGTGTAACTCCTGAATGGCTGGCGTCGAAACTTTGGTCGTTGACCTCGCCAGCTTACTGCTTCTAGCAAATCCAGCACAGGGGCTCTGTGCAAGAATCCTTACAGCCACGCTAGGGTTGACGCCCGCCTTCATGGAGTCGGCCGTTCAAAGCCATATCCACGTTAATCAGATATATAACATCTGAGCCGGTACTGTCAACTTAATGACGACGAACCAAAGATCGTATCCTGGAGACTTGCTATGTTTTAACGGGACGGAGGCAGTAACAGCATTAGCCTATCAGCAATTTAGGCTAGATTTCACTCCAGTTACTCAGGTGATAGAATACTGTTAACCGTCAGCCCAAGTTTCGTCAATTCCAAATGGGGTTCCAGGGGTTCTACCTAAGGCATTACTGGTCTCTGCCTAAGGGTCATTTAGTCGCCTCTTACGACAAGCTAAGGCATGCTGTGGTAGGTATTCTGTAAAACCGCCCACCACACGGTGTCCCACCACATGGTGTCCCACCACACGGTGTTTGTGTGTGTGTTGTTTTTTTTTTTATTTTTTTATTTTATTGATTTTCCTATATAAACAATGACTTATTATTAGGTAATATAAGCGAAACATAACATTGGCGGTACGGCCGTTGGGTAATGCGTCACATATGCCTTTCTTCCACCTAATACACTTGCTCTCTTCGCTCGCGCTCAGCCTTACGCAGATTGCTCATGACTGCTACCGCGAACGCGCTGAATGCTTCCCAATTGACGCTGCTGGCCAGTATCAATGTCACCAGGTTGTCCAACTCGATGGTACAGCCGATAGCCCTCTCCAGTTCATCTCGGAGCCCGGTAAAGCGACCACAGTGAAACAAGACGTGTTCGGCATCCTCTACGAACCTATCACCACAGGAGGTACAGAACGCTGCACCCTCATGCCTAAGTCGATGCAAGTACTCACGGAATCAGCCATGACCACTAAGAAGTTGGGTGGTGTAGTAGTTGAGCTGCCCATGCCGCCGGTTTTGCTACGCTGAAATGCTCCGGATGAGGTGATGCGTCCAACGCCCTTTGCTAGACGCATCCCATTGCCTCTGCCAGTTTTCCAAAGTGCGCGTTTTGGCCGCTGTGCGCACTTCATGCTTCTGGGCATCCGAAAGTTCCTTGCCATGAGTTCCCTCGTAGGTCTCCGAGATTTCCCTAGCCAGCTCGGCTATAGGAGCTCTTCCAGCCAGGACAAGACATGCGTCATCCGAGATGGTTCTGAAGCCGCTACAAACTCTTATCGCTCCAAGACGGTGAGTAGCTCTCAGTCCGCGAGTGTAGCTCTCAAAGCGGCAAGCTGATTGCCATATCGGCGCCGCATACAGCTTCGTCGCTCTTATGACGCTGGATAAAAGGAGTCTCTTGAATTGCTTCGGACCTCTCGTATTTGGCATGATTTGCGAGATTGCACGATTTGCTAAGGCGGCCTTTGTGGTAGCGTACTCTGTGTCGCAGAGGTCCAGGAAGCATCTACGCTTGCTGTCTTTAATAAGCTTCTGGAAGCGTCTCCTACTGGCGAGGAATTCCACCTGACGTTCATGGAACAGCAGCGATCCACGTGAGCGCTGGTAGCGGCGTCTAGCATAGTTGCATTCACTTCGAGCCTCAGCGATCTACTCGTTCCACCAGTATACTGGGGCATGGTGCCTCTGGTACCTTCTGCTCCTAATCATGCTATCATCGCAGGCACGGCTTAGCATCCGCATAGTTTTGTCCACCACATCCTCGGTGCTATCAGTAGTATCAGAGGTCACAGCAGACTCCAGATGGGCAATGAAAGTCCACATGTCTAGCGTCTCGACACGATACCTAGGCCAGTGGTGAGCTGGAGTATTACAGTGATCCGGGTGTATTCCAACGGTGCACCATATGGCAACGTGTTCACTTGCATTGAAGGAGTCGTCGATGCTCCAGGTGGACGAACTGAAGAGCGAGCTACTGACAAATGTTATGTCAGCGACCGAACCCAGTCCAGCTCTGCTGAACGTGTGCTGCGTTCCTTGATTTAGGAGCGCCACATCAAGGAGAGAGAATGCCTCAAGCAACCCCCGTCCTTTGGCATTGGTTGACGAGCTGCCCCACTCCTCTGCCCATGCGTTGAAGTCTTCAGCGATGACGATCGGGTGACGGCATCTTGCGTCTGCTACCAGGGAGTCCAGGGTGTTAGCGAACTCTGATAGCTGCAGACTAGGAGGTAGGTAGACTGCGTAGAACCACAGGCCGCCCACCGACGCGTGTACGTAGTTTTCGTCCCGATGTACACTTACCAGAGGAGTCCCGCCAATCCCGCAGGACCATAGAGCCGCTCTTCCAGTTGTGTTCGAAGCGCATCTAGGGCTCTCAGAGAGCCGGTATGGCTCACTTAGCACCGCAAGGTCTGCAGAGCGTTCACGCACTGTTTGCGACAACAGGTCCTGGGCCGCTGCACAATGGTTAAAGTTCAGCAGTATGAACTTCATCTTGCACGACCAAGTACGCTTCCGCTGAGTGGACATCTATTACTGCCCGCCTGGTGGCTGAATGAGGCACTGCCCTTTGCAACACAGATAAAGCCCTTCGCCACCTCGCTCTTGCAACTCGCTGCCTTGTGGCCTGTAACTCCATACCTGATGCAGCACTGGGATCTATCCACGGGGCTACGGCAGCTGCTTGCGGTATGTCCCATCTCCAGACAGCGGTAGCACCGCGTGCGCGCTTCCTGCTGGCGAATGACGCAGCTGGTCCAGCCAATGCGAGCTGTGCGCAGGGCAGTAATGCTGCTTGCCAGATTTGATGGTACTGAAAACTGAGCCACCTGTGTGTTACCATATCCAGGTCGAATGCTCTTGAAGATACCGACGTCGGCTGGTATGTTTGCCTGCGCTGACAGCGTGGTCACTATCTCCCCTTTAGTGGCTTACTCGTCCAGGTCCCGAATGGCGAAGTGAGTCTGCTCGGTAAATGAGCGAACCACTGCACAAGCACAAGCACAAGCTCCACTTCGTCCTTGAGCTGCTTAGTACACTCCAGGCCTACTCCATTCAACTCCAGTAGCAGGTCACCTTTTGCTGTGCGACGAGCTTTGGAGACCTTGTCGCGGACTCCGTTGAGTTTTCCGTCGCTTCTGCGCGTAACTAGCGACAGAACTTCGCTGTAAGAAAGCTCGCTGGTACTTATTACCAGTGCATCCGATCTGCTCTACGTATGTAGCTTGCCAGATGCCTTACCGGCTAGCTTGCTAGACTTCTTTCGCTGAGCCGTTTGCCACGTATTCCGTTGAACCGACTCCGAAGCCGCTGGACTTGCATTGCCAGTTTTGTTCCTCTTCGAGGGCGTAGCTCGCTGCCCTGACTCGAGCTCGCGCCGCCTCTTGGGAGTCACTGTACTCCTCGCAGCACCGCAACTCTGCTGTTGCACTTTATCGGCTACTCTAGTAGGCAGCTTTGCAATCGGCGACGTCTGTGTGGCCGTATTCGCGCTATCACTGGAAGCTGTCTTGCTTCTGCCAGAGCAGACTTGGTATAGCTTAAGTGCCTTCGCTGCTTGTTCCCTCATCAGCTGGTTTACGTGCCGCTGCCCGAACAGAAGGGCATTAAGGCCGTTCAGGATGGCACCCAGCTGCACAAAGGCATATTCCTCCTCTGGCTTCTTCCCCTGGGGTGGACTGGCCACCGCAGGTGCAGGCATGTCACCTGGAGATACCATGCTACGCACCGGGGGTAGCGCACTCCCCTGGGGGGGAGACCTTGGCAATGCCGAGCGGCGCACAATACCTTCCACTATAACCACTTGTCTCCACTCACTTGTAGATCTACAAGCAGACCCGCGTTGACCAAAGGTTTCCCTAAGGTTTTTAACCGGTGGAGGTTATACCGCCCCGACTCGGTCACCAGAGCCCCACTGAGCACCGCCGCAACGGAGGGGGTTGGTAAAAGCCGGTACCGTGGCCTTCTGCTTAATCTGCTTGGAGTTTCCTACTGGAAAAATCGCCAAGTGGTGCGCCTGTTGGCTATGCAGCGCTTATCGCAAAATCCTTGCGCGTACGCAACAAAGCTTTTTGTTTGCTCTTGCACCCTGTCCACGAACCACTCACAGTTGAGACACCTCTTTTCGTGTTGGCGCCACCCGTGATTAGCAAGCGAGGGTAGCTTAGCGCTTCTCGCTCAGCTGGCACTGCCAAACACAGCCCTGGTACTCGCGATCAGCTGACCCTGTGGTATTCCTAAAACACTTGTAAGCACAAGCAGCACCTCAAGAAGTTGGAGTGCGCAATACGTGTAATATTTACGTGTAGTATTTCCACTCACACCAATTGGAGTGTCCTAGATTGCGCGCGGCTTAAGGGAGACTCCACAACAACCCGGTAGAGGAACGCGATTGGCAAAGGCGATGAGGACAACAGGTAAGTTGCCCAGCCTATTGACGCGCTTATTAATTTGGAAAATTGGTTTTCACTTTAGGTTTAGCACTGCGAAAACACTACAATTACGGAGCGACATGAAAAACTCGACCGTACTTTGCGTGAGAACACACACCACATGTGTGTGTGTGTGTGTGTTTTATATTCTTTATTACCTAATCATGCTAAAACTAAATAAATAACAATAGAATTTGTGAGTATAGGAGCGAGAGTAGTTTGCGGTACGTCCGTTAAGAATTGCTTCGCAAACAGTCGCTACCTATACTGCAGTGAGGTTCCGCTCCACTCGCCGTAGTTCTTTCATGGTCACCGCTGCAAACTTGCTGACCGCTTCCCACTTCATCGAGGACTCCAGCATTCCTTCAACAAGATTATCCAATGGGACCACCCATTGCTTGCTCAAGCATTCTTCGCAGGTTAGCGAACCGCCCACAGAAGAACAGCACGTGGTGTGCGTCCTCCTGCACGCCCAGTCTACACCATGAGCATTCATCGCTTTGCACATGGCCGAATCGCTTCAAATAGCTCCGAAAACACCCATGACCAGATAGGAGCTGAGTCAGGTAAAAATTTACCTCTCCATGCCTACGGTTGATCCATTGTGAGAGCTGTGGGATCAAGGCGAATGTCCATCGCCCCTTCGCTGCAGTGTTCCAGCGTGCCTGCCATCGCTCAATCGTGTTTGTTCTCGCCATAAGACGACCACTGGGCGCCGATATACCGTCTGTTTGGCTTGCTAGCTCACCGGACTCAATAGCTAGCTCTTCAATGGGTACCAGGCCTGCAATAACCAAAGCAGCCTCGTCGGAAACTGTCCTAAACGCACAGCATACCCTGATAGCGCAAAGGCGGTAAGTTGCGCCTATGTCACGGCAATAGGTCTGGACCTGCACGGCTCTCCACCAGATCGGCGCTGCGTACAAAATGGTGGCACGGACTAAGCTCATTAGAAGGCGCCGGCGCTCCTGCTTTGGCCCGTGCGTGTTGAGCATTATGCGCGACAGTGCACGACAAGCCCCAGCTGCCTTGGATGCATTGTATTGCATGTGCTCCTTGAATGACAATCTCGTGTCCAGCATCACGCCGAGATATTTAATGGCCCGCTTGGACATAACAGTAGTGCTGCCCACCACAATCTTTGCCGTTTCTACCGTTTTGCGACTACTCACAAGGACCGCCTCCGTCTTGTGCGCAGCCAGCTCCAGTCCCGCCTGGGTAAGCCAATCCTGCACGCGAGCAATGCATGTATTGCATGTGGTCTCAGCATCATCCAATTCTTTGCGCACAACGACGATAGCAACATCGGAAGTTGTAGCCTTAGAACACCGTCGTACATAATGTTCCACAGTAGTGGCATAAGTACAGATCCCTGGGGCACTCCTGCAGAAACATTGAGTTCTTTGATACCTTCGCTGGTATGATACCGTAGCACCCGGCCTTCAAAGTAGCTCCTCACTGTGTCCTGTAGGTATATGGGGACCTGCAGGGTATCCAGTGCGTTAAGTATGACGCCCTAATTGGCAGTTTTGAACGCATTCTTGATGTCCAGCGTGACAATAAGGCAATAATTCTTGTCGCCTCCTGCCCACCTGGTACCCTGAATAGCACTGGCTGCTAATTCGACCACCCTTCTTAGGGCGTCAATGGTTGACCTCGCCTTACGGAACCCATATTGGTGCGGGGACAGCCCGCCGGCTCTGTCTATCGCATGGCTCAGCCTTGCTGCCAGCAGCTTTTTAAAAGCTTTCCCAATGTTGTTGATAAGCCAAATTGGTCGGTATGAAGACGGCCCCCCGGTGGTTTATTCCAGACCTGTGGAAAAGTCCTTTCATGCAAGCAGGCAGTAAAAAGAGCGGCAAATTGTTCGGCTTTCAGAGTCAAAGCCAGCTTCAGCGCACGGTTCGGTATACCGTCTGGACCTGGTGATTTGGACGCCACGATGCTTCTGGCCACTTCGAGTACCTCCTCCGGCGTGATAGTATCTGGTACGGTGTGATGTTGGTGCTCCATTGTGCTGCGGAAAAGGTCAGCGGACTGCCACGTGGAAACAGGCACTCCACGACCTCCTTAATCCTGTCGGGCCTCATCGAAGGGTGGTGTTGATTCCCTGCATGGATGCGCTTGACTACCGTTTTGTACGCTCTACCCCACGGATCTTGCTCAGCAGAGTCGCACAATTGCAGGTAGCACTCTCTCTTGCTCGCCTTGATAGCCTTTTTGAGTGCGCCTCTCGCCCGTCTGTACTCCTCTCGTCTTCTCGCACAGTCCGGCCTATTAGCTGCACGTTGGCTTAGCCTTCTGGCCCTGATACAGACGTGGCGTGCCATCGCAATTTCAGCGTTCCACTAATATGTGGGGGCATGGCAGCGCATGTATGGACGTCGCAGTGCCTTACTGGCATCACAGGCCGAGGAAATTTGCTCTGTCATTTGAGCTGCACGACCATCTGCAGGTCCTGACGTAGAGAGCTGCGCGATTGCTCGAGAGAACACCAGAGCGTCGAAGGTGTCCTGCCGGTAGTGCTTATCGATTGGTGCGCTATGCACATTACGCTCTCGCTGGCCACCAAGTGAGCATATTATGGCATTATGGTCGCTTGCTGTATAGACGTCACTAATTGCCCACTGTGCTGCGTTGAATAGGGAGGGGCTAACGAAGGTAAGGCTGTAAAGGAGTAATTTAGCCAAGGGTATAAGCTCAGTCTGGCCAGATACACCACACAAGAATATTTATGTATTTTTGGTGGGGCGCGGTTTACAAGTTGGAAGGGGGAACGCCGGCGTCGACACCAATGCGACGGCCGGCACACTAAGCAGCCAGGGTATAAAACGACTCAGCCTAACTCACGTGCGCGTGTGTACAAAACCAACAAAACAAGGAGAGAAAAACACAGCAACTCAATTTCACTGGGTCACGGACTTACCGGCGACCAATATATTTCACTTCTCTAAAATATTGTATTATACAAGAAAAAAACCTAAACCTAGCCATATATATATGTACATGAACTACGATGAACTTTCCCCTCTTACAATCACTCTATAAAATCCTATACCTTTGCCGCGAACACGCTGCCTCTCTTTTCTGTTCTTATAACCTAACCTTTCCCTAATCTCTGTCGCGTACGCGTCTGCTCACTTGCGGAGGTCAATCACAACTACCTCGCCCACGCTTCGGCATCGGCCCAAGTTGCAGATTTTGTCACTCCCCACACTTGCTCGTGACCGTAGTGGATTTGATGATCGCAGCTGGCGCGCTGCATCTTGCGACTCTGTGTTTTGGGGCGGTTATATTTAAATTCTTAGGCGTTAGGAGTCAATCAAAAATAAGTACATCCGATAAATCTAAATACTTTACGCTCCTTGCGTTTATTAAATATAAATACTGCGCACTCCTTGCGTCTAACAAAACTATACCTACAACTCGAACAACCCCTGTGCTTCTTGCGACTTAACAACTATCAATATAATACAGGTAACTCAAACAACCGATGCGCTTCTTGCGATTTAACAACTATCAATATAATACAGGTAACTCAAACAACCGATGCGCTTCTTGCGACTTAAAAACTATAAATATAATAAATATAACTATTTGTGAAGGGGCCGACGCGGCCTACTTCACACCCCCCCCCCCCCCCCCCCTTTCTTAGGTAGCGTGACAGTTACGTGTCCGCACGCGTTCCATGTCACGCCGTGTAGCTCCCCGTTCACCGCCACCTTGAACCTGGAACGGTGGGCTCTCGACGTACAATTTTCCAACGCCTCTGATATGGCCGCGACCGCGGCGTCGGTCAGCTCGTCCACGTCCGGAAGACAGCCCAATTTGTGGGGCGTATCGCCCACATTTTCGGCGGTAATACCTGCCCCTGGATTGGCGGCTCTGTCACCCTCACCGCCGCTGCTGATCACATAAGGGAATTGGTCGCTCATCTTGGGAATTCTGTGGGATTTATAAACACAATCGGTTAGTCTTCATTGATGAACGGGCCTTCTGAATTCAAATTTGGTAAGTGTCAATAAAAAAAAGAATAAAGAGATTAATTAAAACTGTGGCAAGTCTGCTCTTTGTCAGGCGCTTGGTCGGGTTGGTCATTTTCTCCGTGCTCCTTTCCCTCGTGATAGAATGGCTTCAGTTGCGCAATGCTGGCGAGTTTGCTCTTTCTTTGTCCTTCTTTTACCAATCGCACGACATTCGGTGATACGAACTTTTTCACGAGGAATGGGCCATCGAACTTGGGAGCGAGTTTCGCCGCGAACCCTTCACTGGCTTTAGAGAGTTGGTGTGCTCTTAGTAGCACTAACGTATTGAGTCCTGGTCGCCATTCTCTTCTCCTGAGGTTATAGTTCCTCCCTTGGTCCTTCGACGCTCGCTGTAAATTTGTCTGGACGATACTGTAAACTTCCTTTAATCTTCTTGCCCGGTCTTCTGGTGCTTGCGGCATGCTTCTGGATCCGGGTGTCTTCTCGTCGTACAAGGAAGCTGGTAAGCGGGGCTCTCTCCCCTGCATCAGAAAAGCCGGTGAAAATCCTGTAGATTCCGCCACACTGGAGTTAACCGCCAACGAAATTTCCGGTATCAATTCTTCCCACGAATTTTGGTGACCTGCTATAAACTGCGCGATACTGTACGATTGGTCCTTTCTGTCGGGTTTTCTTGTGGACAATATGGGGCAGTATGCTGCAATTCTACGCCCAACGAGTTCAAAAATAACTTCAAATTCCGGCTCGTAAACTGTACACCGTTGTCGCATACACACTTTCTGGGTATGCCAAAACGACATAATACACGCTCACGGAACGCCTTCTGGTGTAGTAGTTGAGCTGCCCAAGCCGCCGGTTTTGCTACGCTGAAATGCTCAGTATGAGGCGATGCGTCCAACGGATCCGAAAGTTCCTTGCCATGAGTTCCCTCGTAGATCTCCGAGATTTCCCTAGCCAGCTCGGCTATTGGAGCTATTCCAGCCAGGACAAGACATGCGTCATCCGAGATGGTTCTGAAGCCGCTACAAACTCTAATCGCTCCAAGACGGTGAGTACCGGCACCGCATACAGCATCGTCGCTCTTATGACGCTGGATAAAAGGAGTCTCTTGAATTGCTTCGGACCTCTCGTATTTGGCATGATTCGCGAGATTGCACGATTTGCTAAGGCGGCCTTTGTGCTAGCGTACTCTGTGTCGCAGAGGTCCAGGAAGTATCTTCGCTTGCTGTCTTTAATAAGCTTCTGGAAGCGTCTCCTACTGGCGAGGAATTCCGCCTGACGTTCATGGAACAGCAGCGATCCACGTGAGCGCTGGTAGCGGCGTCTAGCATAGTTGCATTCACTTCGAGCCTCAGCGATCTACTCGTTCCACCAGTATACTGGGGCATGGTGCCTCTGGTACCTTCTGCTCCTAATCATGCTATCATCGCAGGCACGGCTTAGCATCCGCATAGTTTTGTCCACCACATCCTCGGTGCTATCAGTAGTATCAGAGGTCACAGCAGACTCCAGATGGGCAATGAAAGTCCACATGTCTAGCGTCTCGACACGATACCTAGGCCAGTGGTGAGCTGGAGTATTACAGTGATCCTGGCGTATTCCAACGGTGCACCATATGGCAACGTGATCACTTGCATTGAAGGAGTCGTCGATGCTCCAGGTGGACGAACTGAAGAGCGAGCTACTGACAAATGTTATGTCAGCGACCGAACCCAGTCCAGCTCTGCTGAACGTGTGCTGCGTTCCTTGATTTAGGAGCGCCACATCAAGGAGAGAGAATGCCTCAAGCAACCCCCGTCCTTTGGCATTGGTTGACGAGCTGCCCACTCCTCTGCCCATGCGTTGAAATCTCCAGCGAAGACGATCGGGTAACGGCCTCTTGCGTTTGCTACCAGGGAGTCCAGGGTGTTAGCGAACTCTGAAAGCTGCAGACTAGGAGGTAGGTAGACTGCGTAGAACCACAGGCCGCCCACCGACGCGTGTACGTAGTTTTCGTCCCGATGTACACTTACCAGAGGAGTCCCGCCAATCCCGCAGGACCATAGAGCCGCTCTTCCAGTTGTGTTCGAAGCGCATCTAGGGCTCTCAGAGAGCCGGTATGGCTCACTTAGCACCGCAAGGTCTGCAGAGCGTTCACGCACTGTTTGCGACAACAGGTCCTGGGCCGCTGCACAATGGTTAAAGTTCAGCAGTATGAACTTCATCTTGCACGTCCAAGTACGCTTCCGCTGAGTGGACATCTATTACTCCCCGCCTGGTGGCTGAATGAGGCACTGCCCTTTGCAACACAGATGAAGCACTTCGCCACCTCGCTCTTACAACTCGCTGCCTTGTGGCCTGTAACTCCACACCTGATGCAGCACTGGGATCTATCCACGGGGCTACGGCAGCTGCTTGCGGTATGTCCCATCTCCAGACAGCGGTAGCACCGCGTGCGCGCTTCCTGCTGGCGAATGACGCAGCTGGTCCAGCCAATGCGAGCTGTGCGCAGGGCAGTAATGCTGCTTGCCAGATTTGCTGGTACTGAAAACTGAGCCACCTGTGTGTTACCATATCCAGGTCGAATGCTCTTGAAGATACCGACGTCGGCTGGTATGTTTGCCTGCGCTGACAGCGCGGTCACTATCTCCCCTTTAGTGGCTTACTCGTCCAGGTCCCGAATGGCGAAGTGAGTCTGCTCGGTAAATGAGCGAACCACTGCACAAGCACAAGCACAAGCTCCACTTCGTCCTTGAGCTGCTTAGTACACTCCAGGCCTACTCCATTCAACTCCAGTAGCAGGTCACCTTTTGCTGTGCGACGAGCTTTGGAGACCTTGTCGCGGACTCCGTTGAGTTTTCCGTCGCTTCTGCGCGTAACTAGCGACAGAACTTCGCTGTAAGAAAGCTCGCTGGTACTTATTACCAGTGCATCCGATCTGCTCTACGTATGTAGCTTGCCAGATGCCTTACCGGCTAGCTTGCTAGACTTCTTTCGTTGAGCCGTTTGCCACGTATTCCGTTGAACCGACTCCGAAGCCGCTGGACTTGCATTGCCAGTTTTGTTCCTCTTCGAGGGCGTAGCTCGCTGCCCTGACTCGAGCTCGCGCCGCCTCTTGGGAGTCACTGTACTCCTCGCAGCACCGCAACTCTGCTGTTGCACTTTATCGGCTACTCTAGTAGGCAGCTTTGCAATCGGCGACGTCTGTGTGGCCGTATTCGCGCTATCACTGGAAGCTGTCTTGCTTCTGCCAGAGCAGACTTGGTATAGCTTAAGTGCCTTCGCTGCATGTTCCCTCATCAGCTGGTTTACGTGCCGCTGCCCGAACAGAAGGGCATTAAGGCCGTTCAGGATGGCACCCAGCTGCACAAAGGCATATTCCTCCTCTGGCTTCTGGAGATACCATGCTACGCACCGGGGGTAGCGCACTCCCCTGGGAGGGAGACCTTGGCAATGCCGAGCGGCGCACAATACCTTCCACTATAACCACTTGTCTCCACTCACTTGTAGATCTACAAGCAGACCCGCGTTGACCAAAGGTTTCCCTAAGGTTTTTAACCGGTGGAGGTTATACCACCCCGACTCGGTCACCAGAGCCCCACTGAGCACCGCCGCAACGGAGGGGGTTGGTAAAAGCCGGTACCGTGGCCTTCTGCTTAATCTGCTTGGAGTTTCCTACTGGAAAAATCGCCAAGTGGTGCGCCTGTTGGCTATGCAGCGCTTATCGCAAAATCCTTGCACGTACGCAACAAAGCTTTTTGTTTGCTCTTGCACCCTGTCCACGAACCACTCACAGTTGAGACACCTCTTTTCGTGTTGGCGCCACCCGTGATTAGCAAGCGAGGGTAGCTTAGCGCTTCTCGCTCAGCTGGCACTGCCAAACACAGCCCTGGTACTCGCGATCAGCTGACCCTGTGGTATTCCTAAAACACTTGTAAGCACAAGCAGCACCTCAAGAAGTTGGAGTGCGCAATACGTGTAATATTTACGTGTAGTATTTCCACTCACACCAATTGGAGTGTCCTAGATTGCGCGCGGCTTAAGGGAGACTCCACAACAACCCAGTAGAGGAACGCGATTGGCAAAGGCGATGAGGACAACAGGTAAGTTGCCCAGCCTATTGACGCGCTTATTAATTTGGAAAATTGGTTTTCACTTTAGGTTTAGCACTGCGAAAACACTACAATTACGGAGCGACATGAAAAACTCGACCGTACTTTGCGTGAGAACACACACCACATGTGTGTGTGTGTGTGTGTGTGTGTTTTATATTCTTTATTACCTAATCATGCTAAAACTAAATAAATAACAATAGAATTTGTGAGTATAGGAGCGAGAGTAGTTTGCGGTACGTCCGTTAAGAATTGCTTCGCAAACAGTCGCTACCTATACTGCAGTGAGGTTCCGCTCCACTCGCCGTAGTTCTTTCATGGTCACCGCTGCAAACTTGCTGACCGCTTCCCACTTCATCGAGGACTCCAGCATTCCTTCAACAAGATTATCCAATGGGACCACCCATTGCTTGCTCAAGCATTCTTCGCAGGTTAGCGAACCGCCCACAGAAGAACAGCACGTGGTGTGCGTCCTCCTGCACGCCCAGTCTACACCATGAGCATTCATCGCTTTGCACATGGCCGAATCGCTTCAAATAGCTCCGAAAACACCCATGACCAGATAGGAGCTGAGTCAGGTAAAAATTTACCTCTCCATGCCTACGGTTGATCCATTGTGAGAGCTGTGGGATCAAGGCGAATGTCCATCGCCCCTTCGCTGCAGTGTTCCAGCGTGCCTGCCATCGCTCAATCGTGTTTGTTCTCGCCATATTTATTACTAACCTACTTAATGGTGAAATCAACTCATCAGTTCTTTTGAGTCGAATTAAATTTAATGTCCCGGTTAGATCTTCACGTAACTTTTTACCCCTTAGCCTTGATCGTTGCTTCAGCAACTATTTAATTCATGAACCATTTCGTGTTATATGTTCTGACTATAACAAACTTTATTCTCTTGTCTCCTTGGAGGCCTCAACTCCAGTACTAAAAAGATCGATCCTTTTTGCTTTATCTAATCGTAACCACTAACTACTAATCTAACGCTGGTCTGATTGGGTTTTTCTGGGTTTTTCCCAATCCTCGCAACAAATGTTGGACTACTCAATTTTTTATTGAATTTCCCAGAGCTTTAACTTTAACTTTTAATTATTTTTTCAGGTTTAAATTGTATTCTATATTTTACTTAATTTAATTATTTTTAATTTAAATTAAATTTTGATTCATTTTAATGTCAGCTGCTCTTAGCTGACTAAAAATAAATAAATAAATAAATAAATAAATAAATAAGACGACCACTGGGCGCCGATATACCGTCTGTTTGGCTTGCTAGCTCACCGGACTCAATAGCTAGCTCTTCAATGGGTACCATGCCTGCAATAACCAAAGCAGCCTCGTCGGAAACTGTCCTAAACGCACAGCATACCCTGATAGCGCAAAGGCGGTAAGTTGCGCCTATGTCACGGCAATAGGTCTGGACCTGCGCGGCTCTCCACCAGATCGGCGCTGTGTACAAAATGGTGGCACGGACTAAGCTCATTAGAAGGCGCCGGCGCTCCTGCTTTGGCCCGCGCGTGTTGAGCATTATGCGCGACAGTGCACGACAAGCCCCAGCTGCCTTGGATGCATTGTATTGCATGTGCTCCTTGAATGACAATCTCGTGTCCAGCATCACGCCGAGATATTTAATGGCCCGCTTGGACATAACAGTAGTGCTGCCCACCACAATCTTTGCCGTTTCTACCGTTTTGCGACTACTCACAAGGACCGCCTCCGTCTTGTGCGCAGCCAGCTCCAGTCCCGCCTGGGTAAGCCAATCCTGCACGCGAGCAATGCATGTATTGCATGTGGTCTCAGCATCATCCAATTCTTTGCGCACGACGACGATAGCAACATCATCGGCAAAACCAACAATGTGCGCCTCATCCGGAAGTTGTAGCCTTAGAACACCGTCGTACATAATGTTCCACAGTAGTGGCATAAGTACAGATCCCTGGGGCACTCCTGCAGAAACATTGAGTTCTTTGATACCTTCGCTGGTATGATACCGTAGCACCCGGCCTTCAAAGTAGCTCCTCACTGTGTCCTGTAGGTATATGGGGACCTGCAGGGTATCCAGTGCGTTAAGTATGACGCCCTAATTGGCAGTTTTGAACGCATTCTTGATGTCCAGCGTGACAATAAGGCAATACTTCTTGTCGCCTCCTGCCCACCTGGTACCCTGAATAGCACTGGCTGCTAATTCGACCATCCTTCTTAGGGCGTCAATGGTTGACCTCGCCTTACGGAACCCATATTGGTGCGTGGACAGCCCGCCGGCTCTGTCTATCGCATGGCTCAGCCTTGCTGCCAGCAGCTTTTCAAAAGTTTTCCCAATGTTGTTGATAAGCCAAATTGGTCGGTATGAAGACGGCCCCCCGGTGGTTTATTCCAGACCTGTGGAAAAGTCCTTTCATGCAAGCAGGCAGTAAAAAGAGCGGCAAATTGTTCGGCTTTCAGAGTCAAAGCCAGCTTCAGCGCACGGTTCGGTATACCGTCTGGACCTGGTGATTTGGACGCCACGATGCTTCTGGCCACTTCGAGTACCTCCTCCGGCGTGATAGTATCTGGTACGGTGTGATGTTGGTGCTCCATTTGTGCTGCGGAAAAGGTCAGCGGACTGCCACGTGGAAACAGGCACTCCACGACCTCCTTAATCCTGTCGGGCCTCATCGAAGGGTGGTGTTGATTCCCTGCATGGATGCGCTTGACCACCGTTTTGTACGCTCTACCCCACGGATCTTGCAGAGTCACACAATTGCAGGTAGCACTCTCTCTTGCTCGCCTTGATAGCCTTTTTGAGTGCGCCTCTCGCCCGTCTGTACTCCTCTCGTCTTCTCGCACAGTCCGGCCTATTAGCTGCACGTTGGCTTAGCCTTCTGGCCCTGATACAGACGTGGCGTGCCATCGCAATTTCAGCGTTCCACCAATATGTGGGGGCATGGACGTCGCAGTGCCATACTAACATCACAGGCCGAGGAAATTTGCTCTGTCATTTGAGCTGCACCACCGTCTGCACGTCCTGACGTAGAGAGCTGCGCGATTGCTCGAGAGAACACAAGAGCGTCGAAGGTGTCCTGCCGGTAGTGCTTATCGATTGGTGCGCTATGCACATTACGCTCTCGCTGGCCACCAAGTGAGCATATTATGGCATTATGGTCGCTTGCTGTATAGACGTCACTAACTGCCGACTGTGCTGCGTTGAATAGGGAGAGGTTAACGAAGGTTAGGTCTATTACTGAGCCAGCCCCAGCTCTGGAGAAGGTGTGCCCGCTTCCACTGTTGAGTAGCGCGAGGTCCAGTGGAGCCAGTGCTTCCAAGAGCACTCTGCCTCTTAAATTCGTTAGAACGCTGCCTCATTCGAGTGCGCATGCATTAAAGTCGCCCGCGAGAATAATTCTGCTGCGACCCCTGGCATCGTCAACAAGTTGCTCCAAGATTGCTGAGAAAGCGGCGAGTGATAAGCTTGGCGCGAAGTAACAGCTGTAGATGCAAAAGCTGCCCAGTCCTGCTCTTACAAAACCTTCAAACTCCTGCACTTCAGTCAGCTGCTGGGTTGTACCACATACCCACAACGCAGCCTTCTTGCTAGTGTCCGATGCCCAGATACCTGATGGTGCGATCGGCACCCGATGAGGCTCACTTAATATGCATTTATCAATGCAATGCTCTTTAGTTGACTGCTCCAGAAGCGACTGAGCAGCCATGAAATGATTAAGGTTTAGCTGCAGTAACTTTAACATTTCGTTCGCTCTACAGCTGCTTTATAAGCCGGGCAGGTAAAACTACCCGTAGTGTGCTCCACGCTTCCTGACGCCTGCTTAGAGCACAGCCAGCACTTTGGTAGCTTGCTGCATGTTCCCGCCTCGTGGCCGGCCTCGCCACACCTGTAGCGCGTACCCCTTCGGTCGTCGTTGCTTGTGCATTTCGCTGCAATGTGCCCAAACGCCAGGCATTTATAACATCGCAGTGGCTGCACAATGGGCCGTATGTGGACAACAGCCCAGCCAACGCGGATTTTACCCAAATCCAGTAACCGTCCGTCTAAAGCGGTTGGAAGGACCAACGTTGCCGACGATGTGCCGCTACGAAGGGCACGAACTGAGCGGACTGCATCGACGGTAAGGCTTGAGGCGTCTATGGCCTTCTGAACTGATTCGATTAACTCCTCCTTTGTTGATAGTCCGTCTAAGTCGCGGATTTCGACTCGCTGGACGTCTACTAGCGTTTTGACCTTCGCCTTGTCTTCCAACGCTTTGCCATGGCTGCTTGCACTTCCTCAGAGCTGTGCGAAGGCTTTTTATTTAGGCGCAGCAGCAGGTCACCATTGCCTGCTCGCCTGATCCCCAGTAGATCCTCGCAGTATTGGCGCAAGGACGAGTCGGTTTTTACGACGCAAAGCATGTCGGCGTAGCTGCAGCCGTCAATCCCAGAGATTGCGATTGCGTCTGCACGATATCGCCTGTGTGACTGCCGCCTTGGCTTCACCTTCGACCAGGTCGATTGTGGTGCCGTCTGTGGTGCTGCGTTTGGTGCTGAGTTTGGTGGCGCTTTTGGTGCCGCTTTTGGTGCCACTGATAGTTCCCTCGGTGCCACCTGGGGGGCTTTAGAGGGGGCTTGCCTAGTTTTTTTAGGTGGAGTGTTGCGCTGATCAGGCAACTCTCTTTGTCGCTCAGGCGTTGGTTTGCTACCTTCGCTACAGACAACGCCAGGGCGGTGAGCTGTTATCTACATGTCCCTGCAGCGAGGACAGTCCGAGATTGTTGGTGTCGTCTGGGTATTGCCAGCTGCTTCTTGGGGCTTGCTAAGCTTAAGAGCTGCCTCGTGCAGCTTGACGATCTTTAAAAGCTTATCGCGCATCAATGTGTTAATGTGGCGTTGGCCGCTAAAAAGCTCCGACAATCCTAACAGAGCCTTGCCCATCTCTTCCAGCGCCCTTTGCAATGTGCATGGTAGCTTCACTGCTTTCGCAACTGGCCAGACAACTGGTTTCGGCAAATGCGCTGCCGGTGGGGTTTGCAGCGGTGTGGGAAGCGCAGCGTCTTCTGCCGGGGGTGGTGCGACCATCTGGAGGGGGGATCTCGGCAATGCCGAGCGGCGCACCCTTTCACCCATCTTTCCTGGATGGACTCAAGCAGAGCTCAAGCAGTCCCACGTTGACCACAGGTTTCCCTATGGTTTGAAACCGCTGGAGGTTATACCGCCCCGAATCGGTCACCAGAGCCCCACGGAGCACCGCCGCGACGGAGGGGGTTGGTTGTAGCCGGTCCCGCGGCCTTTTGCTATCTCTGCTTAGAGACTCCTACTTGGATGCCGATAAAGAGACCCGCCTGTAGTTATGCTACACTTGGCATAGGCCCTTCTGGGTATGCAATGGAAATTCGATTACCCTGTTCTTACTCCTATTGCAGCAGAGACACCCACCAAGCCCATAAACGCCACATGTTGCCAACAAGGGGAACACGGTGAACACTGTTTGCTTAGTTAGCCCTGCTACTAATAAGCGGCCAGCCCTGTTATGTTGCGCGATCGGCTGGCCGTGAGGTCACGCTAAAAACACAAACAGCACACCTCAGGTGTGTACTGGATGTGAATCTTTAAAGAAACTAGGTGGCCAGTACCACCAGGTCTGCACGATTTCCGCGTACTAAACACACCCCACACAACAACACGCCACATGACCAAGGGATCACGAATTAATATTGCTTCTCGGGGATGGGTTGCCGTCTCCTAATTCGCCAAGTGCACGGGCCATCCTTCTTGCTGACTGGGTATCGCTCAGTGCTTCGCGTCGCTCTCTTTCACACTGTCGGAGATCCATCTGAATGCAAACGATCCTCTGGACTACCCTTTTCCAATTCGCTTCGGAATCCATCATATACAACATCAGTTCTTCCAATGGGGGTAGAGGTGCTGCTCCTGCCAGGTATCTCAGGCAGTGGTACAGGACATGCTTAGGATCTTCCCCACAGCCCGGGCAGGCCGGGCATTGCGGCGTCTTCTCGAGCCTGTACTTAAACAAGTATTTACTATATCCTCCGTGGCCGGTTAGGAACTGCGTCAGATGGAAGTTGAGAGCGCCTCCGCTTCGTTCTATCCACTCCTGGATTCGTGGGATGAGCCTATGCGTCGATCTACCTTTGGTTGAGAAGGTCCACCTGGCCTGCCACATGGCCAGGGAAGCCTGTCTCTCCGACCTCCTAACAGATTCGGGCGGTGCGATGACTCCAATAGACTTCCGCCAGGCGTGAATTTCCGTCATCTCGCGGGCTAGTAGGTCCACAGGCATCATGTTCGCTAGCACAAGTGCAGCGTCATCCGAAACCGTACGGAATCCCGAGATCACCCTTAGTGCGCTTAGCCGGTACGGCGCTGCCAGCTTTCTCCGAAGGCTCATATTTCCGTCCAGGGCTGCCCCCCAAATCGGAGCACCATACAAAGCAACTGACGCCACTACTTTTCCAAGAAGTAGTCGCCTTCCACTCTTGGGTCCTCCTAGGCTTGGCAGCATCCGAGAGAGAGCTGCCTGTAATTTTGCTGCCTTCATACCGACATACAGTTATCCTAGGTACTTGATGTATGGCTTGGATTTGATGGTAACATTACCAACCTCCACCTCCATAAATTCAGTCTTTTTCCTGCTCGTTATCAGAACTGCCTCTGTCTTGTGCTCTGCCAGTTCCAGGCTTGCAGCCCGCATCCATGATGCTATTATCTTAATAGCTTCATTATCACGTTCCACAGGAGGGGTCCCAATACTGAGCCCTGTGGAACACCTGCAGTAACGTCAAATCGCTTAATTCCATCCTCTGTGTCGTGTTCCAAAGTCCTGTCTGAAAGATAACTCGTTAGAATTCGCATTAGATAGGGCGGTATTCCAATTCTTCTAAGGGCATTTAGGATGCGCGTCCAGATCGCCAAGTTAAACGCGTTCCGAATATCCAGCGTTATTACTGCGCAGTATTCCTTTTCGCCCCATCTCTATCTCATCCCTTCAATCGCTTTTGTTGCGATGTTGACCAATGCCTTGATCGCATCCACCGTTGACCGTGCCTTGCGGAATCCGAATTGGGACTCCGAAAGAGCATGTCTGGCGTCCAGTATCGTTAGCAGTCTTGAGTATATGCTTTTTTCCAGGATCTTTCCCGCCGTGTCGAGCAGACAAATCGGTCTGAAGCCCGATGTTCTTCGACCGGCTTGTCTCCCTTTGGCAACAGGATGAGTCGCTGGACTTTCCATGCTCTTGGGAATACTCCCTCCTGAACACAGCGATTGTAAGTGTCCACAAATTCCTGGGACTTCGCGGCGATTGCAAGCTTTAGCACTTTGTTTGGTATACCGTCAGGCCCTGGGGTCTTTCGGTCACCAATCTGTCTGCTTGCCGCCCTCACCTCGTCAGTCGTCACCGGGCTTATGTGCTCCGAGTCAAGTGGGTGCTGTGGGAACAGAGCCACTACGATTTTTCGTAGCTCCACTGGGCATGTAGTCCTTAGCGTGGATTGGCTCTTAACCTTTTTGGTAACCACCTTATAGGCAGTTCCCCATGGGTTGATGTCGGCCTCTTCGCATATCTGGCGAAAGCAATTGGCTTTTCTGCGCTTGATGCTATGCTTTAGATCCCGCTTAGCCCTCCGGAAGTCGTCGGCCCTACTGTCAAAGTCTTGGTGGTCCCTGGCCCTCTGAGGGAGTCGCCTTGCACGAAGGTACTTTTTTCTCATCTGGTTTATTTCATAATTCCACCAGTAGCAAGGTGATCCGCGCCTGCTCGGTTTCCACCTAGGCATGGATGCGTCGCAAGCATCAGCTATGTTCCTTCCTAGTTGCTTTGCTATATCCTCTGAATTGCCACTTTCCCATTCCGGATAGCCTAGCAGGTCCACGAAAGTTTGCTCGTCCAGGCAGCTGTCTTTCCATTTCGGTCCTGTAAGCTTGGGCGGCTTCTTTAATAAGCTTCTGTGCAGCTCAAAGTAGATGGCTTGGTGGTCACTGAAGGTGAACTCTTCGCTAACTTTCCGTTTGGCCCCCCTTCCTAATGAGCTGCTCATCAGGGTGAGATGTTTAGACCATTTGGCTGTCTTACCGTCTCTGCTGGCTACCCATCCGCTCCCTGGTATCCTTTTGAATGGCTCAGAGATCAGAGCTACGTCATTTCGTTTTTCCCTAGCCGACTGTAACAGAAGGGCCTGTGCAGCCTCAGAGTGATTTAGATTTAGCTGTGTAATCTTCATCTTCGTTGCGCAAGTGCTTTCCGGAATACTACGCATAGTCCACTGCCAGCCGCATGGTCTGTCCTTGTTTTATTATTTGTGCATAGCGTGCATTGTGGCTTTGCTGTGCAGTCCTTCGCGATGTGGTCCTGCTTTTCGCATCTCCGGCATTGCTTAGACCTGTCCACTGTGCTCTTGCAGTGCTTTGCAAAGTGGCCAAACTCCATGCATTTAAAGCAGCTCTCGACGGGAACCCATTCCCTTATTCGGGAAACCGCCCAGCCTGCCTTCACTACTCCAGCGTCAAGGGCCTTCTTAGCGTCGTCCACGGGCAACTTAATGGAAGCCGTCTATGTCGACCCGTATGCCTTTCTTAGATGGATATCTTCCACCAAGATGGCATCTTAGAGGAGCTGTGCTTTCAAGGCCTCGTATATGTCCTCCTTCGTGGTTATCTCGTCAAGATCCCTGCACTCGATTGTCACTCGCTGTGAGAGCGCGCGGACTTCCGCTTGCTCACCGAGGGACTCACCAAGAAGGTTTCTTATCGTCGATGTGCCCTCTCCAGATTTATTTAGTTGAATCAGGAGTTCACCTTTTAAGTTCTCCTGATTTTCGAAACTGCCTGGCGAACACCGCTTAGCATTCCGTCTGCCTTCACTTTCTTAAGTATTTCGGAGTAAGTTACCTCTCCTTTAGCAGATATGACAATGGCATCTGGTCTGCTCTTTTCTGCCATAATTCTTTTGCCTGAGTTGCGCTCCATTTTTTTCTTCTTTCGTACCGTAGTCCATTTTTCGCTATCTTTCTCCTTGCATTGGGGAGCTTTCGGAGCTCTGTCGCTTGGGTGGAGGTCGAAACCTGTGGGGTCGCCGCAACCTTACTCCTCTTGGTAGAGGGTGTACACGCTACAGGATTATGCTTCCTCTTACCATCGATGGTCTTTCCAAAGATTGGCGACGTCTGGGAAGCCTGGTGCGTCCGTATCACTGCCTTCGCCCTATTGTCGTGTAGCTGTATAGCTACCAACTCGTAGAGCGCCCTGATGCTCTCAATCAAGTCCCGCATCGGTTGATGGATTGAGCACCTCTTGCCATCTTCCATCATCTCAACCAGCTTAGAAATCTCTTCTCCAAGGTCACTGAGCGCTGTTCTCTGGTGTTGCTCCAAAGGCTCGCTAGCGCCCTGGTGTAACTCCTGAATGGCTGGAGTCGAAACTTTGGTCGTTGACCTCGCCAGCTTACTGCTTCTAGCAAATCCAGCACAGGGGCTCTGTGCAAGAATCCTTACAGCTTCTGTCTCTCTCTCTCTCTCTTTCAATTTGGATGGCTATATTGTTGCTCATTCTGTTGGGTCCCAACTCCTGGGCCGTTGTCTCTGGTTATTGTACCGTCGCGTTGTAATCCCATGGTTATCTATGCGAGCAGTGAAGCCACGCTAGGGTTGACGCCCGCCTTCATGGAGTCGGCCGTTCAAAGCCAGATCCACGTTAATCAGATATATAACATCTGAGCCGGTACTGTCAACTTAATGACGACGAATCAAAGATCGTATCCTGGAGACTTGCTATGTTTTAACGGGACGGAGGCAGTAACAGCATTAGCCTATCAGCAATTTAGGCTAGATTTCACTCCAGTTACTCAGGTGATAGAATACTGTTAACCGTCAGCCCAAGTTTCGTCAATTCCAAATGGGGTTCCAGGGGTTCTACCTAAGGCATTACTGGTCTCTGCCTTATGGCCATTTAGTCGCCTCTTACGACAAGCTAAGGCATGCTGTGGTAGGTATTCTGTAAAACCGCCCACCACACGGTGTCCCACCCACACGGTGTTTGTGTGTGTGTTGTTTTTTTTTTTTTTTTTTATTTTATTGATTTTCCTATATAAACAATGACTTATTATTAGGTAATATAAGCGAAACATAACATTGGCGGTACGGCCGTTGGGTAATGCGTCAAATATGCCTTTGTTCCACCTAATACACTTGCTCTCTTCACTCGCGCTCAGCCTTACGCAGATTGCTCATGACTGCTGCCGCGAACGCGCTGAATGCTTCCCAATTGACGCTGCTGGCCAGTATCAATGTCACCAGGTTGTCCAACTCGATGGTACAGCCGATAGACCTCTCCAGCTCATCTCGGAGCCCGGTAAAGCGTCCACAGTGAAACAAGACGTGTTCGGCATCCTCTACGAACCTATCACCACAGGAGGTACAGAACGCTGCACCCTCATGCCTAAGTCGATGCAAGTACTCACGGAATCAGCCATGACCACTAAGAAGTTGGGTGGTGTAGTAGTTGAGCTGCCCATGCCGCCGGTTTTGCCACGCTGAAATGCTCCGGATGAGGTGATGCGTCCAACGCCCTTTGCTAGACGCATCCCATTGCCTCTGCCAGTTTTCCAAAGTGCGCGTTTTGGCCGCTGTGCGCACTTCATGCTTCTGGGCATCCGAAAGTTCCTTGCCATGAGTTCCCTCGTAGGTCTCCGAGATTTCCCTAGCCAGCTCGGCTATAGGAGCTCTTCCAGCCAGGACAAGACATGCGTTATCCGAGATGGTTCTGAAGCCGCTACAAACTCTAATCGCTCCAAGACGGTGAGTAGCTCTCAGTCCGCGAGTGTAGCTCTCAAAGCGGCAAGCTGATTGCCATATCGTCGCCGCATACAGCATCGTCGCTCTTATGACGCTGGATAAAAGGAGTCTCTTGAATTGCTTCGGACCTCTCGTATTTGGCATGATTCGCGAGATTGCACGATTTGCTAAGGCGGCCTTTGTGCTAGCGTACTCTGTGTCGCAGAGGTCCAGGAAGCATCTACGCTTGCTGTCTTTAATAAGCTTCTGGAAGCGTCTCCTACTGGCGAGGAATTCCGCCTGACGTTCATGGAACAGCAGCGATCCACGTGAGCGCTGGTAGCGGCGTCTAGCATAGTTGCATTCACTTCGAGCCTCAGCGATCTACTCGTTCCACCAGTATACTGGGGCATGGTGCCTCTGGTACCTTCTGCTCCTAATCATGCTATCATCGCAGGCACGGCTTAGCATCCGCATAGTTTTGTCCACCACATCCTCGGTGCTATCAGTAGTATCAGAGGTCACAGCAGACTCCAGATGGGCACTAAAAGTCCGCGTGTCGAGCCTCTCGACGCGATACCTAGGCCAATGCTGTGCTGGAGCATTACGGCGATCCTGGCGTACTCCAACGGTGTACCATATGGCGACGTGATCACTAGCATTGAAAGAGTCGTCGATGCTCCAACCGGACGAACTAAAAAGCGAGCTACTGACGAATTTTAAATCCACGACAGCACCCAGTCCAGCTCTGCTGAACGTGTGCTGCGTTCCGTGGTTTAAGAGCACCACGTCCAGGAGAGAGAACGCTTCAAGCAATGCCCGTCCTTTGGCATTAGTTGCTGAGCTGCCCCACTCCTCTGCCCACGCGTTGAAGTCACCCGCGATGACTGTAGGGTGGCGGCCTCTAGCTACCAGGGAGTCCAGGGTGTCTGCGAACTCCGAGAGCTGCAGGCTAGGTGCCAGGTAGATGGAGTAAATCCACATGTCACCCACCAACGCACGCATGAAGCCATCCGCCCGGGAAACTCTGGTCAGTGGTGGCGCGGCGCACCCACAGGACCAAATGGCCGCTCTTCCTGATGAGTCAATTGCACAGTTTGGTCCCTCCTGCAGCCGGTATGGCTCGCTCAGCACTGCAAGATCGGCAAAGCGTTCACGCACTGTTTGCGACAACAAGTCCTGAGCCGCTGCACAGTGGTTAAGATTCAGCTGTATGCACTTCATTTTGCACGGCTTCTAACTCCTCCGCTGAGTGGACATCTACTACTGCCCGCCTGGTGGCTGATTGAGGCACTGCCCTTAGCACTGCAGATGAAACACCTCGCCTCGCTCTTACAACTTGCTGCCTTGTGACCCAGGTCTCCGCACCTGATGCAGCACTGGGACCTGTCCACTGAGTTGCGGCATCTGCTAGCGGTATGTCCCATTTCAAGGCATCTGAAGCACCTCGTGCGTGCTTCCTGCGGGCGGATGGTGCAGCTGGTCCAGCCGACTCGAACCGTACGCAAGGCAGTGATACTACTCGCCAGGTTCGCAGGTACCGAGAAGTTGGCTACCTGGGTGTTGCCGTATCCGGGTCGAATACTTTTCACACTGCAGGCATCAGCAGGTATATTAGCCTGCTTCGACAACGCTGCCACTATTTCCTCCTTGTTTGCCAAATCGCCCAGATCTCGAATCGCAAAGTGCGATTGCTCTGTAAATGAGCGAACCACTGCGCTCTTTCCAAGCACCAGCTCCATTTCATCCTTAAGCTGCTTAGTACACTCCAGGCCGCCTTCCTTTAGCTCCAGAAGCAAGTCGCCTTTAGCAGTGCGACGAGTTTTCGAGACCTTATCGCGGACACCGTTGAGCTTGCCATCATCTCTGCGAGTAACGAGCGCTAAAACTTCGCTGTATGACAGCTCGCTGGTACTTATGACTAGCGCATCTGATCTGCTCTTCAAGAGCTGCTTACCAGGCGGCTTGTCAGGTTTCATAGGCGGCTTCGTCGTAATCCTCCGTTGCACCGTTTGCCACGTGGTGCATGGAGAAGGTTCCAAGGCCACCGGAACTGGGAGACCAGTTCTGCTTCTTTTGAATGGAGAGGGGCGCTGGCTAGGCTCGCGCTCCCGCTGTCTCTTGGGTGTTACGATCGTCCTCGCAACCCCGCTACCCTGCTGACTTGCCTTGCATACGCTGGGAGGCAATTTTGCCACCGGCGTAGTCTGGGTGGCAGAATCCGCGCTTACTTTGAAAGCTGGCTTACTTCCGCCTGCAATCGCTTCGTAAAATTTAACCGCGTTCGCTGCTAAATCCCTCACCTGCTGGTTGGCATGCCGCTGCCCGAATAACAGAGCACTGGGGCTGGTAAGGGTGGCACCCAGCTGCTCGAAAGCATCCATCCCTGCCGGCTCCTGAGGTGAGGCGGCTGCCACAGGTGCAGGCGAGGCGCCTATAGGTGCCAAGCTTTGCACGGGGGGAGGCGCGACCCCCTGAGGGGGGGATCTCGGCAATGCCGAGCGGCGCACAATTCCTTCCAGTGCTACCACTTGTTTCCACTACGCGTAAGACTTCAAGCAGTCCCTCGGTGACCTAAGGTTTCCCTAAGGTGTTTAACCGGTGGAGGCTATACCGCCCCGAATCGGTCACCAGACCCCCACGGAGCACCGCCGCGGCGGAGGGGGTTGGTTATAGCCGGTTCCGTGGCCTTTTGCTTGGTGCTGCTTGAAAATCCCTACTAGAGAGAAATCACCAAATGACGCGCCTAGTGGTTATGCAACGAAATTTAATCGCGCTCGCACCTAGCCGGTGCTCAAACCACTCACCAGTGACACCTCTTGGAGTGGTGGCGCCACCTGTGATCAACTGCAGAAAACCAATTGGCACTGTTCGCTCAGCTGGCACTGCAAAGCAAGGCGCACAGCCCTGGTACGCTACGCGATCAGCTGGCAATCTGGTCTTCCCAATTGCACAAATAAACACGGACAGCACACCACGGAGGCCAAGTGTGCAGTATGTGTAATAATTACTTGCAAATTACGTGCAATACAGCCACGCACACCAGCAAAACAACGGGGCACTTCAGAATAGCGAAAGCAACTCGCGCCAGAAAACGCGCTGGCATCGGCGACGAAGACAACAGGTAGGTGGCACCACCTCTTGAAACACCGACTCAGTTGAAAAATTTTTTTCCAAAACAGGTTTGGCACTGCTAAAACACTACAAGGACGGAGCGACAGGAAAACGCGACCGCACTTGCAAGAGTACATCTGTGTGTCAAGTAAGTGTAAGTGTGTGTGTGTGTGTTTTTTTTTTTTTGGTCGCCGCCGGGAGGTGAGAATCTTCAAAAGATATTGGCGGTCCACCAATATGCACGATTCATCGACACCGTCGACGCCTACGTACTAAACTCACCCCCCCCACACACCGCATCACCCACGGGATCCACCGCAAAGTATTACTTCGCGGAGGGCGGTAGCCTGCTTAGGCTAACAACTTTTCACGTCGCTCTTTCTCACATCGTCTCAGATTAATCTGGATGCCTATTATGAGCTGACGCATACTCTCCCAGTTGACCTCCGACTCCAGCATGAACTTCAGCAAGTTCTCCGTAGATGGCACTGTTCTTGTTCTTCTAGCGTATCGTCTGCAGCTGTACAGAACGTGCTCCGGGTCCTCATCCTCCCCTTGGCCGCACTGGCACACCGGGCTGTCCTCGTGTTTGAAGCGGTGGAGATACTTCCTGTATCCTCCGTGGCCCGTGAGGAATTGCGTTAGGTGGAAATCCACCTGTCCAACTCCGCGGCCAAGCCAACCGCTGACATCTAGGATCAGGCGGTGCGTCCATCTACCTCCGCTGGCCGCATCCCACCTTCTCTGCCACCTGATCAGGGATTCCTGTTGTAAAAGTTAAATTAAAAATACTTGGACTGTTCTTCATGAAAGCTTTTTATTGAATGAATTTCTTAGCTTAGGGTTTTGTTGGAAAGGCCTGGCGCTGCTTCAGCAGAGAAGTCAGCGTCAGAGCCGTATATATAAGTACATTATATATTAAGAATAATTTACGGAGAGCGAGAGTATATACATATATATCACGAGCGGTCTAAGCGTGAGAACGCTGACGCGGCATCGTTGTGCGCGTTGCATTCTTACGTGATCATGTTACCAGCACTGGGTGCTTGGCTTATTGTTTATGCAACGACAAAGTGTCGTTGCTCGATTTTATGTTTGGACAACAACAAAGTGTTGCTGTTTATTATATTTGAATATATATGGATATATGTGTATACTACATCTCCCTCCTTTTAAAAAATAACGTAATATAATGAAGTTATTTTGAAAGTGTATTTATGTCTAGTTTTATAATATATATTTATATATAGTTAGTATATTATATTGTTATATGTTTGTATTAAAGGATTTTTGAAATAGTTTTTGTGCTCGATACCGAAGGTAAAGAGTATATTGGGTTTGTGCAATGTCCGTCATGGTGTCTGTCCGTCTGTCCGTCTGTATGAACGCAACTTTTTTCCACACCCTTCAAGCTAGAGACTTGAAACTTTCCAATTCTCTTTATCTATGGGATAGTAAATTAAAGTGTCAAGATGGGGTTCTACGATAACTGGGGGGCTCGCAAATCGATAAATTCGATAACTCAAAACCGATAAATCCACATATTTCGCACATCCTGACAGCTAGAACTACCAAATTTGGTGAGAAGATAGCTACTAGCAACCCCCAAAAAACTGCATCAAAAATTTTGGAGCCCCGCCAACCCATTCCGCCCCCAGCCCCCTCGCATTTTAAAGTCAAAAAAGCCTATATCTCCCACAGTTTTTGAGCTATAGCCACCAAATTTGGTGCCAAGATAGGTGATGATGACCCCCCAAAAACTGCATCCAAAGTTTGGATGCCACGCCCACCAATACCGCACAAGCCACCCCCATCTGCCCCAACGCTTCGTAAACAACGGGAATGCGTGTATCTTCCAGAGTAGTGGAGCTAGAGCCTCCAAATTTGGTGGGAAGATAGCTGGTAACGACCCCCAAAAATCTGCATCAAAGTTTTGGAGCCACGCCCACCCATTTCGCCCCCCCTTCCCCACTCTTTACAATTTTCGAGCTAGAGTCACCAAATTTGGTATGAAAATAGCAATTGACATTTCACAAAGATCTGCATCAAAAATTTGGATGCCACGCCCACCCATACCGCTCCCAGCCCCCCTTTCCCTACATTTAACAATTTTCGAGCTAGAGTCACCAAATTTGGTATGAAGATAGCAATTGACATTCCACAAAGATCTGCAGCAAAAATTTGGATGCCACGCCCAACCATACCGCCCCCAGCCCCCCTTTCCACACTTTATACAAACTTCGAGCTGGAGTCACCAAATTTGGTATGAAGATAGCAATTGACATTCCACACAGATCTGCATCAAAACATTGGATGCCACGCCCACCCATACCGCCCCAGCCCCCCTTTCCCCACAATTAACAATTTTCGAGCTAGAGTCACCAAATTTGGTATGAAGATAGCAATTGACATTCCACAAAGATCTGCATCAAAAATTTGGATGCCACGCCCACTCATACCGCACCCAGCCCTCCTTTCCCCACATTAAACAATTTTCGAGCTAGAGTCACCAAATTTGGTATGAAGATAGCAATTGACATTCCACAAAGATCTGCATCAAAAATTTGGATGCCACGCCCACCCATACCGCTCCCAGCCCCCCTTTCCCTACATTTAACAATTTTCGAGCTAGAGTCACCAAATTTGGTATGAAGATAGCAATTGACATTCCACAAAGATCTGCAGCAAAAATTTGGATGCCACGCCCAACCATACCGCTCCCAGCCCCCCTTTCCCTACATTTAACAATTTTCGAGCTAGAGTCACCAAATTTGGTATGAAAATAGCAATTGACATTTCACAAAGATCTGCATCAAAAATTTGGATGCCACGCCCAACCATACCGCTCCCAGCCCCCCTTTCCACACTTTATACAAACTTCGAGCTGGAGTCACCAAATTTGGTATGAAGATAGCAATTGACATTCCACACAGATCTGCATCAAAACATTGGATGCCACGCCCACCCATACCGCCCCAGCCCCCCTTTCCCCACAATTAACAATTTTCGAGCTAGAGTCACCAAATTTGGTATGAAGATAGCAATTGACATTCCACAAAGATCTGCATCAAAAATTTGGATGCCACGCCCACTCATACCGCACCCAGCCCTCCTTTCCCCACATTTAACAATTTTCGAGCTAGAGTCACCAAATTTGGTATGAAGATAGCAATTGACATTCCACAAAGATCTGCATCAAAAATTTGGATGCCACGCCCACCCATACCGCCCCCAGCCCCCCTTTCCCACATTTAACAATTTTCGAGCTAGAGTCACCAAATTTGGTATGAAGATAGCAATTGACATTCCACAAAGATCTGCAGCAAAAATTTGGATGCCACGCCCAACCATACCGCCCCCAGCCCCCCTTTCCACACTTTATACAAACTTCGAGCTGGAGTCACCAAATTTGGTATGAAGATAGCAATTGACATTCCACAAAGATCTGCATCAAAAATTTGGATGCCACGCCCACCCATACCGCTCCCAGCCCCCCTTTCCCTACATTTAACAATTTTCGAGCTAGAGTCACCAAATTTGGTATGAAGATAGCAATTGACATTCCACAAAGATCTGCAGCAAAAATTTGGATGCCACGCCCAACCATACCGCTCCCAGCCCCCCTTTCCCTACATTTAACAATTTTCGAGCTAGAGTCACCAAATTTGGTATGAAAATAGCAATTGACATTTCACAAAGATCTGCATCAAAAATTTGGATGCCACGCCCAACCATACCGCTCCCAGCCCCCCTTTCCACACTTTATACAAACTTCGAGCTGGAGTCACCAAATTTGGTATGAAGATAGCAATTGACATTCCACACAGATCTGCATCAAAACATTGGATGCCACGCCCACCCATACCGCCCCAGCCCCCCTTTCCCCACAATTAACAATTTTCGAGCTAGAGTCACCAAATTTGGTATGAAGATAGCAATTGACATTCCACAAAGATCTGCATCAAAAATTTGGATGCCACGCCCAACCATACCGCTCCCAGCCCCCCTTTCCCTACATTTAACAATTTTCGAGCTAGAGTCACCAAATTTGGTATGAAAATAGCAATTGACATTTCACAAAGATCTGCATCAAAAATTTGGATGCCACGCCCACCCATACCGCTCCCAGCCCCCCTTTCCCTACATTTAACAATTTTCGAGCTAGAGTCACCAGATTTGGTATGAAGATAGCAATTGACATTCCACAAAGATCTGCAGCAAAAATTTGGATGCCACGCCCAACCATACCGCCCCCAGCCCCCCTTTCCACACTTTATACAAACTTCGAGCTGGAGTCACCAAATTTGGTATGAAGATAGCAATTGACATTCCACACAGATCTGCATCAAAACATTGGATGCCACGCCCACCCATACCGCCCCAGCCCCCCTTTCCATACAATTAACAATTTTCGAGCTAGAGTCACCAAATTTGGTATGAAGATAGCAATTGACATTCCACAAAGATCTGCATCAAAAATTTGGATGCCACGCCCACTCATACCGCACCCAGCCCTCCTTTCCCCACATTTAACAATTTTCGAGCTAGAGTCACCAAATTTGGTATGAAGATAGCAATTGACATTCCACAAAGATCTGCATCAAAAATTTGGATGCCACGCCCACCCATACCGCCCCCAGCCCCCCTTTCCCACATTTAACAATTTTCGAGCTAGAGTCACCAAATTTGGTATGAAGATAGCAATTGATATTTCACAAAGATCTGCAGTAAAAATTTGGATGCCACGCCCAACCATACCACCCCCAGCCCCACCTTGCCCCACTTTTACAAACTTTGAGCTAAAGTCACCAAATTTGGTATGAAGGTAGCATTTGACATTCCACAAGGATCTGCAGCAAAAATTTGGATGCCACGCCCAACCATACCGCCCCCAGCCCCCCTTTCCCCACTTTATACAAACTTCGAGCTAGAGTCACCAAATTTGGTACGAAGATAGCAATTGACATTCCACAAAGATCTGCATCAAAAATTTGGATGCCACACCTTGCTAATCCGCCCCAAGCCCCCCTTTCCCCACATTTAACAATTTTCGAGCTAGAGTCACCAAATATGGTATGAAGATAGCAATTGACATTTCGCAAAGATCTGCAGTAAAAATTTGGATGCCACACCCAATCATACCGCTCCCAGCCCCCCTTTCAACAGCTCTTACAAACTTTCAGCTAGAGTCACCAAATTTGGAAGGAAGATAGTTGGTGGCATCCCTATCTGCATCGGAGAATCTTTAAGGCAGCGTACACCCTTGTCCCATCCGTACCCCTTTGCAATCAGGCCTCTTTTTACCTGTTTTAATACTGGTATCGAGTATGCCGCAGTCGGTTGCGTCGGACTGCAACGTTTCCACTTGTTTTTCTTTTATATAAATTTTTTTTTTTTTTTTGTTTGAAGTGTAAAGATAAAAACTTTTTATACTCTTAGAAATATGTTGTTTAGTTTAATAAAACGATATTGTCATCTTGTGGTTGATCAAGCCAAAATATAAAATATTAGACTATGCTCAAGCTAACCTATTTGTTGAATATTTTAATTCTATTTTTGTTCACGATTTGTGTTTTTTTCTTTCCTACGTCTATTTTAATATTATTTCTATCTTCTATACTTATAACTTTGTAGGGTCCTGAATATTTACTTTCTAGCTTATGAGCTGTTTCTTTCCTTAATATGATTAATGTTCCTATTTCTAGTTGTATGTCATTAACTTTTTTGCTCTTTTGTAAGCAATTTCTAGTCTAAACTTAAATTCTTTAGCATAATCATCTATGTTGTATATTGGATCTACTCTAGCTAATCTATTAAATTCTGCCAATTGTCTTGGAGGTCTTCCAAAGACAAGCTCGTATGGACAGTATTCATGTACTGTCGACGGAGTTGTATTGAAACAATAGGTGAAGTAATTCAACCATATGTCCCAATCATCTTTGTCAATCGAAATATATGAACGAATAAATTCATTAAATGTTCGATGACTTCTTTCAACTGTTCCTAAAGTCTGGTGGTGGTGTGCTGTTGAGTGTATATTACTTATATTCATATACTTGCACAAGTCATTTATTAATGAGTTTTTGTATTCAGTACCCATGTCCGTTATGAACGTCTTCATAGGACCGTACTTTAGTACAAAAAATTCAAATATCGCTTTGGCTACTGTTTTTGCACTTTTATCAGCTACTGGTATTGTAACTAAATATTTAGTGAGGTCACATATAATTGTGATTGCATACTCATTGCCATTCTCTGTAAGAGGTAATGGTCCAATAGTATCTATTAGAACAGTGTCAAAGGCGGTACTTGGTGTGTTTGTTATTTTCATTGGTGCTTTAGTATGTGTAGTTGTTTTTGCCTGTTGGCATTTCATGCATGTTTTAACAAACTTTGTAATTGTCTTTGTCATTTGGGGCCAGTAGTAGTATTTCTTGATTTTTAACAGGGTTCGCGTTATCCCCGTATGGCCACCTTCTATAGGATCGTCATGGTATTTGGACAGGATTGCCTTTATTTGACTTTCGTCATTTTTGTCTATTTTTGTCACTTTTTGTAGTAGCGCTACTTTTATTTTCAAATATTTATTGCCCATATTTTTAAATTCATTAAGTGATACAAATCCGAAAATTTGTTCACTTGGTGACATTTGTAAGTAAACGATTTTATGTATTCCGGCTTCTGAATTAAGCCTTTGAAAAAATTGACCTAAATCGAATTTTTCATTAGAGTACAAATCATTAATTGGAAATCGTGAAATAATTCGTTTTCCTTTCTTTAGTAAACAATTATTTTTACCGAATTTTATTTTCACAAATTTCTTTACGTCATTATTGCTAATGACTTCATAGACATTGGGCTCTTTTATTTCTTTTGGCAATTTTTGTTTTTCATCTGCGCAGATGTTTTCCTGTCTTTTTGATGACCTTGTTTGGACCATCATTATATTTCTGTTCATTTCTATAAAAGTTTCTACTTTTATTCTTGATAATGCATCTGCAACGTGATTATCTTTCCCCTTGAGGTATTCTACTGTGAATTGATATTCTTCTAAGTCTTCTAGTCTCATTCTAGTCTAGTCTCATTCTAGTCAATTTTGAAGTAGGATTTTTCATCGAAAAAAGGTAGGTTAAAGGTCTATGGTCTGTTTTTACTAAGAAATGCCTTCCATAAACGTATGGTCTAAAGTGTTTTATTGCCCAGTGTATTGCAGCTAATTCCTGCTCTGTAGTTGACTTATTGCTTTCTCCCTGTGTGAAAGCTCTTGAAGCGAATGCAATTGGCAATTGCATACCGTTGTACTCTTGAGTTAGTACGGCACCACATGCATGTTTACTTGCATCTGTGGTTATGCAAAATTCTTTGCTGAAGTCAGGGTATTGTAACAATGTAGGCTTCATTAATGCCTTTTTTAAGTATTTGAATGCGTCTTCGCATTCTTTTGTCCATTCGAATTGGACATTCTTTTTGCACAATCTGGTCAAATGACATGAATGTTGTGCGAAGTTATGAATAAATCGTCTGTAATAATTACAGAACGCGACGAAACGTCGTGCGCTATCCGCATCAGTTGGGGTTGGATAGTTTTTGATAACATCATACTTTTTTTCATCAGGGAGGATGCCATGGTCTGTGCACTTATGCCCAAGGAATGTAACCTCGTGCATGAAAAACGAACATTTCTCTGGATTTAATTTTAGGTTGTGTTTTCTACACAGATCAAAGATATTTGACAAATTTTTAAACATGTGCTGTTCTGAACAGCCAATGACTACTAGGTCATCCATGTAGAGAAATGCTTGGGATGGCTCAAGGCCAGAAAATGCGAGTGTCATCATTCGCATAAATGAGTTTGGTGCTACCTTAAGACCATATGGTAATCGCGTGAAGCGATAAGAACCGGAGTTCGTTGAAAATGATGTTACATTTCTAGATTTCTCATCTAGCTCTATTTGGTGAAATCCTGACATGAGCGAGACATGAAAAATATTGTGCTCGTCCTAATTGGTCTAAGATTTCTTCTATTCTTGGCAGTGGGTATTTATCTGCCAGAAGTTTTTAATTTATTTGGCGATAATCAACTACTAAACGCCATTTTTTCTCCTTGGAATTTGGGAGAGATTTCTTGGGAACCAAGAGAAGTGGGCTATTATATTCAGAAATTGATGGCTCAACTATACCATCTTTTATTAATTTTTCGACTTGTCTGTTTATTTCTGGTTTTTCTGTTTCAGCATTTCTGTAATTTTTAATGTAAACGGGTGTCCTATCTGCTATTCTTAATTTTTGCTTATAAAAATTATTGCATGATATGGGTTCTGAATCAAGACCAAATATGTCACTGTATTTGGTACATAATTCAGTTAATTTTGTTCTTAATTTGGTCTGGGAAGGTTAGTTTATTGATGACTTCATAAGATCTGTTGTTTTGTTTCTCTGTGCTTGTTTTAATATCATATTGTTCTAGTGATTCGAACTTAATATTTGGATTCTGAATTTTTATGTTTTTATGGGTTGCATTTAGAATGCGGACTATTGCACTATTACTTTCAACAATACTGTTTGCTATTATTACCCCAGGGTGTATTTCCTGGTTTGGTATTAATACAGAATTTTCGCTAGTCAGAATCATGATTTTTCTCATGACTTCTGATCTTGCTGGTAATAATACTGAATAATCAATATCATTGTGTAATAGTGGTACATGTATTTGATAGTTTAAATTTCCTGGTTTCATGATGAATTCATCATTTTGGTAGTCTATTATGCAATTAAATTTTCTAATGAAGTCTAGTCCAAGAATTCCATCGCATGGTATGGGAAATTCAGTTTGAACTACTGTGAAATCGTGGTTGATTATGAAATAATCGAAAAGGAGGTCAATTGGGGCTTGTCCTATTGACTGTATTGTTCCCTGGCCAATTCCGGATATATTAGTTTTGAAATTTTTGTTAATATTTGTGTCTATATTATTGTTTTTCAATATAGAGACATTTGCTCCTGTATCTATCAAAAGTGTAAGTGGTTTATTATTATCATGATTTTTTATTTTAATTATACTGCTGAGACTTAGATTTATAGTTAGTATGTTTACTGCTGGTTGCTCAAGGGGGCATGCTGGTTTTCCGAGTTACTTTGTAACTCGGACCAGGTTTTGTTGTTCAGGGCCTCTATTTTGGTTGCCTCTGTACGAGCCGCCTCTGTACGAGCCGCCTCGAGAGTTACCTCTGCTATTGTTGTATCTGTTGCCGTTGTTGTTATTGTACCTGAAACCGCCCCTGTTGTAGGGTCGGCCACTGTAGTTACCTCTACCGCGGTTTCCACCACGTTGAGAGTAATTTTGGTAAAATAGAACAGTGTTGGTGTTCCCAGTTGCTTCAGTACAACTGTCGACAAATTTTGAAATAGCATCGTTCATGTTGTTAAATGTGCCTGCCTGCATGATGAGTTTAACTCTATCAATAGCGCAATTCTTTGTCATGGCTTTAACAGCTGAATTTGTGCTGTATTTTGCGGCCATTTCTGGTGTTAAACCATCATTAATGTATGCACCTTCTAAAGCCTTTGTAAGCTGCTCAACTTCTTGTGTATATATGTTGGCAGTTTTACTTTTTTGTTGTAGATTAAGGAGTTTGGCTGATAAAACTTCAACTGATTCTCCTTTTACTGTATTTTGCAGTTTTGCGACAATCTGAGCAATAGTTGTTTCATTGCTAATTAGATTTCTCGCGTGTCCCTTTAGTTTTGTTTTGATAAGGCTTATAGCCGTTGCTTCGTGTTCGCCTTTTAGAGAATCTAAAAGATTCAATGCGTCTACAAAGCTCTGTAGGTTCTCAGCTTTTCCATCATACACAGATAGTATGGAGGAGGCTATCTTAATAAACTCAATGTTTGTTTGTTGAGCCATTGTGGAACTTTTTTCTTGTCTGTTTTGGTTTTCTTCTATTTGATCTACTGCCTTTAAGGTTTGGTCTGAATCAGGCTCAATGGGTGTCTTAGATTCCTCTAAATCCGTGAGTTGACTTGGGTCAAACTCAACAGGGAAATAGGGATTCTTTGGTATGTCGAATTTTATATTAAGTCGAAGGTTAAGTGTTTCTAGCCTTGAAGCTAACGTATGTAATGTCTTAAGGCACTGTTCATTATGTGCGGCTGTAAGTCTATGTTTTTGTGAAGATGCTAGTTCGCTGATGTTATTGTATTCAGTTTTTAGTACTATTATGTGTTGCAATAGCGTTTCGACTCTTATCGGTGTATCTCTGTTAATACATTTATATGATTTTTCAAATCTTTCTTTGAATGAATTTATTAGTCGAGATATATCTTGCCATTCCACAACTTGTTAATTCACAATCGTACATTTTTCAATTGTCATCGCTGTCAGAACTTATTGGTTCTGCTTTGATGATTTCATGCGCAAATAAGTCGCTTATTGACTTAGGCAAGCGCACGTTATTTCTTAGTAGATTTTTGTGTTGCATTGATAGTATACGTTCTATTTGTCTATACATATGCAATTTTACTGTCTTGTTAGTGATTATCCACATTAGGATAATTTTCAGCTTTGGATTGTTAATGCCGTAATCGACAAGAAATTGGATGAATGGAATGTACCTAGCTAATAGTTTTAGCTCTACCATTATTTTTGTTTTTACCTGTTCATCTGTGCAATCGCACGATAAAAATGTAAGTGGGGCCTAAAATTGGATGGTTATCTATTATAGATTTAACCGAAACGTATGGTAACGTTTCTAGTACTTGTGCTTTTTCTATTTTGTTGCACGATATTAAAGGGCTTGATGTTAAATGGTGGTAGTCGATAAATTCTGTTTCGAATTTATAAACAGATATATATTCCCTGAATTGGAGTAGGACTTGTATGGCTTGCATACGAAAATTTGGGTGCTGGTTATATAATTGCTCGATTTTTATTTTATCGTGTTTGCAATTATAATTAAAATTGATTTTTTTTTTTTTTTTTTCAAATTTTATCCAAATCTGTACCCTTACTAATTGAGGTGTACTTTTTCTTAAGGCTTTTTGTGTGGGAGCTATAAACTCGAAGGGCTAAATTTAGGATCATGAGTGCTACTATAATTGCTACCAAAACTAGCATGTACTGCAAATCGGGTGAAGATACGTCGACTTTGTTGATTACATTAGCTGTCGAATCGACAGTCTTAACGTCGACTATACCCATTTTTGCGTACGTTAATTTATATAAAGTTTCGTACTTATTTGTTAATTGCATATGATAATATGCTCATAAGGATTGTCTAAAAAAAAATTTATTGAAAATGTTTAGATGTTTTTTTACTTATTTCTTTTAAAAATTTGTCTGAATATTTCTATTTTGGCCACACTATGTTTATTTAACATATATTTGTTTTTATTTATTTTATTTTATTTATTTATTATATATATATTTTTTTTTTATTATTTTTTATATATATATATATTTATATTATACTATTGTATGTTCCTACTGTGATCTTTTCAGTGATCACCTGGCTGCGTTTTGCATGGCTTTACAGGCCATGCTCTAATCGGGCAGATTTTATTCCGCTCAATTTTACAATATTAATTTTTATAAAATAAAATTTTATGCATCGCAGTGCATTAAAAAAATTTTGCAACGCAGTGCTAGTAAAAAAAATGCGCCCTTGGAAACGCTGGCGGTTCACTTTTCCAGAGTCTGGCTTGGTACGCCAGACGGTGCCGGTGCTGGCTGCACAGGCTGTTGATTCTCTGATGGGGCACCGGTGCTGGCTGCACAGGTGTCTTCGCAAAAAGGTGTGTATAGTGGTCCTTTACAGTCTCTCGGGCAGGTTTTCTGTAGTTTGGGGATGTCGATCTTTGCTGGTGGTTGTAATTTTTTATTAATTTTGGTAATATTTGTAATTGTAGAGTAGGTGGATGTGTGTGTGGTTGTGGTTTGGTCTTTTCTTTCTTTTAGTAAATTTTTTATGTGTTCAACTTCGGCATGTAGTTTTACCGAAGTGTTCCACTTTAACGTATTGCCGCTGTTTAGCAGCTCAACTAATTCAGCCTTTCTGGCTTTTAATCTTTTCACCACACCACTTCGTTTTGCACACATCACACTCTACTCACTGCGTTTTCATGTAGTTAAGTCCATCGATGGGGTACACCTTCTTTTGCTTCTTCTTCTTCTTTTGCTGTTGCTTATAATATATATATATACATATATTTTTTTTTTTTAATTAAGATGAATTTGCTGCTCGATGACGCATCAGCTAGACTTCGCCAGATGTGGCACGCTGATGCTCCCTCGTATGTGCAAAAGGCGGTCCTATGCCTTTCACACTTGTAGATTGTGTTTTGCTCGTTGGTAGCATGTGTATTCGCAATATTTTGATTTCAACGGTCCCTCGCAGTCCTTGGGGCAGCTTTTCTTTAATGTTGGTATTTGCATTACAGCTAGTGTTGCTGCTTTGAATTCTGGATTTTACTTCTCAATGTTGCTGTAGAGGACTCGCAGACCGCTGTCCTCCGCATTAAATTTAAGTGGCCGGGGTTGTCGCACAGGCTTTGTTAATTGGATAGTGTATATAACATTGGATGCATTAGCACGTCACAAAAGTTCAATTCGAATTTTAATTCTGCCGCAGTTTAGTTTCAGCTTTTATTATTTTGTTGTTTTTTCTGCTTTTGTATCTTTTGCATCTTCTTTCTCTCTTTCTTCCTTCACTTCACATTTAAATGTTCAACATTGCACAAGTTTTGTTTGCTTAGTTTTTTATAATACCGATCCGGTCCTGTCACGGTCGCCATGTAAAAGTTAAATTAAAAATACTTGGACTGTTCTTCATGAAAGCTTTTTATTGAATGAATTTCTTAGCTTAGGGTTTTGTTGGAAAGGCCTGGCGCTGCTTCAGCAGAGAAGTCAGTGTCAGAGCCGTATATATAAGTACATTATATTAAGAATAATTTACGGAGAGCGAGAGTATATACATATATATCACGAGCGGTCTAAGCGTGAGAACGCTGACGCGGCATCGTTGTGCGCGTTGCATTCTTACGTGATCATGTTACCAGCACTGGGTGCTTGGCTTATTGTTTATGCAACGACAAAGTGTCGTTGCTCGATTTTATGTTTGGACAACAACAAAGTGTTGCTGTTTATTATATTTGAATATATATGGATACATGTGTATACTACACTGTCTTGCCTCCTTCTTGGCCTCTGCAGCGGACACGCCCGTGTCTCGCCGTGCTATGCGGATCCTCTTCGTCTCCTCCGCCAGGATGTCCACCGGAACCATCCTGGCCAGCACCAGGGCTGCGTCTTCGGAAACCGTCCTGAACGCAGATATTACGCGTAGCGCCGAAAGCCTGTATGGCGCCGCCAGCCTCTTCTTCATGCCACTATTTGTGGTCACCGCCGATGCCCATATAGGCGCTGCATACAGTAGAATAGACGAAACTACTTGTGACAGCAGTCGTCTTCTACCTGCTTTCGGTCCTCCAATGTTCGGCAGCATGCCCACTCTGAAGGTAGCGAACTCCAACACCTTTCTGCTCGTAATGAGCACTGCCTCCGTTTTATGGCATGCTAGTTCCAGTCCGGCCTGCTCGAGCCACTCCGCGATCGTGTCGGCTGCCGCGCTAACGGCCGCTTCCACCAGCTTGACCTTTTTGGCCACTACCACAAGCGCTAGGTCGTCTGCGAAACCGATTAGTCTGCACCCATTTGGAAGTTGCAGTCTCAGGACGTCGTCGTACATCATGTTCCAAAGGAGTGGTCCGAGGACCGATCCTTGTGGAACACCCGCCGTAACGTTGTGCCGCTTCAAGCCATCGTCCGTGTCGTACTCGAGCACCCTCTCCGACAGATAACTGCTGATTATTCGTAGGAGGTAGTCCGGAACTCCTATTCGAGCGAGCACATCCTGAATCCGTGACCATCTGGCTGTGTTGAACGCGTTTCTTACGTCCAACGTTACCACTGCACAGTACTCCTTCGTCCCCCATCGCCATCTTGCTCCTGCGATTGGCTTTGAAGCTATATCCACCACCATCTCTATTGCGTCCACCGTTTCTTTTCGGAAGCCAAACTGGTGCTCCGAAAGTGCTCCATTCTCCTCGGCTACTTTCAGCAAGCGACCGTAGATTATCCTCTCGAATACTTTACCCACCGTGCTCAGCAGGCATATTGGGCGGTATCCTGAGGGTTCTTCCACGGGCTTCGTCCCCTTGGGCAGCAGTACAAGGCGCTGCCGTTTCCATTGCTTTGGAATCACTCCCTCCAGCAAGCACTCGTTGTAAACCTCTGCCATGATGTCCGGTCTTACCAGCGAGATCCTCTTCAGGACACTGTTGGGGACGCCGTCGGGGCCCGGTGCCTTCCTGTCGCCAAACTGGCCCGCTGCCAAGATCACTTCCTCCGGTCGTACAGGTTCAGGCAGACCAACGTGATGCCCCTGCTCTTGCACACGTCTCACCGGATCGTGAGGGAATAATGCCTCCACGATAGTGCCCAGCAGTCTTGGGCATGTCACGCGCAGCGTGGTCTGACCTCTCAACCTCCTAGTCACCACTTTGTAGGCCGTACCCCACGGGTCGACCTCCGCCTCGTCGCAAATTTTCCGTAAGCACTCCCTCTTACTGGCTTTGATGCTCTGTTAAAGCGTACGTTTCGCCACTTTAAACGCTTCCTCCTTGGATCGTTGGTCCGGGTGTCCTCTGGCCCGTTGGGATTGCCTTCTCGTTCGCAGACACTCTTTCCTCAGTATTCTTATCTCCTCAGTCCACCAGTAGCAGGGTGCTCCTCTTCTGCTTAGTTTTCTTCTTGGCATGGAGCAGTCACATGCTTCGTCTATGAGCTTGGAGAGCTTGTCCGCCTTGCTCTCCCCCGGTGCGGGTGAGCAATTAGCGTTCCGTACGAACTCCGCTGACGTTTCTTCATCCAGGTTGCTGTCCTTCCATTTCGGGCCTGTCAGTTTCGGTGGCTGCCTCTTCACGCCTCCAATCCTGTATTGAATCGCATGGTGATCACTATGCGTGAATTCACTACCCACCCTCCACTTCGTTTTTCTACCGAGAGAACTGCTGAGGTACGTTAAATCAATAATTGATCCACCTCCAGCCCTGTGATATGTCTCCGTGCACCCATCGTTGGCCAAGACTACGTCCAGCAGTGCTAGGGACTCCACCAAGAAGGCTCCTCTGGCATTCGTCAGCCTACTTCCCCACTCATGCGCCCATGCGTTGAAGTCGCCCGCTAAGACCAGGGGGGTCCTTCCGCGTGCGTCCTCCACCAGGCTTGCTACCATGCTCTGGAAGCGACCAAGATCCCAGCTCGGTGGTGCGTAGCAACTGTAAAAGGTGATGCCTTTGAGCTTTGCCCGCACAAATCCCTCACTCCTCCCATTCACGTCCTGTGGTGGTGACTCTACTGTCCATATAGCTGCCTTCCCGCATTTGCTGACTGCCCATCCGTTCCCTGGGATCCTCCTATACGGCTCGCAAATCAATGCGACATCCGTATGCAAATCCCACGCCGTTTGTCTCAGTAGTGCCTGAGCCGCCTCGCAGTGGTTAAGATTTAGTTGAACACAATTCATTTTGGCTGTTGAAGAGCCTTCCTGAATAGTGCACAACGCCCACTTCCCGCCACGTGCCTCCACTCATTGTTCATATCTTTGCAGAACATGCACTGAGGGTCGCTCCGACAATCCTTGGCTATGTGGCCCTCCTGACCACACCTCCTGCACATCTTTGATCTATCAATCACGCTGCTGCAGTTGCGGGCCATATGTCCAAATTCTAGGCATCTGAAGCACTTGACCACCGCGACGCGCTCTTTCAGCCTGCACCTCACCCAGCCAACTTTCAGCAATCCCTTTTCTAGCGCCTTGCGTGCGCTCTCGGCTGGCATCCTGATCGTTGCGGCTTGGGTCTCCCCATAAACACTCCTCAGGTAATTATCCCTTAACTCCACCTCAATCATCAGCTGGTTCTTTAACGGCACTCGATTTCCACCCGATGCGAAGGGTGTGGACCTCCACCTGTTCTCCCAGTGTCTCTTCAACCAGGCTCTTATAGTTGTCAGCTGCGCCTCCTGCTTTGGTGAGCTGCAGGAGCAACTCCCCCTTTTGAGTCCTCCTTATTCTTGACACTGCGTCTCCTAAACCCTGCAGCTTTTCATCCGCCTTAATTTTCCGTAGAATGTCCACATAGCTGGCTTCTCCCTTCGTCTTGATGACTATTGCATCCGGCCTTATCTTCTCCTTCAGTCCCTTCTTATTTTTGGGCGGCTTGCGCTTTGATGTCACCTTCTTCCATGCAGCCTCTTTCCTCACAGGCATACCATGAGCTGGTGTGGCCTCCTCGGGGTTGGTTACCACTTTGGCAGATGGGGTCTCCTCGATTCCTGCATCATTCCCTTCCCTTCTCTTCTTACTGCCTGGTGAGCCAGCTCCCGGCCCTTGTCTCCGCTTGGCCTCCACCGTCATCTTGAAGAGTGGTGATGTTTGCGAGGACTGGTTCGCTCTTATCACCGCCTTAGCTCCGTCGTCGTGCATCTTGATGGCCACCAGCTCGAAGAGCGCCCTGATGTTCTCTATCGCATCTCTCATAGGCTGGTGGATCGATCGCCGCTTTCCCTCCTCCATCATCTCCACGAGCTTGCTTATCTCTTTTCCGAGGTCCAGCAGTGGGCTGCTACTCGACTGCTCCATGGGTTTCTCCAAACCCTTCGCATGTGCAGCCGCTTCTGCTCCTAGCCCTCCTTCGGCCGTTGGTCTAATTTCGTTCCTGAGCACCGGTGACCTTAGCAGCTTACTGCTCCTCCTAAACGTTTGGCTCTCTGTCCCGTTATTCTCCTCCGCCATACCATCATCATGTTTGTTAGTGGGGTTCATAATCAATTGGGTCCCAACTCCAAGCCGTTATCGTTGGTCGTAGCACAATCGCGTTTAGTGATCCCATGGTTGTCTATGCATGCAGAGAGGCCATGCGAGGGTTGACAGACGCCTATATGGTGTCGTCTGTTCAGAGCCGGATCCGCGCTAGTCAGGAATGTAACATCTGAGCTTGTGCGCCCAACTGAATGGGGACGGTCCAACGATCGTACTTGGAGACCTGCCAAGGCTTTAACGGGACGGAGACAGTTGCGGCATTAGCCTGGCAGTTGTTTCGGCTAGACTTCACTCCACTTACTAACATGCCAGAATACCAACGCTGTCAGCCCTTGTCGTCAAATCCTTCCCTTTGCGTCCAGTGTCCTAATCAAGACCGTACTGGGCTAGGTCTTGATGCCACTTTAGTCGCCTTCTACGACAAGCCGTGGCCGGCTGAGGTGGTATTCTATGCACCGCCACCACACGGTGTATGTGTGTGTGTGTGTGTGTGTGTGTTTTTTTTAATTTTTTTTTGTATTCCGTGGTGATAAATAATAACTCTAGGCTCCACTCGCGGGCTGCAGCCCTAGCTGCTCTTCTCTCCGTTGGTGCTGCTTCCAGAACCGCTGCGGCTTCTACTGCTAAGCTGTGGATCGGGATCATACCATTAACTACCAGCGCTGCATACGAGGAGACTGTGCGGAAGGCGCAGCTGACGTGAAGGGCAGAGAGCCGATATGATGACGCGATACCCTTCAGGTAGGTGGCCACCGAAGTTACGCCGACCCAAATTGGAGCAGCATACAGCACTATGGATTTCAGGACGCTCGTGAGCAGCAGCCTCGTTTGCTATTTAGGACCCCGCGTATTAGGCATCATCCTCGCAAGGGCTCGCACGGATTCAGCTGCCTTCCGATGAACGAATGCCAGGTGTTCGCCAAAGTTTAAGCGCCGATCTATGACCACACCAAGATAGCGGATACAGTCCTTGGACCGCATTGTGACGCCTCCCACAGTGAAATCCACATACTCCACCTTTTTTCGGCTGCTGATGAGCACCGCCTCCGTCTTTTGGGCAGCCAGTTGAAGACCAACAGACGACAGCCACCGCGTCACTGCGTCTAAGCACCAATCGCAGAGCTCCAGCACCAGAGCGACGTCGTCAGCATATCCAATAGCGCTAGCACCATCCGGTAACTGAAGCTGTAGAATCCCGTCATACATGATGTTCCACAGGAGAGGACCCAGGACAGATCCTTATGGAACACCTGCAGAAACGGCGTACTCCTTCTCCCCCTCGTCTGTTTGGTAACGCAGCCTACGGTTGTCAAAGTAGCTCCACACGATTGCTACAAGGTAGTCTGGCACTCTAAAACTCTTCAGGGCATCCAAAATGAAGCTCCAATTCGCGGAGTAAAAAGCGTTCTTAACGTCAATGGTCACAACGAGACAGTAATGCTTACTGCCAAAGCGCCAGCGGGTGCCTGAGATTGCTTCTGCGGCTATGCTGACTACCGACCTGATGGCATCGGTAGTAGATCTCGCCCTCCTGAAGCCGAATTGGAGCGGTGATAGTCCTCCAGCATTCTGCACGGTGTCATCCAGCCTTGCAGCTATGATTGTCTCGAAGACCTTGCCACTATTGTCAATGAGACAAATAGGCCGGTATGCTGACGGGTCATCGGGAGGCTTATCTGGCTTAGGCAGCAGGACGAGTTTCTGCACCTTCCACCTGTCCGAAAAGATGCCTTCTCGCAGATACTTGGTGTACTTTTGGGCAAACAATTCTGGCTGTAGCATGATTGCTAGATGCAGGCACCTATTAGGGACACCATCGGGACCAGGCGCTTTATTGGCTGATAGCTTCCGTGCTGCCAGCTGCACTTCTTCCAAAGAAACTGGAGAGACACCTTCATGCATGGAAGCCGCGCCGGCTGACGAAAGCGGGTTTGCGCACTGAGGAAACAGAGTCGCCACTATTTCCTTCATGCGATCTAGCTCCATAGGCGTGGCGTTGGTGCCTTGGCTGACACGCTTGAAGACCGTCTTGTAGGCTCTTCCCCAAGGGTCCTTGTCGGCTGAGTCACACAGCTTAAGGAAACACTCCTTTTTGCTGGCTCTGATGGTGTTCCTTAGCACTTTTCTTGCGGCCTTAAACTCAAGCTGCATCGAGCGAGTTTCCACCGACCTTCGTGGAACTGCACTGCCCACATGTGTGAGGTTAATAATTGACCCAGCACGTCCGTTGTTAAAAGTGTTCTCTGACCCAGTGTTAAGAAGGACAAGGTCAAGGGACGCAAATGATTCCACAAGGATGGTAACCCTGGCGTTCGTAGACGGGCTGCCCCAGTCAGTTGACCACGCGTTAAAGTCGCCAGCAACTATAACGTTGCTGCGACCCCTAGATTCGTCCGCTATTTCCATAAGCACCGCTTCGAACTCGCCGATCGTGAGACTTGGCGCTAAGTAGCAGCTATAAAGCCAGAGATCTCCTAGTTTCGCACGCACGAAGCAATCAGAGACTAGAACGTGCGTAAAGGGGGACTGTAGGTCACCACAGCTCCACACGGCAGCTTTCCCAGATCTGTCCGAAGCCCACATCCTAGCATTAGCGGTTGCCCGGTGGTGCGGCTCGCTAAGCACTGCGACTATTTTTTTTTCTCCAAGATCGTCTGTTCCAGTATGGCTTGGGCAGCGACACAATGGTTGAGGTTGAGCTGCAAGACTTTCACCATTTTGAGTGTTTGACAGCCTCCCTGTACGCTGGGCACCTGTAACTGCCAGTCGCATGGTCAGTCATTCGCTCTCCTTTTCTCGTGCATAGGGCACATTTTGGTTGCTGGTTGCAGACTCTCGCAACGTGTCCAGAACCTCCGCACTTGTAGCAAGCCTTGCTGTGGTCTGCACCACTCTTGCAATGGACATCTATATGTCCATACTCCAGGCACTTATAGCAGCGCCTTGGCTGAATTAGGGGCCTAATGCGGCACACCGCCCAGCCAATGCGAATCTTCGACTTCTCCACGAGGCTAATCACTTAAGGCGCCGGTATGCCCAGGGTTGCCGTTTGAAGGCCAGCCCTCGTACGACGCAGCGTCTTAACGACGTCAATATCCATCGTCGGGTCTGCTAATGCTGATCTGACCGCATCCAGGACCTCTTCCTTCGTCGCCAGCTCGTCAAGGTCGCAGATCTCTACGCCCACCAGCACCTTGCCGACTGCGAGCTGCAGCTCATTTGCGCTGTGCGCTGGCTGTTTACCAAGCCGTAGCAGCAAATCACCCTTGGCCGTCTTGTGGATTGTTTCCACGTCCCCTCGGAGATGCGCAAGTGATGGCTCACTCCTGACCACTTTAAGGATGTCTGCAAAGCTGCAGTCACCCAGACCGGATACGGTGACAGCATCCGCCCGCGTGCGTGCTGTCTTGCCTTTGTGGCCAAAACCTTGGACCAGGATTTCTGCTTTGTCAGTGTTGATCCACGGGGGGTTCAGGTCCTTTATTTGTGGCACTGAGAGATACCCTGCTTCTTTTTTTTTGGGGGGGGGGGGATTGCGGTGAGAGCTCGATGGCTCGCGAGGACGTTTCGGCGTTCCCGCCGCTCCCTTGGCTAGACCATCTGAAACATTTTTGCTCCTAGCATCTTTGTTGGTACCTCCAGCAACAGTTGGCGTTGTTTGTATTGCCTTCTCCAGACTATCATTTGTCACCAAGCTCATGGCTCGCCTTTGTAGCTCTATGAGCTTTGCAAGCTTTTCATGCTCCAAGTTGTTGATATGCCTTTTGGTGTCAAACCGGGCACTGATACCTCCTATACAATCCCCAATCTGCTTCAGGATGCACCTTAGAGTGACAGGTTGCTTGGAAGAGCAGTCTGCTCCCGCATAATTAAAAGCTCCTCGGGCATACGGCGGTGCCGCTACAGCTACCACTTCAGCTGGAGAGGTTGCCTCCATAGCTGGGGATACTGCATTTAGGCAAGGCGTAGCTGACGCTAGGTTAAGCTGCAGCGCCGGCCTACGGACCAAGGGCGAGAGATCATCCGGCATTTTGGTAACAGTGGGTATCTAGCAGAGCTTCGCAAGCAATCCCACGGTGACCCAAAGTTTCCCTTAGGTTTTTTACCGGCGGAGGTTATACCGCCCCTGATCGGTCACCAGAGCCCCACGGTGCACCGCCTCAGCGGGGGGGGGGGGGGGGGGGGGGGGGTTGGTAATAGCCGGTTCCGTGGCTTTTTGTTTATTTATGCTTGGAAGCTCCTACTTAAGTTGCAGCAGAAAGATAAGCGCCTGTGTGCTGTGCTACGCCAAAACACCGACCCCATTGGGTATGCCACGAATTTTTGTTACACCCAGTACACTAACCTTAGACAGTGAAGATAACTCCAGCTAGCGACAGCGCCACCTGTTACCAACACGGGGAACCAGGTAAGCGCAGCTTGATCGGTTGGCAGCACTGTCGCAAGACACCAGCCCAGGGATGTAGCGCTATCAGCTGGCACAGCAGCTGCGGTCAGCCTGAAATACACAAGTGCACGCTACCAACAAGAAAATGTGTTGCACTGTGTGTACTTTGAGAACGCACACCAACGAAACTGGCAAAAAAAAAGGCGCGAGCGGTCAGCCTCTAGAAAAGGCTTGACCAGGCAACGATGGAAACCACCAAGGATCACGCCTGGCGGCAACACTCGTGTGCTCAGGTATGTGGCCAGGAACTTCTACAGTACTAGTACAATCGGATTTTTCTCTTGTTTTGCACAGATAAGCACCGAAAAACATCAGTAAGACGGAGCCACTAGAAAACACGACCGCACTTGGGAAAATGCAACTTGTGTGTGTGTATGTGTGTGTGTGTGTGTGTGTATTTACACACAAGGCAATACAGAATTGCACTAGACGAATGATAAATGTTGGATACTCTTACAATGTTGGAAGATTATATGTTATTAAACTGATTTTAGTTATTTCTCAATTGTGTGCTAATCCCAACCTTTGCTAATCAAAATATGCAATTATTGCAAATATATTCTATAACCACACATCCACAATAGCACTTATATTTTATAAGGGTATCCAACATTCATCAATCGTCTAGTGCATTTTTTTTTTTTTTTTTTGCTTCTTTTGTGAATGCATACAAGCTCGCACTTTTTATTAAAGCTAAATTTAATTATTGCCAACCTGAACACACGATGTTGTTCCGTTGAGTATAATTTTCATACTGTCTTTATTCTTAAAATCCAAGGCCTTATATACCTAACCAAGTGTCTTAATTTCTATGCGCTTATTATCTCCTGCAAGATAATAAACTCTTTTATCATTAGGGTACTTTCAAGTACCTGCTTTTTACTGACCTGCGCATAGGCAGGCTCGACGGGATCCTTTTACAATGCAGGCAACGGATCCGCGATATTATTTGTTTTATTATATTATCAGCAGCTGGTAAATTGCTGCTTTCAATGTAGTGTATTTATTATCGCTTACTTATCTTCGCGCTTGTGCGTGTTTTCTACATGTATTTACTTCGGATAATCGCATGACGGACAAGCGCTGTGGCTATTTTTACAATAATATATGTTTCTTCTAGTGGACTGTATGATATTTTGGCCGATAGTCGCGGAAGGTGAGAGTCGGCTCTATTGCAAACGTGTTCATTTATGAACATTCTGCCGGGGGCCACAAAGGTGAGGCTCGGCGTCATGTCCTTTTATATTTAAAGCAAATTGACCAATTACTTAAACAGAAGCCGGAAAGGCTATGGCTCGTAGTTTACGATTAGTAATTATTGACTTAATTATAAATATTATTATAATAATAAAAATTATTAATGCAATTATTAGAGGGGCATGACCTGACACATAATGAAAGTTTAATCCGTTTCATTCTGGGTGGTGATGCTGCAGATAATTTATGTCTCCCTTTAACTTATTAATCTCGACCGTGTAGTTTATTGTTGATGAGCTCATTTGTTCCCATATGAGCTTTGGGGTTTCGTCAATGGTCCCTATATACGATGGTGAGCTACTAGAATCTTGTCATTTGTTCGGACCGTACAACCTGAAGTAATCGACAGAACTCCTTGTGGTGGAAGCATTATAATCTCCTGAGGAAGGTTCCCACATTGGAGCTGCACTTTTGTATTCTGGCGAATCTTATAAAAGCCAGTTATTTCTCCTCGCTAGCTCTACCCAATATGTTTGAGATTCGACTAACTTCCTGTATCTACATTTCGAAGTTTGATCTGGTTTAAAGGGAGATACCTCGCAAGTGTTATCATTCGCATTGCTCCATGGCCAGCTGCCCTCGCACACTTGTTTATTGGACTGCCATTTTGTACATTTATTTAGGATTGATTCAGCTACTAAATGGTACGCATCCATTCCAAAATTGAATACTAAATATTCAGCGTCAGTACATACTTGTAAAAGGTCACCCCCGACCTCTACCGGTAGTGGGATCACTCAATCCAAATGAGACGGGTGCCTATAGAAAAGAGGAATATTCGCCTCTATAACCAACTTGTTATCTACGAATATTCCCTTTGCGGACATAAGCGTGTAGACTTCTCTAAGCTCTGTATTGGTATTTTTTCCCGGAAGAGCTAGGTTGTCTGGCAGACTGTCTTTTATCTTGGAAATCTCAATCTGGAGCTGAGTAGGTTTTAATATACTCGGGTTCAGTCGCCCATGGCTAGTCAATTAATTTACTTATGATGCCTGATTGGATCTTATCACATTCGTCTATTAACATATGTAGCTGCTTTGATACCATGAAGAATTCCATAGATTCTTTAATAAAGTACGCTGTATTAGCTAAATGATCGAGTCTAGCGTGCATCCTTTTAAACTGCTCATTGACTTCATCTTGAGTAGTCTTCACGATATTAAGAGTTGAATCGACAATTGAAGTTTGTTTATCTGTTAATTCATCTAACTTGTGTTGGTTTTCTAGCAGTCTCCTCATATTGTCCTCCATTATAGTTCTATCTTCGGCACTCATTAATCCAAAGATAATATGATACCATGACCCAATGAACTCCAGAGGAGCACGTTTCTTTCTTTCTTTTTTCTGGGACATAAACAATTGATTATTTTCTTCAAGTTTTTTGATTCTTTTTTTACTGTAATTCGATTCCGAATCACAACGATCCCTAGAGGAAATGAGTCTACTGCAAAGTTTCTGCATATTTTGCATTAGCTCGTGTCCTTTATCTAACATTTCAAAGTATGCCTCCATCTGGTAGTATATTATTAGTTCCCAGGAAGAGGCCTTTATCTCTACCTCTCCCATTCGGTCTAAATAAATTGCTGCTGTGCTGTTGATCTCTTTTACAGTCCAGCTCTTTGACACTGGAAGTGTATTTTATACTTGACAGCAAAGCATAAACATCAACATGGCCAGTATAAGTGCTAACTTTGGCATACTACTTATTTTTGTACGGTCATTATCAACCTCATGTTTGTCTGCTTTAATATTTCTTAAAGGTCATATTTTGTTTATTGGTCTTGTTACCAGACCTTCTGCTGTCCTTACTTTAACTACTCTGACTTTTTTATCTTGGCCTGGGTGAGTTTCCTCAATTTTTCCTAACGGCCACTTAGCTGGATGGCAGCATTCATCTTTAATGAGCACTATTTTCAATTTTTTGAGGTTTTCATTTTCTACTTTCCACTTGTTTCGCTGCTGAAGCGTATACAAGTAGTCATCTTTGCATTTTTTCCAAAAATCTTTTCGGAATTTTTGGATCAATCTCCATCTGTCCAGATCTCCTATTTTCCCCTCATTATGTGCTTCAACTACGCCAATAATTGGTCTCCCAATTAAGAAGTGACCAGCTGTTAAAACCTCGTTATCGTCAACATCTTCTCCCGATGGGTAAAAAGGCCTTGAGTTCAATATTGCCTCAATTTGGCATAGCAAGGTAGAGAATTCTTCGTATGTTAAATTAGATTCTCCTATTACTCGCTTCAAATGATATTTGACTGATTTCACACCAGCTTCCCAAATACCTCCGAAGTGAGGTCCTGCCGGAGGAATAAAATGCCACTTAATGTGTACATTTGCCAGAATAAGGGTTATCTGTGCATTTTCTTTAATTGCTTCTCGCAGTTCTTTATCTAATTTCCTATCTGCACCTACAAAGTTTGTGCCATTATCAGAATATATGTTGGCACATTTGCACCTTCTAGATGTAAATCTTCTGAAAGCTGCTAGAAACGCGTCTGACGTTAAGTCACTGACTGCTTCTAAGTGGATCGCTTTTGTGGCCATACACACGAAGAGTGCTATATAGCCTTTAAAACATTTTTGCCCTCGAGTTTTTTAGCATCTTATGTTATATGGCCCTGCATAATCTAGCCCACACATTCCCTTTGGCATTTTTTTAATTGCCTTTGTATTTGATTTCTCATCAAACTGATCCCACCGTGCAGAGTCTCTTTATGTACTTTTCTTATAATTAATGTGGTAAAAAGACATTTCTCTAAAATCAAAGGGTGTTTAACTTCGAAATCTACCGAGGCGTTGTGCAATCTCCCACCAACTCGAAGTAACCCTTCATTATCTAAAAAGGGATTTAAAGCCAATATTCTGCTTTTTGGAGTAATTTCTTTACTTTGAAGTAGTTCTTTTATCTCTTTCTTAAATTGATTTGCTTGCAAGTCTCTTACTATTAGTTTTTCTGCTTCCTTCAACTCTCCTACTGTAAGGTAGTTCGGAAATTCCATTTTTTTATTTTAACGTTAATGAACCTTAGGACGTACGCCATGATTCTTGTAAGCTTAAGGAAGCATGAATTTTTCTGTATAAGTTCTTGTATTGCACTTATTTCTTCCGAGACTGTAGCAGCTATTATTGCTTGCTCTCGGAGTGGTTCTTTTGGCCATTCATTTTGAGTTTTACTCAACCAATGTGGCCCCTGCCACCATAAGGTGGAATGTTCTAATATGTTAGGAGCGATACCCCTGGACGCTATATCGGCTGGATTATCTTCCGATCGGACATGTTTCCAGATTGTACCTAAGATGTTTCTTATTTCCTCTACTCTTTTTCTTATAAATTTATCCTTACTACTAGGATTCTGTATCCATGCTAGAGTGATTGTAGAATCATTCCAAGCAACCATCTCAACTGATATATTTAGTACGTCTCTAATTTTATGCATTAATTTTGCCAGTAAATGTGCAGCGCATAATTCCAACTTTGGAATCGTTTTTTTGTTTTTTATTGGATTAATTTTATTTTTGCTACCTATGATTCTTACAAGTCGCCGATTTTGGCATATACTACTGCTGCATACCCTTTTTCGGAAGCGTCAGCAAACCCATGTAACTGGACATGTGACCCAGTCTCAGATTTAATCCACCTTGGTATCCTAATCTGACTTAAATTATCCAGTTCTGATGTATATGCCTTCCATTCGTGTGCTAGTTCCAATGACATCGGTTGATCCCATTCAAGATCTTGCAACCAAAGTTTCTGAATGAACAGTTTTTCTACAGTTGTTACTGGACCTAACCATCCTAGCGGATTATAAATTTTCGCTAATGTAGATAAGACCATTCGCTTAGTTATCTTATCCATTTTTCCCCCATTGATACTGAACTTAAATGCTTCCTGCAATGGTTCCCATTGTAATCCTAACGTCTTTATTGAATAATTTTCTTCTATTTCTAGTATTTTATTTTTTTTCTATTATATTGATATCTTCTAGCAGTGCTGCTTTATTTGATATCCATTTTCTAAGATTAAAGCCGGCTTTGCTAAGTTCTAAAGATACATGTTTAATTGTAGTCTCTAGTTCCTGTTCATCCATATAAAAATTGTTCATGATGATTTCGACGATCTTTTCATTTTTGCATCTTTGCCCGATGTCCAGCGATACTCTTGTTGCCAAGTATGGTGCGGATGCAGTACCATAGGTTACCGTTGATAAACGAAAAGTTTTTATTTCTTCTTTTAGAGATTCCCTCCACAAAATATTCTGGTATTGTTGATTGTTTTCACGAATGTTTATCTGCCGGTACATTTTCTCAATGTCTGCTGATACTACAAATGGCCATTTACGCCAATTTAATATTATATCGAATATATCTCTTTGAATTCTAGGTCCTATCCACATAATATCGTTAAGACTTTTGTTATTCGTAGTCTTCGCTGAAACGTCAAATACTACTCGTAACTTGGTCGTGAGACTCGAATCTTTTATCACTGCCTGATGCGGCAAAAAATATTTGCATTCTTTGCTTGTTTCAGCCATATGGCCGAGCTGAATATAATCGTTAATGAATTCATTATAGCTACTCCGAAGCTTTTCGTTCTTTTGTAATTTATTTTCTGAATTCAGAAATCGTGCTGTATCTTGTTTTTTGATTTTCCCAATTCCTTATTTTCTTTGAAAGGTATAGATACTGTATATCTTCCATTTCTATCCATTTTGGTGGTCTGCTTGAAGTTCTGTTCACAAATTTGAGATTCTTCGTTCTCCTTTGAATCTTCTTCAAGCTCCCAAAATCTTTCTAGGTCTACAGTTTCAAAAGTGGTTGGTACTATAGCATTTCCGCCTTTTGATTTTGAACACCCTGAGATGATCCACCCCAGGTCAGTGTCTTGACCAAGCAGACCATCTTGTCTCACTACTTCTCGCCGTATAATACTTGAATACAAGTCGGCACCAATTACTAAGTCATCTCGACCCGGCTTATCAAAATTGAGATCGGCTAGCTTAAGTTTTTTCCATCGCGACGTGTCTATTTTTAAAGACTCGCTTGGGAGGGCTCTCATTAACTTTGGCAGAACTATTGATTGCGTTTTTAAGAGTTCCTTGGTAACTTTATTTTTCATTAAACTTATTATACCCTTAACCCATAAAATGGGTAAATAAGGGTATAATGGTTTTGTGCAAAAGTATGTAACAGGCAGAAGGAAGCATCTCCGACCCTATAAAGTGTATATATTCTTGATCAGCATCAACAGCCGAGACGATATAGCCATGTCCGTCTGTCCGTCTGGCTGTCCGTCTGTCCGTCTGTCTGTCTGTATGAACGCGTGGATCTCAGAGACTACAAGAGCTAGAGACTTCTGATTTTTTATTTAAGTTCTCCTATACCATGAGCAGAACAAGTTTGCTTCAAATTATCGATAACTATTCTGGTTTCCGATATACACATAATATCGATAACAATAAAATATCGAATTTGGAAAATCTAAAAATGAGGGTTGAAGTAATGGATAATGATAGAACTTTTCTGAAAATTTCGTCCAAATCGGTTGAGAAACACCGGAGATATTGAACTTAATCGATGGAAGCTAAGCCAGTATACCAAAGTCTTATATAAATTAAATATATTTATTTTAACTGGGTTCAGGGTATCTTCTAGTCGGGCTCTCCCGACTAGAGCCTTCTTACTTGTTTTTATTTTGTTCTGGGCTACCATTGCACCAGTGGCGGAAACTCCACTAATTTTGTTGCTGGTTTTGATTCTAGGTAATTTTAGAATCTGAGCAGCTTCTTCTGAGATTATAGTGGTCTGGGATCCACTATCTATCAAAGCTATTAACTTTTCAAATCTCCCATTTTTTGCTTTTATATAAACTAAGGATGTAGCTAATAGTGCTTGGCCTGCAGATACACATGTATTTACATTTGTACTGTCGTTAATGTGAAGTAAATTATTGTGCTTTTTGTTACAAAATTTGCAGCTCGGTTTTGATTTACAGTCTGATTTATTTGAGTGCTTTAAACAGTTAAGGCATAAAGCTTATTTTTTAGCTGCCTCTATCCTATCTTCAGGCTTTGTTACAAAATTTGCAGCTCGTTTTTGATTTACAGTCTGATTTATTTGAGTGATTTAATTTAAGGCATAAAGCTTATTTTTTAGCTGCCTCTATCCTATCTTAAGGCTTCATCACTTCAAAGGTGAAGCATTTAAAAATGTCATGTCCAATTTTTTTACATATCGGACAAAGTTGGCCCTTAGAAAAAACGTTGTTTTTTTTTTGACAAAGTTTTTGTCTTCTTCAAACAATGGCAACTGATAGGATAGAACTTGGTATAGGAATTTGAGAACATCTTCAAACTCTTGAATTTCTTTTGATTTCTTTGTATGAATCTCATTCGCCTTAAGTGTCTCTTTATCGAATTTCCTGATTATCATATGGGCGAATATCGGATCTGATTCTTCCGTTATTCTTCCCTTTGTCTAAATCAGGTGTATTGATTCATTTATAGTATCAATAAATTTCTTTACCTGATAATCTGAATTTGAATTTAACACTGGAAGATCCAATAACCGATTCATTTGATCGGTGAATATCTTCCTTTTGTTTTCGTACCTCTTGGCTAATAATTCCCAAGTGGCTGTATAGTTCTGCGCATCTGTTAGCAGGTGTGCAACCATATTTCTGGCGTCTCCTCGTAAGGAAGCCTTTAAATAATAAAATTTCAGGGTTGGAGTTAAATCCTGCCTTGAATAAATTATTTCAAAAAATAAATCCGAAAACAAGTCCCAGGTTTTTGGATCGCCATTGAAGGTGGGTACTTCAATTTTCGGAAGTGATGGTAAGCTTGTGTTAGCGGTATGCTCAATTTTCTGGGGAAGCTGCTTATCATCTAACACTGCAAGGGTATTTTCTACTTCAACTGACAATTCCTCTACGTTTTTGTAGAGGATACTGTCTTCTGAAATTTCTATTTTATTCCAGAGGCTTCTTAGCTTCTGTTTCCTAAGAAAGAACACTCCCACTTTTCCTAATCCAATTTCATCCTGTACTTCCTGTAGAAATTTTTCCAGAATTTCTATATTAGATTTTTGCTCATCATGTTGTGCTGCTACTACAACTTTTGGCTTTTATGCCAATGGAGTCTTGGAACTATCAGTTACTTGACTGATTAGCTCCTCTATTGAATTTATCAATGCATCATAAATCTTGTTAGTGAAGTATTCATGCTTGATAACCCCAATACTGAGTAAATTTTTATGATTTTTTTTAGCTTCTTCTCTAAATTTTGCTTTAATAATTCTGCCATTTTGTATTATAAATTCTTATAATTAACAAAAAGGAGTACAAAATTAATTTAATGTCGTCTAGCTCACCCTTTGTGTCTTCTTGATAAGCCCGCAGGGCGTGGCAGCTCGTTTCTTTTGCAGCTTTTCGATGGGCGCTCTGAATGGCGCTGTCGTTGCGACTTGTTTGTTGTTGTTGCTGCTGCTACTGTTGCAGTTGCTGTTGTTGATGTTGTTGTAGGCTGATATTAAACGAAGAATACGTAAAACGTGGACGACCGCAGACCATTAGCAGAAGACGAAGAGATGTCGAGATGAGTACTCAATAACGGGCGATGTGCGTGGGCGATGAAGCATTTGTTGTCGTGGTCATGGGCAAGCTCCTGCTGTTGTGTACAGGAGATTGTGGCTCAATTAATTCCTTGATGGGCGTTGGAGCCTTAACTGTTGCCTTGACGGGTATGGGTGTTGGGGCTGGCCGGTTGCAGAGCGAGGTCGGCTGGAGCGTCGAGTGCGTGGACCCAATTCTATGATGCGCTCTAAATAGCGCTGTCGGCTGCGACTTCTGTTCGGCGTTGTCAAATAGCGCTGTCGGCTGCGACTTCTGTTCGGCGTTGTCAAATAGCGCTGTCGGCTGCGACTTCTTGTACCCTAATATCTGGTATCGTTGCCTGGCACTATTTCGTGCACTAATACCTGATACCGGCAGGTCACTAATATTTTGACGGCCTGGCACTGGTTTTTAAGCTGCTCTAATATGTAGTCTGTTGTTGCCCCTTAACACTGGTAGGGGGAAGCAAAAACAGAGTATCCGGCTCGAAGGACCAAAATGAACACACGATGTTGTTCCGTTGAGTATAATTTTCATACTGTCTTTATTCTTAAAATCCAAGGCATTATATACCTAACCAAGTGTCTTAATTTCTATGCGCTCCTGCAAGATAATAAACTCTTTTATCATTAGGGTACTTTCAAGTACCTGCTTTTTACTGACCTGCGCATAGGCAGGCTCGACGGGATCCTTTTACAATGCAGGCAACGGATCCGCGATATTATTTGTTTTATTATATTATCAGCAGCTGGTAAATTGCTGCTTTCAATGTAGTGTATTTATTATCGCTTACTTATCTTCGCGCTTGTGCGTGTTTTCTACATGTATTTACTTCGGATAATCGCATGACGGACAAGCGCTGTGGCTATTTTTACAATAATATATGTTTCTTCTAGTGGACTGTATGATATTTTGGCCGATAGTCGCGGAAGGCGAGAGTCGGCTCTATTGCAAACGTGTTCATTTATGAACACAACCCATTATTCTCTATTATAACTAAATAAGGAGTTTAACGATCCCTACTCAACAAAAACTCTGTATACTTCTCTTGTACGACCGATTCTGGAATATGGATCTTGTATATGGTTTCCGAAATACGAAATTCATCAGAATAAAATAGAATCGGTACAAAAACAATTTCTGCTCTTCGCACTTAGAGGTCTTAACTGGGACACTAACAATAATTTGCCGTCTTATCGTAGTAGACTTTTACTAATAGATCTTCCTTCTCTGAGTGATCGTAGAATAATGCTTTCATTTTCATTTTTTCACAAATTAATTAATGGTGAAATTGATTCTTCTGAATTAATTAACCAAATTAACTTTGCTGTTCCTATTAGAAATACTAGAAATTTTGTACCTATAGCTCTTCAAACTTGTAATTCTAATTATGCTCTTCATAATCCTTTTCGTATTCTGTGTTCTATTTATAACGATCTTTCCCACTTAATACACAGTGCCACTCCTACTTGCTCTTTTAAAAAGTTAGTTTTGTGTCATTTGTCTACATGTTCGCGATCATCGTAACCGCACGATAAGCGGAGCGCCCCTCGGTCGGATGGGCGGGAGGTGGGTCGCTTTGTGCGTGGGTCCGCGCGTTAACAAGCCGGTGCTTGGTATCGTTGGGCCACTTGACTGTACTGTTCGTTAGTACATCTACGTCCAATATATATAATTGCCAACCCAGAAACCCTGCTCCTACAAAAAAATAAGCTTGTACGTAACAGTATTTATACCCTTAACCCATAAAATGGGGGTATCATGGTTTTGTGCAAAAGTATGTAACAGGCAGAAGGAAGCATCTCCGACCCTATAAAGTGTATATATTCTTGATCAGCATCAACAGCCGAGACGATATAGCCATGTCCGTCTGTCCGTCTGTCTGTCCGTCTGTCAGTCTGTCCGTCTGACCGTCTGTCCGTCTGTATGAACGCGTGGATCTCAGAGACTACAAGAGCTAGAGACTTCTGATTTTGTATTTAAGTTCTCCTATACCATGAGCAGAACAAGTTTGCTTCAAATTATCGATAACTATTCTGGTTTCCGATGTACACATAATATCGATAACATAAAATATCGAATTTGGAAAATCTAAAAATGAGGGTTGAAGTAATGGATAATGATAGAACTTTTCTGAAAATTTCGTCCAAATCGGTTGAGAAACACCGGAGATATTGAACTTAATCGATGGAAGCTAAGCCAGTATACCAAAGTCTTATATAAATTAAATCTTTTTATTGCAACTGGGTTCAGGGTATCTTCTAGTCGGGCTCTCCCGACTAGAGCCTTCTTACTTGTTTCTTTTGTGGTTGTTTGTGGGCATAAAAAAAAAACGGCACAACCGCGTGACTCGACCGTCTCAGTCGGCTGCTTCCCTGCAACTAAGCACAAACAAAGGCAATACAGACTTGCACTAGACGAATGATAAATGTTGTATACTCTTACAATGGAAGATTATATGTTATTAAACTGTTTTTAGTTATTTCTCAATTGTGTGCTAATCCCAACCTTTGCTAATCAAAATAATCAAAATATGCAATTATTGCAAATATATTCTACAACTACATATCCACAATAGCACTTATATTTTATAAGGGTATCCAACATTCATCAATCGTCTAGTGCATTTTTTTTTTTTTTTTTGCTTCTTTTGTGAATGCACACAAGCTCGCACTTTTTATTATAGCAAAATTTAATTATTTCCAACCCATTATTCTCTATTATAACTAAATATGTTAATAACTGCCAACCCAGAAACTCTGCTCCTACAAATAAATAAGCTTGTACGTAACGGTATTTTCTTTTGTGGTTGTTTGTGGGCATAAAAAAGCAGCACAACCGCGTGACTCGACCGTCTCAGTTGGCTGCTTCTTTGCAACTAAGCACAAACAAAACAAAGCGAATGCAAAGCAACAGACACAGCGTTCGTTAATTCACGAGCGAGACTTCGTCTTTCACGTCCACTTTTCACTGCCGCTACACCAATACCATCATATTGGTTTACAAGCAGAGACAACAACCACATAATATTTCAATTTAGGACTGCCTATCTGTGTGAGTTACGGCAGCGAATATGCATGTGAGTTACGGCAGAGAAGTTTGATAGTGTGTGAATTTTAATAGTTACGCAACTGCGCGTATAGATGTTAACACATCAAAATAAACTTACTTGAAACAATTGTAAAAATATATGCCTGCCTTTGTGTAATAAAAAGTACATTCGCAGTGCTTTTAATTCTCGTTACCGAAGGTAAAGAGTATATTTGTTTTTGTGGAATGTCCGTCTTGGTGTCTGTCTGTCTGTCTGTCTGTTCGTCAGTATGAACGCAACCTTCAAGCTAGAGTTTGAAATTTACCAATTCTAATTATGTACGGGAAAATAAATTAAAGTGTTAAGATTGGAATTCTACGCTAATTGGGGGCTGGCAAATCGATAAATTCGATAACTCAAAACCAATAATTTCACACATCCTTAAAGCTAGATCTACCAAATTTAGTGAGAAGATACATACTAGAAACCCCCAAAAAACTGAATCAAAAATTTTGGAGCCACGCCGTTCCATTCTGCCCCCAGCCCCCCCCCCCCCCCCCCCACATTTTTAAGTCAAAAAAGCGTATGTCTCCCACAGTTTTTGAGCTATAGCCACCAAATTTGGTTCCAAGAAAGGTTATGATAACCCCCCAAAAACTGAATCAAAAGTTTGGAAGCTCCACTCACCAATACGGCCCTAGCAGCCACCGTCCGACCCAACGCTTCGTCAAAAACGGAAATGCGTGTAGCTTCCAGAGTTGTGGAGGTAAAGCCAAATTTAGTAGGAAGATAGCTGGCAACGACATCCAAAAATCTGCATCAAAGTTTTGGAGCCACGCCCACCCATTCCGCCCTCTATCCCCACATTTTAAAATCTTCGAGCTAGAGTCACCAAATTTAGTATGAAGATAGCAATTGACATTCCACAAAGATCTACAGCATAAATTTGGTACCATGCTCACCTATACCGCCCCCAGTCCCCCTTTCCATACCTTTTACAAACTTTGAGCCAGTGTCACCAAATGTGGTATGAAGATAGCATTTGACGTTCCACAAAGATCTGAAGCAAAAATTTTGATGCCATCCCCACCCAATCTACCCCACCCATTTTTGAGCTAGAGTCGCCATATTTGTTAGGAAAAAAACTGGTGGCATCCCCATCTGCGTCGGAGAATCTTTAAGGCACCCCTGCCGCATCCGTACTCCTTTGCAATCAGGCATCTTCTCACCCGTTTTAAAACTGGTAACGAGTATACCGCAGTCGGTTGCGTCCGACTACAACGTTTCCACTTGTTTTTCTTGCACCTGTAGGTTATGTATGTTAGCTACATGCTGATATATCACTCATTGAAGCGAAAATTGTCGTAAGTTAAAATACACCTGTTTTTCTTTCATGATACAGAACCTGTTTCACGTCATGCATAATGTGGCGTAAATTTTATATATGAACATATCTTGTTTATTTATTTGCTCTCTTCGTAAGACAATTTTTTTTATTTTTTTTGCATTTTTTTGCTGCACTCTGGTGGAAAGTTCTAAACGCGATTCCTGCAATATGGTTATGTTTACTTATAACAGTCCGTAATTAAATGAGCGATAGGTGTCTTAATTTGTGAATCTAATAATAATTTAAGCAACTTGGTAAATAAATTTCCACATTGTACATACATACTATGTAAAAGTTGTATGAATGCGCAGCTGTATATATATATATATATATATATACATATATACACAGGTGCGCATTCATACATTCACCGCAGTCTCTTTTTACTACTTTTTCTTTTTAAGATTTGGTTTTACGATTTGATTTTCAATGTTTTTAGTTGGCAACCAACAGCTCCTTATATGAGGATCCAGTGCCGAAGAAGGAACTGAGACTTATTTTGTTATTGGCAGCTTCTGAAGCGGTGGAGTCGTGATTCACAGCCCCGGATGAAGCAACTGATCCGGAAGCTGTAGTGTTGGCGGTAGCGAAGCCAGCGGCAGACACTGTTGTTTCATTTGCGGTTGCAACTGTGCTAGGACTTGGCACAGCGGCAGATTGGGGAGTGGCGATAGGACTGCTATCATTTGATGATCCACCAATAGTTGCATCAGAAGCTGAGTTGCAAGCATCATCCAAATCAGCACTAGTAATATTTTCATTTGCGTCAAAGAGAAAACAGCTTTTCCTGCTGTTAGCATGATCCAACTGCTGGTGATCACCTGCAGCACCAGCAGCATAAGTATACCCATGATCATTTTTAAAGTAACACGGTTCCAGATAAGTAGTGAAGGTTTTGTTGCCAGTTGCTAAAGTTGTTTTTGCATTGCCAAAACAAACGGTTATATTGGCTGCATCCGTATTGTAGAGGGGCTCGAAAAGATTTCGCTGCCTGTTATACCGGGGAAACAGGCCCATTGACATTTTGCGATAAATGATGGATTCAGCAGCTGGGGCCTCTTGTATGGGTTTAGTGCCACCCAATGCCAACGGATTGGGTGAAAGCAAACGTGCTGGCGATACGGATTCCATAACACCAAAAGCCGCCGCCGATGTGCTGCCAACGTTTTGACCATTATGCAGTTGTTGTTGCATGGCACGTTGCTTGATATAGTTGGAGAATTCAGTGGGCGACATGCGATAAAAGCTGCTGTAGGGAGGATGATCTGTTACACACATAGCTTCCAGGCTGACATTCTCCTCAATATTATCATGCTTACCTATTGGTACGTTTGGAACAAATCTTAAGTTTGGTGCTACCGAACTTTGTTTGGGCAAAGGTGGCCGTTGTAAATGTAAGCGGAGCCTGAGCGTCACGCTGCAAAAAGGCGGCAGCAGTAGCGGTGGCACTCACATTGTTACTGCCAGAGACACTGGCACCGCTGGAGCCACCGCCATTAGGGTTTGGGCTGCCCTTATGTGTCGGCGAGCTGGAAGCGGCCGACTGTGGTGAGGATCCCGACGGCGCCAACGGTAACGCAAAGCTTAAATTCTTCATGGTCGTGTTGACTACGTCGATGGGACGAAAGCATTGTGCCTCTGGATTGAACGTCTTCGTAACCTCTCGATCCGCCAATTGACTATCCTCATAATTGTCATTGCTCTCCGTAAACAGAATCTGTGCAGAGTAAAGCTATTTTTTAATTCGTGCAATATAACTGTGTGATATGTTGCTTTAAACTTACCCTAACTGCTCCCTTCTCGCCGATTCGGTACGAAACCTCACCAGGATCCACCCACATAGATAGCTCATTAGGAAGATTTTCAATTATATCAGTTATAGGTACACCACTTTCGCGAGCCGCACGCCCTAGAACCGAATCAATGGGATCGCCAGTTTTAAGACATCGATAAGCAGAACCCTTTAAAGTAAAATTAACATGTGTTTATACTTATGTTTATATATATATTAATAATTATGTGCAAAGAGTTTGTATACCTTAAAGGGTTTCTCCGGGTACCAGTGTCCTTGGAATTTATCGCACAATGCCTTCTCCAATTCTTCGCCAAAGATATTGACTCGTCGACGTGGCAATTTGTTATATAGATACGAAATGACGAAATTCAAAGCCACTTGTATTTCAAAATGCATTTTTATAACAGCTCTCTTTCCAAACGAACTATCAATATGCCTCGCACTATCTAGCTCAATGAAGCAATTAAAATTTCTCGCGTTTCACGGTTGTTTGTGATTTTTTAATGATGCAGCCTAAAGATTAGTGAACCATGCACTTATCGTCTAGATAGTAATTTTGAAGAGATTATCTAAATATTTGATCTCTTAAATGTATTTATGAATGTGATTTTGTTGGTTTTTTTTTAAAACTCTTATGTTGTGTGTTACACGTTGTATAGAATATGTTTATTAAACAGTTACTTTGTGTCGAATGAGATTTGTGTGCTTTCATTTGATATAGTATTTCGCGATAGCTTGACGTAAGAAGCAAAGCTGTCTGGATTCTTATGTAATACCTTACGCTCATATTTGAAGGTTATGATTTTTAACGGTTATGGCTTTTATCCACCCATTTTACTTAAATTTACTACATACGAATGTAAAGGTTTGTTTCTGATTTCGGTTTATTTCTTCTTTTGGTATTAACAAGATTCTGTTAGGGATCTTTTAATACTTTGAATTCTCAATCACGAGCAGTGTTAGTTCCCTGCAAAATAGTGGAAATAAAATATCATTAAATATACAGCTGCAGCAAAATAACAGCACTGCGAAGCAAATTTTTCTGACAGACCAAATTACCAGGGACTGCAAATAATAGTTATGAGTTGACAAAAAGTTGAAGGCCATAAAAGCCTCCACAATGAGTGTGAAATAGACAAATATGTTCTTTTTTTATGGCATATTCGGAAACACGAAAAACTTTTATTTTAAATTTTTTAATATACTTTTTAAGGATGGGTAGTAACTAAAAACAAATGAGACATAAAAAACGACAACAAATAAGCTGTTAGTGCTGCCACTCTTTGCAATGATTTGGCAGTAAAGTGTCGATATTTTTAATCGATAACTGTGTAAAGAGGTCAGAGTTGCGTATTAATGCGTTATATATACAGTGCATTAAATCAAAGCAAAATAAAACAATTGCTGTCAACAACCTATTCTATTTTGAAGTAATACTTCTTTAGAATGGGTAGTAACAAAAAAAAAAAAAAAGTGGAAACGTTGCAGTCGGACGCAACCGACTGCGGTATACTCTTTACCAGTATTAAAACCGGTAAGAAGATGCCTGATTGCAAAGGGGTACGGATGTTGCAGGGGTGTACCTAGCTCAAAATTTGAAAAGGTGGGGAAAGGGGGCTGGGAGTGGATTGGGTGGGTGTGGCATCCAAATTTTTGCTGCAAATCTTTTGTGAAATGTCAATTGCTGTCTTCATTCCAAATTTGGTGACTCTAGCTCCACAACTCTGGAAATTACACGCATTCCCGTTTTTGACGAAGCTTTGGGGCAGCTGGGGGCGGCTAAGCCAGTATTGGTGGGCGTGGCTCCAAAACTTTGATGCAGTTCTTTGGGGGTCCTTACCAGCTATCTTTGTTCCAAATTTGGTGGCTCTAGCTCTACAACGGCTAAGGCAGTATTGGTGGGCTTGGCATCCAAACTTTTGGAGCAGTTTTTGGGGGGTCGTCAGCATATATCTTGGCATCAAATTTGGTGGCTCAAGCTCAAAAACTGTGAGAGATATAGGCTTTTCTGATTTCAAAATGTGGGGGGAGGGACTGGGGGTGGAATGGGTGGGCGTAGCTCCAAAAAATTTCATGCAGTTTCTTGGGAGTTGCTAGTAGCTATCTTCTTACCAAATTTGGTAGTTCTAGCTGTAACAATGTGCGAAATATGTGGATTTATGGGTTTTAAGCTATCAAATATATCGATTTGCCAGCCCCCAAGTTATCGTAGAGCCCCAATCTTGACACTTTAATTTACTATCCCATAGATAAAGAGAATAGGAGAGTTTCAAGTCTCTAGCTTGAAGGGTGTGGAAAAAACTTGGACACATACGGACGGACAGACGGACAGACATCATGACATCATGACGGACATTGCACAAAACCAATGTTCTCTTGACCTTCGGTAACGAGTATAAAAATGAGACACAATAAACGATTTATATCAGCTGTTAATGCTGCCACTCTTTGCAATGATTTGGCATTAAAGTATGGATATTTTAGATCGAGTTCTGTGTGAAGAGGTCAGACTTGCGCCAATAAGAATGTATAAACATCAGTGGTGGGCAGACGTCGACGTCGAAAGTATTCCTAACTCACACGAGGCAGCGCGCTGGCTGCCGACTGCACGAAATCACACGTACGTTATAAGCATTGAAATCTATTTTTAGAACACGTTTGTTCGTTCGTCGTCGGTTGCCGTGCCGAAGCATGCATTAGACTTAACATTGTACTTTTAGTTGAAGGCGAACTATTGACAGGCAGGCACCACGCAGCGCATTAGCAAGAAAACTAATTTTTTACAGTGCGCTCCAAAATGTTTATGCCCGAATGGGAGAATGAATTTTTTTTCATTGAAGATTGCAGAGCAAAATGCTTAATTTGCAATAACATTGTTTTTCGAAATTTTAAATATTTTTCAAGATGGCATTATTTATTAATAAATAATAAGCACAATGAGTAACCGTTAACTTGCAGCGTGCACTGTACTGATCACACTTCGTTTTTTCGCTGCAGCGCACGCAAATTGTGCTTGTATGCGTGTGAAAACTGTGACAATATTTGTGTGTGCCCACCACTGATATACATAGATAGAGGCATGATACAATCAATAAGGTAGTCTCATGCGAAGAAGCGCCCTCTATATTTAAGTACCAATCGTCAGTAGTAAAGTGCTTGTCGTTTGGGTAAGACGTTGATAAGGACGAATTTTGTACTGTGTATCATCTTTGTTGATGTTAGTTGTTGTTGCAACACATTTTTTATACCTTACTCACTCGCTCTTACAGAAAAAACTCCCTAACAGAGGCAAGAAAGCAAAAGAACAGATATTCAGTGGCACTCACACGGTCATATACACTGGTACTGGCTTCCTCGCATGACACTACCTTGTTGATTGTATCATGGATAGAGGCACCAAATTGCGATATTCTCTCATATAGTTGGATTCTGAAAACCTAGCGACATCACTCTCAGAGAGCGCATTTGTAGGCTAGCTTTGCTGCTCTGGCGAATCATGAGAAAAATGCAAGTCAGTCTGCTTTCTGATGCTGCTAAGAAATGTTCTACAGTAGCACAGCGATTTTGCAGCGCGCAGACGCTTATTTTGTGGACTGATCGCCTGTGACATCATGCTTATGAGCGTGTGTATTCTTCAAATGATCATATGGTTTGCCTCCTTCCTTTTCGTTTTTGTGACTAAAGGTCCGTTTCCAGTAAAATAAAAAATTGGGCACAAGATTTTATAGTGTGACCATAGTCCACTAATTCCTGGTCTGATGAATTTGTGGGATGGTTCGGAGGGGGCTAAGCTGAGGCCACCAGGCGGGTCGCGGGTTGCGGATAGCGAACGGCCCTTCGGGGTCAGCTGCGAATAGCGAGAAATCCTCGTGAATAAGCAGTCCCGGACAAACAGCGGGTGCGGTAGGATTTATCGCACTGACAAGACGCTTGTGTCGCCGTCTTTCAATCATAGCCTCACACACTCCCAACTCCCCCACAAATACCCATCTACATCCCTTCCCTCACATCTCACTCCGGGCTGGGCTAAGGTGTCAATCGGACCGTGCCGAGAGTCAGCCTGGCTGGGGGCCCGGATTAAAAACTAGCCCAGTCTCTAACGGTGGGCTCAGGCAGATGGCAACCGCCTGTTCTATCCAGCCTTACCCGGGTATGGCGGATCTCTGCCCGGGCGGACCATAATTTCTCCGCAACTCGTGGGAATAAGTATAAAGCAAAGATATAACAACAATAAAGTACAGCAGGATATCCCTGCCGCCAGTGTCGCGAGACACTTTGAGGACCGCCTCCTTGACGGAGACCGGCCCTCCAGCGTGGGACCAACCCCACATCGCCCCAAGGAGAGGCAAAGGAGGCATCAGACGACCAGCGCCGCGACGGGACATCCCCGTCGAGACGCCGCCCCCGCAACCGAAAGCATGCGCCAACCGGCGCGGCCGACGGGTAATGCGGTCAGGAGGCACAGTCAGGCGGCACATGGGAGTCAGCAGCCGAAGAAGACCCTTCCAAAACTTGGAGAGCCGGGGGGTATAGACGATCCAAATAGGAAGGGCCAATGTGGATCAAAGGTGAAGTGAGACCTCAGGTATCTGCAGCAGGGACTACCCCCAGCTGAGGCGCTGAAAAAGGCGACCACCGGCAGAGAGACGGCGCAGCAGGCAAGGGGACCAACCCCCAAACGCCTGAATGACACTTTGACGCCACCTACTGAGGCCCCCAAAAGGGTGTGTCAGGAGGAGCATCCAAGCACGTCGAAGGCTGCTGCTGCTTCCGTCCCTACGGCTGTGAGGAATTCTTCTCCTCTAGTGCCCACTGCGGCTCGCCCGTCCTACGCGACGATGGCAAAAAGGGTCAAAGTGGCCGTGTTACCTGTGGAATATCCCCAGGTAATGCTCAGTCACGGGGACTTGTCCGCATTGGAGGAGGCCATCCTCGATGAGATTATTCTCTCGGGATGGGGCACCGCGGTTGCGTTCGCGGGCATTCATTTCAGGGTGGGACACCTGGTGATCGAATGCTCTGACGAATGCTCAGCAGATTGGCTGAGGACCATGACGTCGAGGTTGCAGACGTGGAAGGGAGTACCCCTTGACTGTAGGGTAGGTGAGGATATCCCCTCGCCACATACCATCACCATCTACTGTCCAAGGAGCGCTGATCGGTCTAACGAATCAATACTGATTTTGCTGAGGAATCAGAACATGATCGAGACCGAGGCGTGGAAGGTAATTTCGAGAAGAACGGAGGGTGGAGGTGCGCTGATGGTGATCGGCATCGATGAAGCCTCCAAGGATGCCATTGTGGAGAAGGGCCACCAGGTCTCTTTCCGATACGGGACCATCCCCGTTAGTGGCCTTAAGAAGTCGACCGCCGGCCAAAATGCCTCCGCCCCCGCCCCAGTACCGGCACCCAAACCAGCAGAGGTGGTACCGTCCCCCTCACCAGAGGTGATACCCCCCACTCCCGCTGCCTCGGAGGTGTGCCTGGATCTGGCGGACGACGAGGAGCTGGCGGACGTGACGCTCAGCCCAGAAATGCTGGAGGATGGGCTAGACGAGCAGGCGCCAATATCGTCGAAGGAGCTGGCTGCAGAGATGGAGGCAGAAAATGAAGCTGACGTGACGCTGACGGGCAGCGACGATGGGGGCAACTCCGGGCCTTCATCGTCAGGAAGCGGAGCGGCGGTAAGGTGATGGTGACGCCTCTCGTCGCCACCACGGGGCTAGCCCAGATAAACCTCCATCGGGCTAAGTCGGCCTCGGCCGTCCTAGCCAGGATGTTTATCAAACAACATCTTGGGCTGGCCCTTGTACAGGAGCCATGGGTGAACGATGGCATCAAAGGCCTGTACACCGCTTATTCGAAGGTAATCTGGGACCACAGAGATCCGAAACCTAGGACATGTATCATGGTAAGAAAAGGCATTAACTTTACTATTCTTTCAGAATTCCTTACTAGGGACTGCGTGCCCATTGCCGTTAAAGGCAAAGGAAGCGCCCCCCCTATAGTAGTGGTATCCGCCTACTTCGCGGGTGATGAGGCATGCCCTCCACCGGAAGTGGATAAGCTGGTGGATTACTGCAGGAGAGAGAAGCTGCCAATTTTAATCGGCTGCGATGCCAACGCGCACCACACAATATGGGGCAGCAGCGACATCAACACACGGGGTGAGTGCCTCACTGACTTTATATTCAAATATAATTTAGAAATTTTAAATGTCGGGTCAACACCGACATTCGTAACTAGAATAAGAGAGGAAGTTTTAGACATCACCCTGACCAGTCGGTCTTTACGGCCACATCTCAGAGAATGGCATGTCTCCTCAGAAGAATCTATGTCTGATCATAAGATCATCCTTTTTAAGCTTCAGTTTAATACGGAAAGTAACGTTCCAACTCGCAACCCCAGAAAAACCAACTCGGAAAAGTTTAGGTCAACCCTAAAACTTAACCTAGCCTCCGAAAGTTTGGAATAGCCAAACGCACAGGTGAGCTAAATAGAGTTGTACGGAATTTAAGCAAATGCATCAGTAACGCATTTGAGGAAAGCTGCCCACTAGGCAAAACGCGCAGAGAAATAGATGCCCCATGGTGGAACGATAGTCTAGAGAGACTACGAACATCCACCCGTCATCTCTTCAACAGAGCCAAGAGTGACGGATCATGGGATAACTATCGGGAAAGCCTCACCTTGTACAGCAGGGAAAACCGAAAGGCTAAACGTAGGAACTATAGGGACCTCTGCGAAAGCATAGCTAGTACGACTGAAGGTGCACGGCTCCATAGAGCATTATCCAAACGGGCACCGGAGGCGAATCTAGCCCTGAAACGTAGGGACAACACCTTTACGACCAGTAACATGGACAAGCTAGAGCTTCTATTCGAAACGCACTTCCCAGGAAGTATTCCCTGTGGCCCATGCGAAACACTCGAAACGGAAGACAGACACAGACCGACAGCTCTAGACTGGGCACTAGCCAAGTCAGTAGTCACAATGGAGATGACACAATGGGCAATTGGAACTTTCCAGCCCTATAAATCTCCCGGTCTGGACAGTATATCGCCAGTATTCCTTCAGCAGGGGCAGGACATACTCCTACCCACCCTGAGGAAAATACTAGTCAGTAGCCTAGCACTCGGTCATATACCGAGCACTTGGAGTAGAGCTAGGGTGGTCTTCATCCCCAAAGTAGGGAAGACAGATATCACCAACCCAAAGTCCTTCAGACCCATTAGCTTAACATCGTTTTCGTTGAAAACGTTGGAAAAGCTAGTGGATAACTACATTAGGAGTACTCTGTTGACACGGAGTACGCTGCAAGCTACGCAGCATGCATACAGAGCAGGCGATCTACGGATACGGCACTTTATAAACTGCACCGCACTTTGCGTTCCGCAGTTTTAAACAAAGAAGTAGCAATATGTGCATTTTTAGATATTAAGGGCGCCTTTGACAACACCTCACACGATGCCGTCAAGGCTGCCCTAAATAGAAGGGGTCTGGACATGACAACTAGCAGATGGATCTCATCGCTACTCAGGTCCAGACAAGCTACGGCAACTATACAAGATAGTACCGTAACAGTGACAACCACAAGAGGCTGTCCACAAGGGGGGGTTTTATCACCGCTCTTATGGAGTATCTTAGTAGACGAATTGTTAAGTAGACTTGCCAGCAGGGGTATCCAATGCCAGGGCTATGCCGATGACATTGTGATAATAGCGCGGGGCAAGTATGAGGAAACTCTGTGTGAAATTATCCAACTGGGACTTAGGATCACGTATGACTGGTGTAGTGAGGTTGGACTCAACCTAACCCTACAAAAACCGTCATAGTTCCGTTCACCAGGAGGTATAAGTTGCAGAGGATGAGAGATATTAGGCTCGCGGGGAGTCGAATAGTAACAAGCAGGGAAGTCAAATACCTTGGGGTCACATTTGACAGTAAATTGAACTTTGGGACCCATATTCAGAATACGATTCTAAAGTGCTGCAGATCACTCTACACATGTCGTAGAATAGCGGGGAAATCATGGGGAACCTCTCCAAAAATTTTGAGATGGCTATACCTCATGGTAGTAAGGCCCATGCTCACATACGGAGCAATTGCATGGGGGGACAAGGCACAGCAAATCACTGTGCAGAGGCAATTACAGAAATTGCCTGTGTAGGAATCACTGGAGCGATGAGGACCTGTCCCACATCGGCGCTAGAGGTTCTGTTGGAGATTACCCCACTCCATCACACAATTAGGCTACAGCAGAAAGCTGCATTATTAAGAATGTCGGTCGAGGGAGTTGGCAAGGAGCATATTCTGAGTCAACTAGATGCAGATATGCTGTCAGGTGAGCTTCCCCTATTGGCACAGCCTAGGGACGAAATGAAAGCCGAACACATGTTCGAGCAAAAATTTCAAGTTCACCTGAGCAGCAAAAGGGAGTGGACATCTCTTGAAGAAGTCCACCAAATGAAATCCCACACCATCAAATGGTACACCGATGGATCCCTTACCAACCAAGGCTCCGGTCTTGGAGTGGTAGGCCCTCGGCTAAAATACCATGAGTCCCTAGGTAAGCACACCAGCATCTTCCAGGCTGAGGTATGTGCAATAGGGAGGTGTGTGGACTTTAATCTGAAGCGTAACTATCGGAATAGGGATATAGCTATATTATCAGATAGTCAAGCAGCCATTATGGCACTCAGCAAGATCGAAATTAGGTCGAAGGTAGTTCGCGAGGTGCGAACCAAGCTAAACACTCTGGGACTACATAATAGACTAACCCTAAGATGGGTCCCAGGACATGTTAACATAGCTGGGAACGAAGAGGCAGACAAGCAAGCAAGGCTGGGGGCAGCGACACCCCTCATAGGGCCCGAGCCGTACTGTGGGATAGGAAGAAGCACAATACGGCAGGAACTTAGGAGTGAAGAGAAACTCTTGCGCGAAATGAGCTGGGCGCAGTCCCCAGGACTCAGACAAGCCAAGTGTCTTCTTGGAACTTACAATCTGAAAAGATTCAAGCAGATTATAAACATGGGAAAGAATAGACTCAGGATAATCACCGGTCTTTTGACAGGACACTGCAGACTAAGGGGTCACCTAGCCAAGCTAGGAATCGCTAGTAATGATACATGCAGATTCTGCGATATGGAAAGGGAATCCTCCTTGCATATCATAGCAGAATGTGTAGCCTTAGTGGGGAAGAGAAGCAGGTTTCTAGGAAAACATGTTATTCAGCTCACTGACCTGAAGACCATCGATCCAGTAAATATACTTGCCTTCGTACAAGGACTGGGTCTGATGGAAGAGCTTTAAGCCAAGAAGGGGGCACAATAGATCTTTTAGGTCGCAGTGCACTTCACCCCAATTATAATAATAATAATAATAGTCCACTAATTAGTGGTAAAAATATGGCATTTTGCTTATATAGCTTAGGAGAGACATGGCCACACTGAGGCTTCATATGCAAAAAGTAAAGTCAAAACGTTTTTTGTCTGTCAACCTCCAAAGGCATGGTCGCGACTCGACAGATTTAATAAGCAAAATCTTCCCCTCGTGACTAAAATTTTCCACCCGTTTTTTGGTTTTTCTTTCCATTATTATTTATAAGTTTTTAAAAACGTTTTATAAAGTGTGGTTGCTGGCCTGGGCACAAAAAAATTTATGATTTGTTATTTCCTGCGCCCAGCGCCATTGAGTACATATTGTATAAATCGATACTATCGAAAAGCAGTTTAGTATTTTTAGCTACGTTGCTAGATACCTAGAACACACGTAGCCAAAAAAAAAAATTCCTGCTGCGACGCTTTTGTATGAAAAATTTTTTTTTCGCTGTACTGGAAACGGATTTTTAGCTGTAAAGCAGCAATACACAAATTTGAATTCATATCAACATTCATACATATATTTTTATTTTAATGTGCGTTTTCACATGTTTTGCAGTTTTTGTGGACCTGGGTTCCCATTGGCATGTGTGTGTGTGTGTCCTTGTATGTCTACATCTACATATTTATATGTATGAGTAGCAATTGCCATGTCATTCATTGACCTTTCTCTACTATTATGAATTTCGGCAAAACCTAAACAGCCAATATGTAGATTAAATTTGGTGCATATATGTATTTCGCCTAAAAAAACGTAAGAAAAATAATACTTCCGAGGCAGTAAAATATCATGCCCTTGTCCAAGGCATGTGCTGAAATTCGGAATATAAGAAAATAGTATATAATAATGTCTCGGGAAATGTTTCACATACATTCACATATTTATATATGTATGTAGGCTGTACATACGCTCATTTCAGTCTAGGCACCAAAAACGTAGACAACGATCGACAACATAATACATTCTTATTGGTTGGTAGGTTAGTAGTAGAGAACTGCCGGTTCTACTCCAAAGGGATGCCGACAATTTATGACCCCATTAATTTTATGACCCTTTTTTCGACCCTTTTCTTTTGACCCTTTTCTTTTGACCCCTACAATATGATAATTTATGACCTTTTTTCCCATGATCACGTCACTCCTTTGATTAGACTAGGGTGGAGAACAATGGATTAACATTCCTAGGCCACCACTTTATCAGCAGCATCTGTGAGAATCAGTGATCATAGGATTTGGAGTCAAGTGCGCGCCTGTTAAACCTGCGTTGCATTATACACCTGCAAGCAAGCGACAATCATAGATGGCATTCTTAAGGACAATAGCAACACGATTCTTGAGAAGCAGTGATCAGAGGAACAGATTTGACGTGCGTGGCGTTCTAAACCTGCAACACACGTCAAAAAATGAATGTTTATGGTCATGAGTAGTAGTGATCAAAGGATCTGGAATCGAGAGGGCGCGTCTTTGACGTGCGTGGCATTGTAAACCTGTTTATGGTCATGAGTAGTAGTGATCAAAGGATCTGGAATCGAGAGGGCGCCTCTTTAACGTGCGTGTCATTGTAAACCTGTTTATGGTCATGAGGTGCAGTGTGCAAAGGAAGAAAGGATAGAGAAAAGAGAAAAGCGAGCGCTTGTTCGATGTACGTTGCATTGTTATGGTCCACAGCAACAACAACTACAACCTTCGTGTGGGGTTCTTTGAACAAGGGATGGAAATTTTCTTACGCAGCAGCAGCAGCAAGGTCAATACGTAGAGCTTTATGGTTGTGATAATGACAGGATCAGATTTAGCTATTTAACCAATTAGTGTTAGAGTCAAGTATGCTACTGTTTTAAATACATTTCTCAGCACACGTATATTGTTTTTGTCAACAGCATCAACAACAACTTTCTTGGGGTGTTATGTGTGCAAGGATGGGAATTTTCTTTCGCAGCAGAAGCAAAATCAACACACTGTTTTTAAACAAGAGTATTGATTTTTGTACATTTAGATTACAAAGAGTAAGAGGGAGAAGGTGTAAGAGGGGGATTGTTAGAGGGAGAAGGTGTAAGAGGGGAAAAGATAGAGTGGGAAAGTGTCAGAGGAGGAAAGAGTTAGATTGGGAAAGTGTAAGAAGGAGACTGTGTGTAAGAGGAGGAAAGATTTAGAGAGGGAAAGTGTTAGAGGGAGGAAGACTTAGAGACAATTTTGAGCATGCTTGAAGTGCGCTATTCAAAGGTCAAGTACATTAGTTGGCTAATGTGTTATAGGTATCACCGTCCGTGAGGATCAGTGAGCAAAGTACATTGCCTATGAAACTATTAAATGCTAGAGTCAAGTGTGCACAGGTTTCTTAGCTACAAGTTAGTAGATAAGAGAGAGAAAGTCAACTGTGCGCAGGTTTCTTAGCTACGAATAAGTAGATAAGTGAGAGTCGAGAGGGCGCCTGTTTGACGTGCGTTGCCTTGCTCACCTGCAGGCAAAACATAAGCACTGAATTTTTATGGTTGTGAAAACCAGTGATCAAAGGATAAAAGGTTTGAGACAAGATTGTGCTTGTTTGAAGCACGCTAGTCAAAGGGCAGTACATTCGTAGGCCGCATTGTTATGATCAAAAGCAACACCAACAACAATAAGAACAACAACATTCGTGAGTGTTATGTAAGCAAAGGATGGGAATTTTTTCGCAGCATCAGCAGCATGATCAACACATTGTTTTTAAACAAGAGTATTGAGACTTGCAGATTGAGTTTGGAATATTATTGGGGGAAGTTGTAAGAGGGGGGAAGTGTTAGAGGGAGAAAGAGAGAGTTAGTATTAGAGAGAGTAAGTGTTAGAGGGGGAAGTGTTATAGGGGAAAGTGATCCTGCTTGTATTATTATATTAAAACACGCTCCCTTATGCGATTCTGTACACGAGCGTCTATGAAATGCAGGTGGTATGTTAATTGATTGTCCCTCCTTCTAACGCACACCCAACTTGTTCGCTACTAACGTTTCTAACCTTTATTTGCATATATCTGTTTTGATTATTGCACTGACTTCTGTTACTTTTATAGAGCTAATAAGTATATCTTTTTAATAAACCAATGAAAATTTTTTAAATTTGTGTACTTTGTTAATAAACTATCAAATTATGTTTTTCTTATGGGTATGTTTTAATTTTATTTAATTGTGAGGTAAGCTGTCCACCGGCCTCCCCCACATTTATATTATTATAATTATTTATATGTTTAAAGCCTTAGACTAAGAACACATGTAATTCATAATGAACCATAGTCTAGGAGACTCTATTATTTACACATAAACATAAAATACAATTATAACACTAGCGCGTAACATAATCTATGATCAGAAGATAAGCAAGAGAGAAAAGGCGAGCTAGCATAAGAGAACAAGGGCAGGCTAGCGTAAGAGAGCAGAAGGGCCGAATAGCAGCATTCTCACGACCGACAACCTCAAATGTCGCGATCCACAGGCGACGAAGGCAGCGATGAAGGCAAGCTCAGGCCGAGCGCGAGACCGGCGAATCAATTGCCCAGTAGAGCAACAAGAGTGCGGACGTGTTTAAGTTAAGACGATAAGCGTAAGGAACTGTTAGTGCAAACATTGTAAAGAAGACGTACAAGACGATTTTTGGTGAATAGACACTGCACGAGGTGTACGGAAAAATTCAAAAGTGAGTAAGCATAAGCAAGCCCAATGAAAAGGGAATAAAAGCAATCTAAACTAATATAAAACCCCACATGATATATTAGTTTTTTTTTTTTTTGTGTAAGACGGGCGAGAATCGCAGCACATATATATATGCGATCATATATATATGCACGCGCAGGGTAACAGACGCATTACGTTTTCGTTTTCATGTAAATTAAATAGTTGGGTGACCGGCAGTCACTCAGTCGGTTCGGCATCGCGTCGACGGCATCAGTTCGCGGTACGTTCCCCCCTTCCTCTTTTCCCCAGCATTCCTACTAATCGGCGGATCAAGCCCCGATTCGTACGGAGCAACACCAGCGGAGTTAGCGGAGACTGTACGAGTGTACGTCAAGCCCTAGCATCCCTGTCTTTCGACGCGCTTCCCCTTACTCCCCCGCATTCCTATTAATCGGCGGGTTAAACCCCGATTCGTACGGAGCGGCATTAGTGTACAAAAGTACGTCAGTCCCTGACACTCCCATCTTTTCGGCCGCGCAACCTCGGAGTTGCATCGCTTGTTGAAACTCGCCTCTATGATAGCTAACGCATTTTGGCAATTTATAAATTTCTTGTTACGCGAGCCTTGGCCAGACTGAGATCTGTACCTCGGCATAGTTCACTTCTTTACAAGTGGCGCCCGAGCAGGGACCAGTTAGCTAAAGAGAGGTTATATAAATCGGAAATAAAGCCCCGAAAATATTACCAAAGTTTGAAGTTTCGCGAAAACCCGATATACCCCATCATACCCTGTTCTGAACACGCGCATCGAAATCGACGAAAACGCAACGGTGCCGGCGTCAATTGTCGCGGCACTTTGGTTTTTTTTTTTTTTGTAACGGAATCGAGCTAAGCTGATCGAAAGTGACGTTGGAAGCGGACGCGCCGATTAAGGGAGCGGTAAACGCAAAGGGACGTTTACAATTTTTAGCGGCTTACGGCAAGTTGTAGCGCGACAAAAGTGATGTTGGTGTGGACAGCCAACAACCAAACGGGATAACGAGCGCGCGATCAATTCGAGTGCAGCAGACCCCAAATAACCACAAGTGTTTTGTGAAAAGGGCATATCTGCGCACAGTGGGACGAGGGTAGAAAGGTTAATGAACAGTGGAAAAGTGAGGAAATAAAAATTTAATAAAAGTAATAATAAAGAAAATTTAATAAAATTAATAATAAATAAAATTAATAAAATAAATAAAATTTAATAAAATTAACAATAAAGAAAATTGGATAAAATTAATAAATAAAATTTAATAAAATTAATAATAAATAAAACTTAATAAAATTAATAATAAATAAAATTTAATAAAAATAATAATAAAGAAAATGTAATAAAATTAATAATACAGAAATTTAATAAAATTAATAAAAAAGAAATTTAATAAAATTTATTATAAAGAAAATTTAATATAATTAATAATAAAGAAAATTTGATAAAATTAATAATAAATAAAAATTTGAAAAAAATTTGTAAGAAACAAAATTTAATAAAATTAATAATAAATAAAAAATTGATAAAATTTAAAAAAATTAAAAATAAAAAACGGACGGAAAAAATTTTTAAGAACAACAACGCCGGAGGAGAAAAAAAAATACATACAAAGCCAACAATGGATGGGCCGAACGATGCGTCCCCGAAGGATCGGATCAACCCAGGAGTGGGTGTGCGCTGGATCTACCATATCCGGAAAGCCGAATTAGAACAGGTTGCGCAAGAACTTGGCTTGGATCGAGTAGAAAAGGTAGATGAACTTCGAAAACGGGTATGTACTTTCATCAAAGACGGGGGTCATCGTACTGAAGTTTGGACGCGGTTGGCCGAATGGGAGGCGCAATTCGCCAAAGGACCTGAACCGCCCGCTACGCTCGACGTTTTGACCTTAGGTTCGCGTCAGCGTCAGAAATCTGAATCTGACCTACTGACGCTGTCGGGGTCGCCAGGGGGGCTGTTCCCACCATTCAGCCACGCGCGACAGATGCCGCCTAAAGGGCAAAACACTAAAAGAGAGACCTCACCGGTAAGGTGCGTATTGCCATCGGTATGCTCACCTGTGAATAGCACCCAGGTGCGGCACGGGGGTCGTGGACCTTACACGGGGTTCGACTATGGGGGAGTCAGCCATGGGGGGCACTACATGGTCGTCCCAGACCCATTCACCGGCATGGCGGTGGCCTGGTTTTCGACGAGCGACCTGAGGGACGCGTCGTGGGGAGTGTTTAGGATAAACTTTTTGGATTTCTTCCTGCCTCCCCAATATTTTGACAAACTGGAAGACGAGATAAGGGCCCGTCGGCAACGGGTAGGGGAAGGGTATAAAGAGTATCTGGTTAAGCTAAGTACGCAGGAACTAGAATTATTTCTGATAGAAATTTACACATTATTTCTAATGTGTATCCTAAGACCCTGTGTGCCCCTTAAAAATACCGGAAAAATCCCAAAAACGCAAAAAAAAATGGCAAAACAAAAAGGTAAAAGAGTAATACGGGCACACTTGTGCCTAGATATAATGTGCTGCTCATTTTTTCTAGCAGAAATTCAGCTGTTCAATGCCATCCACACGATCCACTTCAATGTAATCGATGTGGCAACTCTCAACATTTTTTGAGTTTGCATTTCTAGCTGCCGCATATACTCATTAGAAATGTCTCTAGAAATTATGTCCAGAAATTATTTCTAGCGTTTTTTTTATATGGAGTTTGACACAACTAGAAATATTTCTAGTTCCTGCGTACTAAGCTTTAGCCTGAAGAGATTAATGCGGCATGCCGATTATAGTCCCGAACAAGAGCTGAATAGGGTGTACGAAAACCTCACACGGGAGTACCGCTTGTATATTCGGAGGAGAGATTTTACGAGTCTAGCCCAATTGTCAAAGATAGCCGCGGCGTTTGAGAATATACCGGGTGAGGGTCACGGGGAAACGGCGCATAGCCAGGCGACAGGCTTTAGACATTTGGGCGGACTTGGAGGCCTAAACGATCCCGCAAGGCAAGCGAACCCTTTTCGGAGCCCACCAGCACAAGTACCGTTGGTGAGGAGTGAGCCGGGTAGCCATCCAGTCGCTGAGCGTGAAAAGATTTCGAACGGCATGGTGGGGCATGAACAGGTTAGGCCGATAGAAGGGAGTCGCGTATTTTACAACTGCTCGCAAGAGGGACACTTTGCCAGGGAATGTACGAACCCAAAAGTGTTGTTCTGTAGACAATGCGGTACGCGAGGCATGAGTATTAGGGCGTGTTGTGGACGGAAAGCGGGAAACGGACAGCCGCGTCATCCGGAACGGGATCGGATGGGCGCCGGCAGAAACCAGTCCCAGAATTAATATACCCACTCAGCGTCGAAAAGAATCGCATAGTCGCCACGGTGAAGATCGGAGACCGGACGGCAAGGGCGACAGTCGATACCGTAGCTACTAGGAGCTTCGTGAGTGAAGAGTTTCTCAGAGAGATTGAAGCACAAGGGGAAGTGTTGGCAGCAATCGCGAACACGCATCTAGCAGACGGGTCAAAGGTGGCTATAGATAAGCTGTTACGGATAAAGGTGGGGCTAGTTAGCAAAGAAATACTGATGGACATGTTCGTAATGCCATCCATGTTAGACAGTTTGATCCTAGGGATGGACTTTCTATGCAAGATGGGTACGACCATAAAGTGCGGTGAGGCGAAATTAGTCCTACAAAGCGTTGACGCTCCGGCCGAGCCGAGTTACAGAGCCGAAGTGAAGCCTAAAGGGGAAAAGACACGCGGTACGAGAGACGGAAAACGATGGAATGTCCTGGGGACATATCGTAAGGAAAACGCCACGCCAGCCAAGCGAGAGAGCGACCGAGACGCAGTTACAGTCGTCAAGGAGCCATCGCTGGGCCAGTTGGGAAGTACAGGAGTCAAGGAACCCCAAGAAGGAAACACCAACGCAGGATCACGGTCGGAAAGCGACGCCGCGGAGGAGTCGGAATGGCCGACGGACTTGGAGCCGGACACGCAGGAATTTTTGAAAGCGGAACTGCAACTCGTCGAGGGGCTGCAGGGCGTGTCGCACGTGGCCGAGCATCGGATCGTCTTGAGGGATAATAAACATATAAATCAGTGGTATTATCCCAAGAACCCAGCAATGCAGCACGTGATAAACCAGCAGGTGGACGAGCTGATAGCAGCAGGAGCCATAGAGCCGTCAAGGAGCCCGCACAGCGCCCCGATCGTACTCGTCCGGAAGAAGACGAACGACTGGAGGATGTGCGTGGATTATAGGCAGCTCAACGCACAGTCAATACCAGACGCGTACCCTGTGCCAAGAATAAATCACATCCTGGAAAAGTTGAGACACGCTCGTTACATCTCAACGTTGGATCTGAAACACGGTTATTGGCAGATCCCCATGGCGGCGGACAGTCGAGAATGCACGGCATTTACGGTGCCCGGTCGAGGGCTATTCCACTGGCGAGTCATGCCATTTGAACAGCACTCGGTCGGTGCAACTTTCCAGAGAGCATTGGATGCGGTAATCGGCCCAGAGATGGAGCCTCACGCGTTCGCCTACCTGGACGATATAATCGTGATCAGCGCAACGAAGGAACAGCATTTGGAGAACTTAAAGGAAGTCTTTCGCCGGCTGAGGGCAGCAAATCTGAAGCTAAACAGGAAAAAGTGCTCGTTCTTCCGCAGGAAATTGGTCTACCTAGGACACCTGGTAAGCGCCGAAGGGATTCAGACGGATCCATTGAAGGTAGAAGCAATAAGCAATCTGAAGGCCCCGACGAACTTGAAGGAGCTCAGACGTTGCCTAGGGATGGCGTCCTGGTACAGGCGCTTCGTGCCCAACTTCACAACGGTGGTACAGCCGATGACACTCCTGCTGAAGAAGGCTAAGAAATGGTCGTGGAATGCGGAACAACAAACGGCATTAGACAGCTTAAAGCACTGTCTGACGACCGCTCCCGTTCTCGCTTGTTCCGATTTCGCCGAAAAGTTTGCTTGCAAACGGATGCCAGCGACTACGGCCTAGGAGCAGTGTTGACGCAGACCATCGACCAACAAGAGCGAGTCATCTACTACGCAAGTCGGAAGCTATCCAAGGCCGAGGAAAACTATTCGGCAACCGAGAACCTGGCAATAGTTTGGTCGATTCGGAAGCTGAAATGCTATCTATCGTTTCGATGTATTGACGGACCATATGGCATTAAAGTGGTTGGATTCAATATAGAGCCCGTCGGGAAGAATCGCGCGCTGGGCGTTAGAGCTTCAGCAGTACCAGTTTGATGTACGGTACAGGAAAGGAAAGCTCAACGTGGTAGCAGATGCATTGTCGCGAGATCCGTTGGAAAAATTCCAGCAAGTCGTATTCCAGCAATCCCAGGGAAGTGGATTCAAGGAATGAGGGACAAAATCGCTAAGGAGCCAGCTATCTATGCGGATTACGTCGAGGAGAATGGACAGTTCCGACACCTGGGTCACCGCGCGGACGATGAGGACTACATCCCATGGAAGTTGTGCGTCGACGAAGAACATAGGAAAAGAGTGTTAAACGAATGCCACGATGCACCGACGGCAGGACACCAAGGGATCCGCAAGACGATAATGAGGCTATCGCAGCGTTACTACTGGCCGGGTATGTTTCGGGACGCGGCCAAATACGTCAAATGCTGCGAGAAATGTCAGAAATTCAAGACGGAATAGAGGAAGCCAGCCGGATACATGCTGACCCGCCAGGTGGCAGAACCAATGGCCATTCTGTGCGCAGATTTTGTGGGCCCCCTACCGCGATCAAAACAAGGCAACACGATGCTGTTGGTGTTTCACGACGCGTTTACGAAGTGGGTAGAATTGGTTCCCCTGAGACGAGCGACAGCGGCCACATTGCAAAAGGCCTTTCGCGAGCGCATTTTATGCCGGTTCGCGGTACCCAAAAGGTTTGTCTGCGACAACGGAGTGCAGTTCGCAAGTCGGAATTTCAAAGAATTTCTGAGTTCGCTGGGCGTGGAGATGGAACATACCGCCCCGTACTGCCCGCAGGAAAACCCGACTGAGAGGACTAACAGGACGGTGAAGACGATGATTGCCCAATACATATCTGGAAATCAAAGTTCGTGGGATCAGTTAATTCCAGAAATATCACTAGCCGTCAACTCAAGCATTGCGGATTCGACTGGATTCTCCCCAGCATTCTTGATGCAAGGAAGGGAACCGCATCTGCCAGCCACATTATACGAGGAGAAGACACCAGGCACGGGAAACACGCCGCAAACGCCGGAGGAGAAAGCAAATAGGCTGAAGGAAGTGTTCGACATAGCAAGAAGTAACCAGCAGCGAGCATCAAAAGACCAGGGAAGGAGTTATAACCTAAGGAGCAGAGAATGGCGCCCAGTCCTTAACGAGCTGGTATTGCTGAGAACACACCAGTTGTCCAAAGCTGGTGATGGGTTCGCAGCGAAATTGGCCGCGAAATACGACGGACCCTTCATCGTGAAGAAGTTCGTGTCACCAAACGCTGTACGTCTCGCAAAAGTCGGAGAACGCAAGAGGAAAACTGCGAGCATCTCACAACTAAAACCTTTCCACCGAGAAAACGACGACCACGAAACGAATCATCAACAAGAGAAGGAATCAGGCGAAAACCACTCAACGACCTAAAAACACTACGAAAATCGCCAGTATCTGTCTTTTTTTTCTCGTCGCTTTCGTGAATTTTTTTTTTTTTTTTCTATCAAAAAAAAAAGTCATTTACAACTAATCTTGCCAAATGTATAAAATTTGTAACAATTTCATAAACATTTCAGATAAAGATGGACGATATCATATCGATTAGTAGCGGAGAAGAGTCGGACACGACAGTCGAACGTGTCGGCGAAACGGGTGCCTACGGACGACAGTCACGTACGGATAACGACGAGGCAGGCGAAGAGTCGGACACGACAGTCGAATGTGTCGGCGAAACGGGTGCCTACGGACGACAGTCACGTACGGACGACGACGAGGAAGGCGAAGAGTCAGACACGACGGTGGAACGTGTTGACGAAAAGGGTGCCCACGGACGAAAGTCACGTGCGGAGAGCGCAGAGGAGTCAACGACCGACGACGACACAGGAACCCACGAGCAAGACATCCGTGTGGAAGACGTCACCGACGAGGAGTCGGATACCACGGCTCGGCGAGAAGCCAAAACGAATGCCCACGCACACAACGTCCGTGCGGAGGAGGATGAAGAGGGCAGCGAAGCCGAAAGCGACGACCCGAGCGCATACCAGCGTTCACGAGATCCACGCCGAAATCACCCGTAATACCAACAAAATGAGAGAGAAAACTCGCCTCCCACATTTTTACACACGATGTACGAGAACGAAAAGGTAGTTGCGTACAGGGTTGACGGTGCGGTCGTCTTAAAAATGACAAAGACAACACAAGTCATCATCACGGCACCACACGCAAAGGCGCCATCTCCGTATGTAGAAGAACCGGAGCAACCCCAGGCGATCGAAGACGGGAACGTAGACAACGAAGACCTGGCGGCACCCAGCACGACAGACAACCCGATGCCCAACAACGGGAAACGCATGCGGAGCGACACGGACCGGTCAGAAGAACCTTTCGAAGGAGTGTGCGGATGGGAAGAGGGCTTGGAGACACAAGTCGAGTCTGACAACACGCCGTCCTGCAGCCATAGATCACCCCCACGAAATGTGTGCCCCGCAATTAGGTGGGAATTCCCGGACGAATGAAAAGTTCTCCCTAATGAGAATATACTGACGGCTATGGCGATACCAGCCATCAAGCGGGAATTAGAATACCGAAGACAGAGGAACAAGCACGGATGGTTCAAGTTAACCGCGGGAGGAGAATACTACATAATAAACCCCCGCAAACCCGGCTGAGTTACGATAACGAAAGAGTGCGCACAGCCACAGGTCGCAGAAACAAACACCGCAAACGCCAGCAACGGGAAAACAAAGGCTGAATCCCGACAAACACCGGCACAACCGCCACACACTTGGCATGTGCTACCCGCGGGTGAGGAGCTGCCGATAGCAGCAATATGGAAAATCGAGAGATGGCTCATCGGGAGATGTCCAGGAAGACGAGAGAGGGCGAATATAAAAGCGGGACTACAATTCTACAATGTGACAAAGCACCCCGACGGGAAGATCACAGTCTCGCGGAAAGGGGGGGGTGAGAGGTAGGCTGTCCACCGGCCTCCCCCACATTTATATTATTATAATTATTTATATGTTTAAAGCCTTAGACTAAGAACACATGTAATTCATAATGAACCATAGTCTAGGAGACTCTATTATTTACACATAAACATAAAATACAATTATAACACTAGCGCGTAACATAATCTATAATCAGAAGATAAGCAAGAGAGAAAAGGCGAGCTAGCATAAGAGAACAAGGGCAGGCTAGCGTAAGAGAGCAGAAGGGCCGAATAGCAGCATTCTCACGACCGACAACCTCAAATGTCGCGATCCACAGGCGACGAAGGCAGCGATGAAGGCAAGCTCAGGCCGAGCGCGAGACCGGCGAATCAATTGCCCAGTAGAGCAACAAGAGTGCGGACGTGTTTAAGTTAAGACGATAAGCGTAAGGAACTGTTAGTGCAAACATTGTAAAGAAGACGTACAAGACGATTTTGGTGAATAGACACTGCACGAGGTGTACGGAAAAATTCAAAAGTGAGTAAGCATAAGCAAGCCCAATGAAAAGGGAATAAAAGCAATCTAAACTAATATAAAACCCCACATGATATATTAGTTTTTTTTTTTTTTGTGTAAGACGGGCGAGAATCGCAGCACATATATACATGCGATCATATATATATGCACGCGCAGGGTAACAGACGCATTACGTTTTCGTTTTCATGTAAATTAAATAGTTGGGTGACCGGCAGTCACTCAGTCGGTTCGGTATCGCGTCGACGGCATCAGTTCGCGGTACGTTCCCCCCTTCCTCTTTTCCCCAGCATTCCTACTAATCGGCGGATCAAGCCCCGATTCGTACGGAGCAACACCAGCGGAGTTAGCGGAGACTGTACGAGTGTACGTCAAGCCCTAGCATCCCTGTCTTTCGACGCGCTTCCCCTTACTCCCCCGCATTCCTATTAATCGGCGGGTTAAGCCCCGATTCGTACGGAGCGGCATTAGTGTACAAAAGTACGTCAGTCCCTGACACTCCCATCTTTTCGGCCGCGCAACCTCGGAGTTGCATCGCTTGTTGAAACTCGCCTCTATGATAGCTAACGCGTTTCGGCAATTTATAAATTTCTTGTAACGCGAGCCTTGGCCAGACTGAGATCTGTACCTCGGCATCATTCACTCCTTTACATAATATTTTTTTTTTTATAGATTTTTGCAGTATGTTAAATTTGAGATTTATATCAAGCTTGTTCCGTTGAGGGATTTAGCAAAAACAAACACCGAACATTAAGATAAATGACATATAGTTATAGCCGGTAGAACACAAAAGTCATAATTCATGATTTTGTTTCGGCTTTATAAAAAGATTTTTTTAAGTTAATTTTATAAGCCTAAGTTCTAGTATTCACTTGAAAGCTTAACGAAGTTCGCGCAGCTGGTATAATAAATCATGTTTTAACAAAATAATTTTGATCTTAATATTAATACTTCATCGTTGATTGAGATTACTATTATTATTTTTTTTTTAATCCCCATAAGTAATAGGAAACTGAAGGTTCTACAATTTATTTCCGACAATTTATGACTTTTTTTTACAGTTTAATAACACCCCCCCCCCCCCCCCCAACATTAATTTTATGACCCTTTTTTCGATCCTTATTTTTGACCCTTTTCTTTTGACCCCTACAATATGATAATTTATGACCCTCTTTTTTCCATGATCGTGTCACTCCTTTGATTAGACTAGGGTGGAGAACAATGGATTAACATTCCTAGGCCACCATTTCATCAGCAGCATCTGTGCGAATCAGTGATCATAGGATTTGGAGTCAAGTGCGCACCTGTTAAACCTGCGTTGCATTATACACCTGCAAGCAAGCCACAATCAAAGATGGCATTCTTAAGGACAATAGCAACAAGATTCTTGAGAAGCAGTGATCAGAGGAACAGATTTGGTTATTTACCTAACTAGTGTTAGAGTCAATTGTGCGCGTCTTTGACGTGCGTGGCATTGTTAACCTGTTTATGGTCATGAGTAGTAGTGATCAAAGGATATGGAGTCGAGAGGGCGCGTCTTTGACGTGCGTTGCATTGTAAACCTGTTTATGGTCATGAGGTGCAGTGTGCAAAGGAAGAAATGATAGAGAATAGAGAAAAGCGAGCGCTTGTTCGATGTACGTTGCATTGTTATGGTCACCAGCAGCAACAACTAAAACCTTCGTGTGGGGCTCTTTGAACAAGAGATGGAAATTTTCTTACGCAACAACATCAGCAGCCAGTTCAATACGTTGAGCTTTATGGTTGTGATAATGAAAGGATCAGTTTTAGCTATTTAACTAATTAGTGTTAGAGTCAAGTATGCTACTGTTTTAAATACATTGATCTGCACACGTACATTGTTATTGTCAACAGCAACAACAACAACCTTCGTGAGGGGTTATGTGTGCAAGGATGGGAATTTTCTTTCGCAGCAGCAGCAGCAGCAAGATCAACACATTGTTTTTAAACAAGAGTATTGATACTTGTACATTTAGATTATAAAGAGTAAGAGGAAGAAGGTGTAAGAGGGGGAGTGTTAGAGGGAGAAGATGTAAGAGTGGGAAAAGATAGAGTGGGAAAGTGTTAGAGGGAGAAGGTGTTAGAGGAAGAAAGTGTTTGAGGGGGAAAGTGTTAGAAAGAGACTTTGTGTAAGAAGGGGAAAGATTTAGAAAGGGAAAGTGTTAGAGGGAGGAAGACTTTAAGACAAGTTAGTGCATGCTTGAAGTGTGCTAGTCAAAGGTTAAGTACATTAGTTGGCTAATGTGTTATAGGTATCACCGACCGTGAGGATCAGTGAGCAAAGTACATTGCCCATGAAACCTTAGCTACAAGCTAGAAGATAAGAGAGAGAGAGTCAACTGTGCGCTGGGTTCTTAGCTACGAATAAGTAGATAAGAGAGAGTCGAGAGGGCGCCTGTTTGACGTGCGTTGCCTTCCACACCTGCAAGCAAAACATAAGCAATGAATGTTTATGGTTGTGAAAACCAGTGATCAAAGGATAAAAGGATTGAGACAAGATTGTGCTTGTTTGAAGTACGCTAGTCAAAGGGCAGTACATTCGTAGGCCGCATTGTTATGATCAAATGTAACACCAACAACAACAAGAACAACAACATTCGTGATTGTTATGTAAGCAAGGGATGGGAATTTTTTTCGCAGCAGCAGCAGCAAGATCAACACATTGTTTTTAAACAAGAGCATTGAGACTTGCAGATTTAGCTTGAAATATTATTGGGGAAAGTTGTAAGAGGAGGAAAGTGTTAGAGGGAGAAAGAGAGAGTTGGTATTAGAGAGAGTAAGTGTTAGAGGGGGAAAGTGTTATAGGGGAAAGTGATCCTGCTTGTATTATTATATTAAAACACGCTCCTTTATGCGATTCTGTACACGAGCGTCTATGAAATGCAGGTGGTATGTTAATTGATTGTCCCTCCTTCTAACGCACACCCAACTTGTTCGCTACTAACGTTTCTAACCTTTATTTGCATATATCTGTTTTGATTATTGCACTGACTTCTGTTACTTTTATAGAGCTAATAAGTATAACTGTTTAATAAACCAATGAACATTTTTCAAATTGGCGTACTTTCTTAATAAACTATCAAATTATGTTTTTCTTATGGGTATGCTTTAATTTTATTTAATATATTTTTTTTTTTAGATTTTTGTAGTATGTTAAATTTGAGATTTATACTAAGCTTGTTCCGTTGAGGGATTAAGCAAACACAAACACCGAACATTAAGATTAATTACATATAGTTATAGACGGTAGAACACACAAGTTATACTCCATGATTTTGTTTCGGCTTTATAAAAAGATTTTTTTAAGTCAATATTATAAGCCTAAGTTCTAGTACTCACTATATACATATCTAAAAATGCTTTTATATATGCCATTATTTTGAAAGCATAAATAAGTTCGTGTAGGTGGTAAAATAAATCATGTTTTATCAAAATAATTTTGATCTTAATATTTATACTTCATCGTTTATTGAGATTATTATTTAATTTTTTTTTCCCATATATTGGATTCCGTTCTATCTCAGTAAGAATTTATTTTGCTTATTCATTCTTTAAATTCTTTAAGGTAATCTTTTAGGCTTATCAAAAAATCTTTTCCTTAACTTTCCCTCTGCTCGCTATAAGATTTTCATCCAATGACACTTTTCATATTTAAGATATCCGTCAAAATATTGCTAATACTCAACTAAAATTATTTCATCAAACTCATATATCAAATCAATTTCTAAATTAAAGAAAATGAAAACAGTAAGATGTTCTTAGCAGCTTGATTTTTTTTTATAAACGGGTTTTACTATACCCTTTCCCAGTATGCTACTTACGATAAAAATGTATAAAGAATGTGTTTTGTACTCATTTACTGACTTCAAAACTTCTTCTATTGATGTTGTCTGATACCCTATCTTAATTTGTGTTATATTTAATCATTTTCTTCAACTTAGTATTCTACTGATTTTTAAACATTTTATGTTATGTAGTTAGCTATTTTGATTAGGCTTTACGCTTAAAACGAGATAGACGGCATTGATTTTTATACCCTTAACCCATAAAATGGGTAAATAAGGGTATAATGGTTTTGTGCAAAAGTATGTAACAGGCAGAAGGAAGCATCTCCGACCCCATAAAGTATATATATTCTTGATCAGCATCAACAGCCGAGACGATATAGCCATGTCCGTCTGTCCGTCCGTCTGTCCGTCTGTCTGTCTGTATGAACGCGTGGATCTCAGAGACTACAAGAGCTAGAGACTTCAGATTTTGTATTTAGGTTCTCCTTTACCATAAGCAGAACAAGTTTGCTTCAAATTATCGATAGCTATTCTGGTTTTCGATATACACATAATATCGATAACAATAAAATATCGAATTTGGAAAATCTAAAAATGAGGGTTGAAGTAATGGATAATGATCGAACTTTTCTGAAAATTTCGTCCAAATCGGTTGAGAAACGCCGGAGATATTAAACTTAATCGATGGAAGCTAAGCCAGTATACCAAAGTCTTATATAAATTAAATATATTTATTGCAACTGGGTTCAGGGTATCTTCTAGTCGGGCTCTCCCGACTAGAGCCTTCTTACTTGTTATTTTTTTGTAGGTGCTTTATTAATTTTAATGAGAACAAAATCTTTTTGTTCTAGATGCCATGTTATTAGGGCGTATTTATTCATTTAATTATTATAGTTATTTCTTAAGGAGACTTATTTTCTTTAGTGCTCAAAACTTATTGTCGCTAAACGATTTATTTTTTCTTGATCTGAGCTATTTATTGAATTCATGAAACCATTGTATTGTGTTTTATTCTTCTTGAACCTTTGCATTATTCTTAAATTTGGAGGGCAAAATAAGGTTGTGATGTACTAAAGCTCGAGATGACTTAAAAGTCGGTATTTTGCAAAACGGGCGGTAGAGTACTCAGTGTGTTTTTAAAATAATGTACGTTTAGTATCACCGGATTGGTTTATACCCACTTAATATTGGTATTTTATGTTTTTTTTTTTTTCTTATCCCTTTGTATTAGTCGTTTTATATACCCTAGATCTTGATCCGGTTTTTTATTTTAGATTAGGGTCTGATTTTATTGTATACTGTTTGTGGAGGAGGCTCCATATAATAAGATTTGATTTAGTAATTGTATGGTAAGATTTATTCTTCTTTTTTGTGGCTGTATTTTAGAGCACTAGTATAAATAATAAAAAGAGCGCGAGCAAGTCATTTACAATAATTTTCACTAGCTTAGGGTTCATGTTCTTAAGACCGTTTAGACTTCATCGTAAGAAGTTTTGCTAGGGTATATTCTATTATGATTCTTGTGGGTTATAATTCAAACATTGAAAGAGCGAGATAAAGTGGTTCTTGTTTAGGTCCACAATCTATTTTCTTGGTCCATTTTCCTTGGCATATAATACGGTCGGATGTAAGATTTAAAAGCAGTATATCATTTCATTCTAGTAACATTTTTACCTTGTTTTTATTATTTTGTTATCTAATTTTTAATTTTATTCATTTATATTATTTGATTTTATATTTTGCCTTTAAATTTAAGGGTTTTGCCTTTCAATTTTTGAGCCGATACATAGTATTTTTTTCTGTGCTGCATAAACGAAAGCATGCTTGATCCCAGATATGTTTATTCTTGATCAATATTTAGATCAGCAACTTAGGCTTCCTAGATCTATATGTCTGTATATATATTTTATCAGCTTTTAGGTATTGAGATTAAATTTTGCTCAGAATCTAATCGCTGATTTAAACACATGAGTGTTACAACTTTCACAGTTAAGGAGCATCAGATCTTTTCGTTTCAAAGAGTTTACTATTTGACGCTTTTAAGAACAATTTGCTTGCCTGAGCTAGGTAGGTTATACAGTTAAAACAATTAGTGGAAAGACAGAACTGTATTATAGAATTTCTTCAACATTATTAGTTGGTTCTTTCCCTATCGCTTTTTATCACCCACTTTGAGATTATAACATTACTTAATGGAAAGTGCTGCATACTACCGATTGATTGCTGATTATTGTTGTTAATCATTTTTTTTTTTTTTTTGTTTATTTATTTCTTTTGCATTTCATATAGTATTTTTCCCTTATGTTTATTTTTTTTGCGCTCCACTTCTATACTTACTTTAATAATTTATCATATGTTTCCTACAATTTATATGCAATCGCCCTTTAATTGACAAAAACTGGGCTGTTTAAAACGGAAGGCAATTAATCTATAAAACTGATGAAACGGAATAGTTGTGATTATTTTTGATTTAAAAATAAAAGTAGGCTGTTATACGGGTACATAAAATATTTACTTACATTAAATTAAAATTTGAATTGATTTTTAATAAACCGGTTTTTTTTCGAAAATGTAGTTTTTAAAGAACATATTACGCTCATATCATAGATATTTAGATTTTCACATTTAGGTAACATCAGTTCAACTCCCTCAACATCCGATAGTGAGCTGCCGTTTACAGACGGTAAAGTAAACGGGGATGCCGCTATATCGTTTCTCATAATCACAATTTATCTGCCTGACGATGAAAATTAGTTCCCTTACGATTTGAGAACTGTCACTGTTTACAGCAGCCTGGCATTCTAAAAAGACTTAATCGCTCACCATCATCACTTGACACCCCACCCCCCTCCCCCAACCAACCCATACACGAAGCGATCCTCACCTGGACCATCACTCGTACACACATAATTAACTTTTACCTAGATAAGGTACGGTTTGCGTGTAGCCTTCTTATTTGAATAGTACTGTTCTACTCTGTACCGATTTTGGGCTCCCTTTATTTATGCTATTTCCAGCTACTTTCCAAGGCTCACACCTTAAATTTTTAACACACCAGCCCACAAAACATATTATTTGGATACAAAAACATTAGAAAATGTATATCAAGCACCAAGAGCTATTAAAAAAATTTATAAAGTATTCGGAGGAAATTTGATCGAACAATGTAACACCCAAAATATTTATTATGGTTTACATTAAATCGTGAAGTAATAGTCGAGTCTACTACGTACAATACATTTTTCCATGAGTTGTTCCCATCTATCTATCCCCTATCCTCTATCAATTTATCCGTTTTTATACCCTTAACCCATAAAATGGGTAAATAAGGGTATAATGGTTTTGTGCAAAAGTATGTAACAGGCAGAAAGAAGCATCTCCGACCCTAGAAAGTATATATATTCTTGATCAGCATCAACAGCCGAGACGATATAGCCATGTCCGTCTGTCCGTCTGTCTGTCCGTCTGTCCGTCTGTATGAACGCGTGGATCTCAGAGACTACAAAAGCTAGAGACTTCTGATTTTGTATTTAAGTGCTCCTATACCATGAGCAGAACAAGTTTGCTTCAAATTATCGATAACTATTCTGGTTTCCGATATACACATAATATCGATAACAATAAAATATCGAATTTGGAAAATCTAAAAGTGAGGGTTGAAGTAATGGGTAATGATAGAACTTTTCTGACAATTTCGTCCAAATCGGTTGAGAAACACCGGAGATATCGAATTTAATCGATTGAAGCTAAGTCAGTATACCAAAGTCCTATATAAATTAAATATATTTATTGCAACTGGGTTCAGGGTATCTTCTAGTCGGGCTCTCCCGACTAGAGCCTTCTTACTTGTTTCTTATTATTTTTTTTTCAACCAAGTAAGTGCGTACCTATTTTTTCAATTTTCTCTTTCTAGAAAACGTCTTTAGGTTTGGTAGCCTCACAATCATTCAATATGTATGTTAAAGGGATTTTATATTGTATTTCTATTATTGTCAATTTTAAATTTTCCTGTTTGCTGAGTAGCCCTTCTCATTTAAGTATTATGTTTGCTTATACACACATAATCATTTACTTAGATTTTTATCTGACTAATAAAAATGTCTTAAATATTTACAAAATTTTAGGATTTACTTTTATGTATGGAATTTTAGCTGTCCTATTATATCGCTGATTGTTCTTACTAAACAATTGACTGAACACTACCTCCATTATGTCTTATAAATGTATCTTTGATTGATTTTCGATAATCACTACTTATTAAATTTTCTAGATCGTACCCAAGTCACGTTAATATAGCAGGATACGTCAAAATAAGCACGCAAACAAGATGTAGGGCAGAGACACTCCTAAAAGGCTTTGAGCCGAAGTGTGACTTAGAAAAAGGTACAATAAGGTAGGAGCTAACGAACAGCGAGAGTCTTTAGAGGGAAGCGAGCCGAACGAAGACATCTGAACTCAGGCAAGACAAATGTTTATCAGGAGAAAGAATCCTCCTTTCACATTATAGCAGTATGCGTAGCCTAAACAAGGAACAAATTTTATTGTCTTAGAACAACATATAACATATCATAAGATCATAAATACTTGATCTCGTACAGTTTCCATATCCGGTGGAAAAGTCATAGAACTAGAAGGAGGGGCACAACAGACCTCTGAGTTACCAAATCATTCATCGACGATTAAGGTTTACACAGGCAGGAGACATATTTTTCTATTATTGATTCCCCTTTATATTTAATTTTTTTTTATTAAAAAAGAACATTTCAATAAAGTTGTTACTATTTTACTGACTTTTTTGATTTTTTATTAACTTTTTATTATCTTGTCTCAAATTTAATTTCCGTTATTTTCTTTACTTAGTAGTTTACATCTGTCAGCAATGTCAATTCGTCAGTTTTTTTTCGAAAAAATTTCTGAGAATCGAATCCTTAATTTTTTTATACTCTTAAACCATAAAATGGGTAAATAAGGGTATAATGGTTTTGTGCAAAAGTATGTAACAGGCAGAAGGAAGCATCTCCGACCCTATAAAATATATATATTCTTGATCAGCATCAATAGCCGAGACGATATAGCCATGTCCGTCTGTCCGTCCGTCTGTCCGTCTGTCTGTCTGTATGAACGCGTGGATCTCAGAGACTACAAGAGCTAGAAACTTCAGATTTGGTATTTAAGTTCTCCTATACCATAAGCAGAACAAGTTTGCTTCAAATTATCGATAACTATTCTGGTTTCCGATATACACATAATATCGATAACAATAAAATATCGAATTTGGAAAATCTAAAAATGAGGGTTGAAGTAATGGGTAATGATAGAACTTTTCTGAAAATTTAGTCCAAATCGGTTAAGAAACACCGGAGATATCGAATTTCATCGATTGAAGCTAAGTCAGTATACCAAAGTCTTACATAAATTTAATTTATTTATTGCAACTGGGTTCAGGGTATCTTCTAGTCGGGCTCCCCCGACTAGAGCCTTCTTACTTGTTATTATTTTAACTAGTGCTCTAAAATACAGCCACAAAAAAGAAGAATAAATCTTACCATACAATTACTAAATCAAATCTTATTATATGGAGCCTCCTCCACAAACAGTATACAATAAAATCAGACCCTAACCTAAAATAAAAAACCGGATCAAGATCTAGGGTATATAAAACGACTAATACAAAGGGATAAGAAAAAAAAAAAATAAAAACATAAAATACCAATATTTAGTGGGTATAAACCAATCCGGTGATACTAAACGTACATTATTTTAAAAACACACTAAGTACTCTACCGCCCGTTTTGCAAAATACCGACTTTTAAGTCATCTCGAGCTTTAGTACATCACAACCTTATTTTGCCATCCAAATTCAAGATTAATGCAAAGGTTCAAGAAGAATAAAACACAATACAATGGTTTCATGAATTAAATAAATAGCTCAGATCAAGAAAAAATAAATCGTTTAGCGACAATAAGTTTTGAGCAGTAAAGAAAATAAGTCTCCTTAAGAAATAATTATAATAATTAAATGAATAAATACGCCCTAATAACATGGCATCTAGAACAAAAAGATTTTGTTCTCATTAAAATTAATAAAGCACCTACAAAAAAATAACAAGTAAGAAGGCTCTAGTCGGGAGAGCCCGTCTAGAAGATACCCTGAACCCAGTTGCAATAAATATATTTAATTTATATAAGACTTTGGTATACTGGCGTAGCTTCCATCGATTAAGTTTAATATCTCCGGTGTTTCTCAACCGATTTGGACGAAATTTTCAGAAAAGTTCGATCATTATCCATTACTTCAACCCTCATTTTTAGATTTTCCAAATTCGATATTTTATTGTTATCGATATTATGTGTATATCGGGAACCAGAATAGTTATCGATAATTTGAAGCAAACTTGTTCTGCTTATAAAATAGGAGAACTTATATCCCAAATCTGAAGTCTCTAGCTCTTGTAGTCTCTGAGATACACGCGTTCATACAGACGGACAGACATACGGACAGACCGACATGGCTATATCGTCTCGGCTGTTGATGCTGATCAAAAATATATATGCTTTATGGGGTCGGAGATGCTTCCTTCTGCCTTTTACATACTTTTGCACAAAACCATTATACCCTTATTTACCCATTTTATGGGTTAAGGGTATAAAAACCGGATCAAGATCTAGGGTATATAAAACGACTAATACAAAGGGATAAGAAAAAAAAAAAAAAAAAATCAAATAAAAATATTTAGTGGGTACAAACCAATCCGGTGATACTAAACGTACATTATTTTAAAAAAACACACTACAATTAAAAATTTTAAGTACTCTACCGCCCGTTTTGCAAAATACCGACTCTCAAGTCATCTCGAGCTCTAGTACATCACAACCGTATTTTGCCATCCAAATTCAATACTAATGCAAAGGTTCAAGAATAATAAAACACAATACAATGGTTTCACGAATTAAATAAATAACTCAGATCATGAAAAAATAAATCCTTTAGCGACAATAAGTTTTGAGCACTAAAGAAAATAAGTCTCCTTAAGAAATAATTATATGAACAAATACGCCCAAATAACATGGCATCTTATAGATACTTAACCCTTAAATTAAAATATTTAACGTATTCATACTTTTCGAAACAGTGAAAGACTCATATCTCGAACTGATAAGCTAGTTCAATGCACTTCCTTATTAAATGCAAGAAAAATGGGGAGAATAATGAAATAAAATATTACCATCCATCAATTATAAGAAATTAGTAACGAAATTTTGTAAGTTCAAGCAATGAGTTTGGAAATATAAAAATCTAACATAATCACTAAAAGAGTAGAAATGTACATAGGTTGACAGTTGAAATATATTAAAGCAATCAATTATAAAGTGAAAAATCAATGTCCGATCGATTTCCCTGTTAAAATTAAGTTGACTTGTTAAGGACAATAATACAGTCTATCTCGTTTTAAGCGTAAAGCCTAATCAAAATAGCTAACTACATAACATAAAATGTTTAAAAATCAGTAGAATACTAAGTTGAAGAAAACGATTGAATATAACATAAATAAAGATAGGGTATCAGAACATCAATAGAAGAAGTTTTGAAGTCAGTAAATGAGTACAAAACACATTCTTTATACATTTTTATCGTAAGTAGCATACTGGGAAAGAGTATAGTAAAACCCGTTTATGAAAAAAAAAATCAAGCTGCTAAGAACATCTTACTGTTTTAATTTTCTTTATTTTAGAAATTGATTTGATATGTGAGTTTGATGAAATAATTTTAGTTGAGTATTAGAAATATTTTGACGGATAACGTAAATATGAAAAGTGTCATTTGATGAAAATCTTATAGCGAGCAGAGGGAAAGTTAAGGAAAAGATTTTTTGATAAGCCTAAAAGATTACCTTAAAGAATTTAAAGATTAAATAAGCAAAATTACTGAGATAGAACGGAATCCAATGTATGGGGATTAAAAAAATTATAACAATAATCTCAATAAACGATGAAGTATAAATATTAAGATCAAAATTATTTTGTTAAAACATGATTTATTATACCATCTACACGAACTTATTTATGCTTTCAAAATAATGACATACATAAAAGCATTTTTAGATATGTTTATAATGAGTACTAGAACTTAGGCTTATAATATTGACTTAAAAAAATCTTTTTATAAAGCCGAAACAAAATCATGGAGTATGACTTGTGTGTTCTACCGGCTATAACTATATTAAATTAATCTTAATGTTTGGTGTTTGTGTTTGCCAAATCCCTCAACGGAACAAGCTTAATATAAATCTCAAATTTAACATACTGCAAAAATCTAAAAAAAAAAAAATATGAAATGAAATTAAAACATACCCATAAGAAAAACATAATTTGATAGTTCATTATCAAAGTACGCCAATTTAAAACATTTTCATTGGTTTATTAAAAAGTTATACTTATTAGCTCTATTAAAGTAGCAGAAATCAGTGCAATAATCAAAACAGATATATGCAAATTAAGGTTAGAAACGTTAGTAGCGAACAAGTTGGGTGTGCGTTAGAAGGAGGGACAATCAATTAACATACCACCTGCATTTCATAGACGCTCGTGTACAGAATCGCATAAGGGAGCGTGTTTTAATATAATAATACAAGCAGGATCACTTTCCCCTATAACACTTCCCCCTCTAACACTTACTCTCTCTAATACTAACTCTCTCTTTCTCCCTCTAACACTTTCCTCCTCTTACAACTTCCCCCTATAGTATTTCAAACTAAATCTGCAAGTCTCAATACTCTTGTTTAAAAACAATGTGTTGATTATGCTGCTGCTGCTGCTAAAAAAATTCCCATCCCTTGCTTACATAACACTCACGAATGTTGTTGTTCTTATTGTTGTTTGTGTTGCTTTTGATCATAACAATGCGGCCTACGAATGTAATGCCCTTTGACTAGCGTACTTCAAACAAGCACAATCTTGTCTCAATCCTTTTATCCTTTGATCACTGGTTTTCACAACCATAAACATTCATTGCTTATGTTTTGCTTGCAGGTGTGGAAGGCAACGCACGTCAAACAGGCGCCCTCTCGACTCTCTTTCCCCTTGTAGTTGTTGTTGCTGTTGACCATAGCAATGCAACGTACACCGAACAAGCGCTCGCTCTTCTCTTTTCTCTATCCTTTCTTCCTTTGCACACGATAAACAGGATTACAATGCGACGCACGTCAAAGACGCGCCCTCTCGATTCTAGATCCTTTGATCACTACTACTCATGACCATAAACAGGTTTTCAATGCAACGCACGTCAAACAGCCGCCCTCTCGACTCTCTCTTATCAATCCTTTTTTCCTGTGCACACTGCATCTCTTGGCATTAAACAGGTTTACAATGCCACGCACGTCAAAGAGGCGCAGAATTGACTCTAACACTAGTTATGTAAATAACCAAATCTGTTCCTCTGATCACCTGCTTGCAGGTGTATAATGCAACGCAGGTTTAACAGGTGCGCACTTGACTCCAAATCCTATGATCACTGAATCTCACAGATGCTGCTAGTAATGTGGTGGCCTAGGAATGTTAATCCTTTGTTCTCCACCCTAGTCTTATCAAAGGAGGGACACGATCATGGGAAAAAAAGGGTCATAAATTATGATATTGTAGGGGTCAAAAGAAAAGGGTCAAAAAACAAGGGTGCGATAAAAGGGTCATCAAATTTAATGGGGTCATAAATTGTCGGCATCCCTTTGGGGTAGAACCGGCAATTCCCTACTACTTTCCTTAACTGGATAGTTGCAGTTTTGTTACATCTCACTTCCATTTTTTTCTTGTTTTTATTTTTATTTATTTTTATTTTTTTGTAGGTGCTTTATTAATTTTAATGAGAACAAAACCTTTTTGTTCTAGATGCCATGTTATTAGGCCGTATTTATTCATTTAATTATTGTAATTATTTCTTAAGGAGACTTATTTTCTTTAGTGCTAAAAACTTATTGTCGCGAAAGGATTTATTTTTCTTGATCTGAGTTATTTATTTAACTCATGAAACCATTGTATTGTGTTATATTGTTCTTGAACCTTTGCATTAATCTTGAATTTGGATGGCAAAATAAGGTTGTGATGTACTAGAGCTCGAGATTACTTAATAGTCGGTATTTTGCAAAACGGGCGGTAGAGTACTTACAATTTTTAATTGTAGTGTGTTTTTAAAATAATGTACGTTTACTATCACCGGATTGGTTTATACCCACTAAATATTGGTATTTTCTGTTTTTTCTTCCTTTGTATTAGTCGTTTTATACACCCTAGCTTTTCATCCTGTTTTACGATTTTAGATTAGGGTCTGATTTTATTGCATTCTGTTTGTGGAGGAGGCTCCAAATAATAAGATTTGATTTGGTAATTGTATGGTAAGATTTATTCTTATTTTTTGTGTTGGTTGAGCACTAGTTGTGTGTAAGTTAAACTAATAAAAAGAGCGCAAGCAAGTCATTTACAATAAATTTCACTTACTTCGAATTCATGGTCTTAAGACCGTTTAGACTTCATGGTAAGTAGTTCGGCTAGGCTATATTCTATTATGGTTCTTGTGGGCTATAATTCGTACATTGAAAGATCAAGATAAAGTTGTTCTTGTTTAGGTCCACAATCTAATTTCTTGGTCCATTTTCCTTGGCACATAATACGGCAGAGAGTAAGATTTAAAAGTGGTATGTCATTCCATTCTAGTAATATTTGTATATTGTTTTTATTATATTGTTATTTAATTTTTAATTTTATTCTTTTATGTTATTTGATTTTATATATTGCCTTTAAATTTAAGGGTTTTTGCCTCTCAATTTTTGAGCCGAGACACAGTATTTTTTTCTGTGCTGCATAAACGAAAGCATGGTTGATCCCAGATATGTTTATTCTTAATTAATATTTAGATCAACACCGTAGGCTTCCTAGATCTATATGTCTGTACCTATATTTTATCAGCTTTTAGGTATTGAGTGTTACAACTTTCACACTTAAGGAGCATCAGATCTTTTCGTTTCAAAGAGTTTACTATTTGACGCTTTTAAGAACAATTTGCTTGCCTGAGCTTGGTAGGTTATACAGTTAAAACAATTAGTGGAAAGACGGAACTGTCTTATAGAATTTCTTCAACATTATTAGTTGGTTCTTTCCCTATCGCTTTTTATCACCCACTTTGAGATTATAACATTACTTAATGGAAAGTGCTGCATACTACCGATTGATTGCTGATTATTGTGTTAATCTTTTTTTTTTTTTTTTTTTATTTCTTTTGCATCTCATATAGTATTTTTACCTTATGTTTCTTTCTTTTTTTTTGCGCTCCACTTCTATACTTACTTTAATAATTATCATATGTTTCCTACAATTTATATTCAATCGCCCTTTAATTGACAAAAACTGGGCTGTTTAAAACGGAAGGCAATTAATCTATAAAACTGATGAAACGGAATAGTTGTGATTATTTTTCATTTAAAAAAAAAGTAGGCTGTTATACGGGTACATAAAATATTTACTTATATTAAATTCAAATTTGAATTGATTTTTAATAAACCGGTTTTTTTTCGAAAATGTAGTTTTTAAAGAACATATTAAGCTCATATCATATATATTTAGATTTTCACATTTAGGTAACATCAGTTCAACTCCCTCAACATCCGATAGTGAGCTGCCGTTTACAGACGGTAAAGTAAACGGGGATGCCGCTATATAGTTTCTCATAATCACAATTTATCTGCCTGACGATGAAAATGTTTACAGCAGCCTGACATCCTAAAAAGACTCAATTGCTCACCATCATCACTTGACACTTTATTGTAAATTTTAAGTTTTCCGGTTTGCTGAGTAGCCTTTCTCATTTAAGTATTATGTTTGCTTATACACACATAATCATTTACTTAGATTTTTATCTGACTTATAAAAATGTCTAAAATATTTTAAAAATTTTAGGATTTACTTTTATGTATGGAATTTTTGCTGTCTTATTATATCGCTGATTGTTCTCACTTAACAATTGATTGAACACTACCTCCATAATGTCTTTTAAACGTAACTTTGATTGAGTTTTCTATAATCAGTACTTATTCAATTTTCTAGATCGTACCCGTGTCACGTTAATATAGCAGGATACGTCAAAATAAGCACGCAAACAAGATGTAGGGCAGAGACACTCCTAAAAGGCTTTGAGCCGAGGTGTGACTTAGAAAAAGGTACAATAAGGTAGGAGCTAACGAACAGCGAGAGTCTTTAGTGGGAAGCGAGCTGAACGAAGACATCTGAACTCAGGCAAGACAAATGTTTATCAGGAGAAAGAATCCTCCTTTCACATTATAGCAGTATGCGTAGCCTAAACAAGGAACAAATTTTATTGTCTTAGAACAACATATAACATATCATAAGATCATAAATACTTGATCTCGTACAGTTTCCATATCCGGTGGAAAAGTCATAGAACTAGAAGGAGGGGCACAACAGACCTCTGAGTTACCAAATCATTCATCGACGATTAAGGTTTATAAAGGCAGGAGACATATTATTCTATTATTAATTCCAATTATATATTTAATTTTTTTATTAAAAAAATAACATTTCAATAAAGTTGTTACTATTTTACTGACTTTTTTTGATTTTTGATTAATTTTTTATTATCTTGACGGAAATTGAATTTCCGTTTTTTTCTTTAAGAAGAAGTTTACATCTGTCAGCAATGTCAATTCGTGATTTGTTTTCGAAAAAATTTCTGAGAACCGAATCCTTAATTTTTTTTTTATTATTTTTTTTTCACTAAAAGCCAACGAAAGTACTGACGCAATGATGCTGCGTTTCGTACTATAACTTTAATTTAACATTTAAATGAAAGATCAAGTCCGCAATCGTGTCGATAAAAACCGGGACTTAAAATTACGCTGTTGAACAGAGTAAAGTACTCCTTGCAAAGTGAGGCAGCGGTGACCAAATGACGTTTTCAGGGATTTTAAAGTCAAAAAAGCCTATATCTCCCACAGTTTTTGAGCTAGAGCTACCAAATTTGGTGCCAAGATAGGCGATTATGACCCCCCAAAAACTGCATCAAAAGTTTGGATGCCACGCCCACCAATACCGCCCTAGCCGCCCCCAGATGCCCCAACGCTTCGTAAAAAACGGGAATGCGTGTATCTTCCAGAGTAGTAGAGCTAGAGCCACCAAATTTGGTAGGAAGATAGCTGGTAACGACCCCCAAAGAACTGCATCAAAGTTTGGGACCCGCGCCCACCCGTACCGCCCCCAGCCTCCACACATTTTAAAATCAGAAAAGCTTATATCTCCCACAGTTTTTGAGCTAGAGCCACCCAATTTGGTGCCAACATAGCTGATGATGACCCCCAAAAAACTGCACTAAAAGTTTGAATGCCACGCCCACCAATACCGCCCTTTCCGCCCCCATCTGCCCCAACGCTTCGTCAAAAACGGGAATGCGTGTATCTTCCAGAGTAGTTGAGCTAGAGCAACCAAATTTGGTAGGAAGATAGCTGACAACGACCTCCAAAAATCTGCTTAAAATTTTTGGAGCCACGCGCACCCCTTCCACCCCCTTTCCCTACCTTTTACAATCTTTGAGCTAGAGTCACCAAATTTTGTATGAAGGTAGCAATTGACATTCCACATAGATCTGCAGCAAAAATTTGGATGCCACGCCCACCCTTACCTCCTCCAGTCCCTTTTCTTTTAGCCTTTTCTTTTGACCCTTATCTATTGACCCCTACAATATTATAATTTATGACCTTTTTTTTCCCATGATCGCGTCACTCCTTTGATAAAACTAGGGTGGAGAACAAAGGTTAACATTCCTAGGCCACCACTTTATCAGCAGCATCTGTGAAAATTAGTGATCATAGGATTTGGAGTCAAGCACGCGCCTGTTAAACCTGCGCTGCATTATACACCTGCAAGCAAGCCACAATCAAAGATGGCATTCTTAAGGACAATAGCAACAAGATTCTTGAGAAGCAGTGATCAGAGGAACAGATTTGGTTATTTACCTAACTAGTGTTAGAGTCAATTGTGCGCCTCTTTGACGTGCGTGGCATTGTAAACCTGTTTAATGCCAAGAGATGCAGTGTGCACAGGAAAAAACGATAGATAAGAGAGCGTCGAGAGGGCGGCTGTTTGACGTGCGTTGCATTGTAAACCTGTTTATGGTCATGAGTAGTAGTGATCAAAGGATCTGGAATCGAGAGGGCGCCTCTTTGACGTGCGTGGCATTGTAAACCTGTTTATGGTCAATAGTAGTAGTGATCAAAGGATCTGGAATCGAGAGGGCGCGTCTGTGACGTGCGTGGTATTGTAAACCTGTTTATGGTCATGAAATGCAGTGTGCAAAGGAAGAAAGGATAGAGAATAGAGAAAAGCGAGCGATGTACGTTGCATTGTTATGGTCAACAGCAACAACAACCTTCGTGGGGGGTTCTTTGAACAAGGGATGGAACTTTTCTTACGCAGCAGCAGCAGCAAGATCAATACGTAGAGCTTTATGGTTGTGATAATGACAGGATCAGATTTAGCTATTTAAACAATTAGTGTTAGAGTCAAGTATGCTACTGTTTTAAATACATTTCTCTGCACACGTACATTGTCATTGTAAATAGCAACAACAACAACCTTCGTGAGGGGTTATGTGTGCAAGGATGGGAATTTTCTTTCGCAGCAGCAGCAGCAGCAAGATCAACACATTGTTTTTAAACAAGAGTATTGATACTTGTACATTTAGATTATAAAGAGTTAAAGGGAGCAGGTGAAAGAGTTGGAGTGTTGGAGGGAGAAGGTGTAAGAGGGGGAAAGGATAGAGTGGGAAAGTGTTAGAGTGAGAAGGTTTTAGAGGAGGAAAGAGTTAGAGGGGGAAAGTGTTATAAAGAGACTGTGTGTAAGAAGGGGAAAGATTTAGAGAGGGAAAGTGTTAGAGGGAGGAAGACTTAGAGACAAGTTTGTGCATGCTCGAAGTGCGCTACTCAAAGGTCAAGTACATTAGTTGGCTAATGTGTTATAGATATCACCGTCCGTGAGGATCAGTGAGCAAAAAACATTGCCTATGAAAATTTTAAGTGCTAGATTCAAGTGTGCAAAGGTTTCTTAGCTACAAGCTAGTAGATAAGAGAGAGAGAGAGAGAGAGTCAACTGTGCGCAGGTTTCTTAGCTACGAATAAGTAGATAAGTGAGAGTCGAGAGGGCGCCTGTTTGACGTGCGTTGCCTTCCACACCTGCAAGCAAAACATAACCAATGAATGTTTATGGTTGTGAAAACCAGTGATCAAAGGATAAAAGGATTGAGACAAGATTGTGCTTGTTTGAAGTACGCTAGTCAAAGGGCAGTACATTCGTAGGCCGCATTGTTATGATCAAAAGCAACACCAACAACAATAAGAACAACAACATTCGTGAGTGTTATGTAAGCAAAGGATGGGAATTTTTTTAACAGCAGCATCAGCATGATCAACACATTGTTTTTAAAAAAGAGTATTGAGACTTGCAGATTTAGTTTGAAATATTATAGGGGGAAGTTGTAAGAGGAGGAAAGTGTAAGAGGGAGAAAGAGAGAGTTAGTATTAGAGAGAGTAAGTGTTAGAGGGGGAAAGTGTTATAGGGGAAAGTGATCCTGCTTGTATTATTATATTAAAACACGCTCCCTTATGCGATTCTGTACACGAGCGTCTATGAAATGCAGGTGGTATGTTAATTGATTGTCCCTCCTTCTAACGCACACCCAACTTGTTCGCTACTAACGTTTCTAACCTTTATTTGCATATATCTGTTTTGATTATTGCACTGATTTCTGCTACTTTAATAGAGCTAATAAGTATAATTTTTTAATAAAGCAATGAACATTTTTTAAATTGGCGTACTTTGTTAAGAATCTATCACATTATGTTTTTCTTATGGGTATGTTTTAATTTTATTTCATATATTTTTTTTTTAAATTTTTTTTTTAATAGATTTTTGTAGTATGTTAAATTTGAGATTTATACTAAGCTTGTTCCGTTGAGGGATTTAGCAAACACAAACACCAAACATTAAGATTAATTTAATACAGTTATAGCCGGTAGAACACAGAAGTCATACTCCATGATTTTGTTTCGGCTTTATAAAAAGCTTTTTTAAGTCAGTATTATAAGCCTTAGTTCTAGTACTCACTTGAAAGCTTAACGAAGTTCGTGTAGCTGGTATAATAAATCATGTTTTAACAAAGTAATTTTGATCTTAATATTTATACTTCATCGTTTATTGAGATTATTGTTATTATTATTTTTTGTAATCCCCATGTATTGGATTCCGTTCTATCTCAGTAATAATTTATTTTGCTTATACATTCTTTAAATTCTTTAAGGTAATCTTTTAGGCTTATCAAATAATCTTTTCCTTAACTTTCCCTCTGATCGCTTTAAGATTTTCATCAAATGACACTTTTCATATTTAAGATATCCGTCAAACTATTTCTTATACTCAACTAAAATTATTTCATCAAACTCACATATCAAATCAATTTCTAAAATAAAGAAAATGAAAACAGTAAGATGTTCTTAGCAGCTTGATTTTTTTTTTTTATGTTATGTAGTTAGCTATTTTGACTAGGCTTTACGCTTAAAACGAGAAAGATTGTATTATTGTCCTGAACAAGTTTTGATTTTGATTGATTTTTATACTCGATACCGAAGGTAACTAGTATATTGGTTTTGTGCAATGTCCGTCATGGTGTCTGTCCGTCTGTCCGTCTGTCCGTCCGTATGTATGCAAGTTTTTTCCACACCCTTCAAGCTAGAGACTTGAAACTTTCCAATTCTCTTTATCTATGGGATAGTAAATTAAAGTGTCAAGATGGGGGTTCTACGATAACTGGGGGGCTGGCAAATCGATAAATTCGATAACTCAAAACCGATAAATCCACATATTTCGCACATCCTTACAGCTAGAACTACCAAATTTGGTAAGAAGATAGCTACTAGCAACCCCCAAAAACTGCATCAATAATTTTGGAGCCACGCCCCCCCATTCCGCCCCCAGCCCCCCCGAATTTTAAAGTCAAAAAAGCATATATCTCCCTCAGTTTTTGAGCTATAGCCACCAAATTTGGTGCCAAGATAGGTGATGATGACCCCCTAAAAACTGCATCAAAAGTTTGGATGCCACGCCCACCGACACTGCCCTAGCTACCCCCATCCACCCCAACGCTTCGTCAAAAACGGGAATGCGTGTATCTTCCAGAGTTGTGGAGCTAGAGCTTCCAAATTTGGTGGGAAGATAGCTAGTAGCGATCCCCAAAAAACTGCATCAAAGTTTTGGAGCCGCGCCCACCCATTCCGCCCCCAGCCCCCCCGCATTTTGAAATCAGAAATGGCTATATCTCCCAAAGTTTTTGAGCTAGAGCCACCAAATTTGGTGCCAAGATAGGTGATGATGACCCCCTAAAAACTGCATCAAAAGTTTGGATGCCACGCCCACCGATCCTACACTAGCCGCCCCCATCCACCCCAACGCTTCGTCAAAAACGGGAATGCGTGTATCGTCCAGAGTTGTGGAGCTAGAGCCACCAAATTTGGTGGGCAGATAGCTAGTAGCGATCCCCAAAAATCTGCATCAAAGTTTTGGAGCCAAGCCCACCCATTCCGCCCCCCTTTCCCCACCATTTACAAACTTTCAGCTAGAGTCACCAAATTTGGTATGAAGATAGCAATTGACATTCCACAAAGATCTGCATCAAAAATTTGGATGCCATGCCTACCCATAACGCCCCCAGCCCCCCCCCCCCTTTCTCACTTTTTACAAACTTCGAGCTAGAGTCATCAAATTTGGTATGAAGATAGCAATTGACATTCCTCATGGATCGGCAGCAAAAATTTGAATGCCACGCCCACCCATACCGCCCCAAGCCCCATAGCCCTCCTAACCCCACCTTATACAAACTTTGAGCTAGAGTCACCAAATTTGGTATGAAGGTAGCATTTGACATTCCACAAGGATCTGCAGCAAAAATTTGGATGCCACGCCCAACCATACCGCCCCCAGCCCCCCTTTCCCCACTTTATACAAACTTTGAGCTAGAGTCACCAAATTTGGTATGAAGGTAGCATTTGACATTCCACAAGGATCTGCAGCAAAAATTTGGATGCCACGCCCAACCATACCGCCCCCAGCCCCCCTTTCCCCACTTTATACAAACTTTGAGCTAGAGTCACCAAATTTGGTATGAAGGTAGCATTTGACATTCCACAAGGATCTGCAGCAAAAATTTGGATGCCACGCCCAACCATACCGCCCCCAGCCCCCCTTTCCCCACTTTATACAAACTTCGAGCTAGAGTCAACAAATTCGGTATGAAGATAGCAATTGACATCCCACATAGATCTGCGCAAAAATTTGAATGCCACGCCCAACCATACCGCCCCCAGCCCCCCTTTCCCCACTTTATACAAACTTCGAGCTAGAGTCACCAAATTTGGTATGAAGATAGCAATTGACATCCCACATGGATGGGCATCAAAATTTTTAATACTGGTATCGAGTATACCGCAGTCGGTTGCGTCCGACTGCAACGTTTCCACTTGTTCACTTTATAATTGATTGTTTTAATATATTTTAACTGTCAACCTATATACCTTTCTTATTTTTTAGTGATTATGTTAGATTTTTATATTTCCAAACTCATTGCTTAAACTAAGAAAATTTCGTCACTTATTTCTTATAATTGATGGAAGGTAATATTTTATTTCAATATTCTCCGCATTTTTCTTGCATTTAATAAGGAAGTGCATTGAACTAGCTTAACATTTCGAGATATGAGTCTTACACTGTTTCAAAAGTATGAATACGTTAGGTGTTTTAATTTAAGGGTTAAATATCTACTATTACTGTTCCTTAGTAGTAGGGAATTGCCGGTTCTACCCCAAAGGGATGCCGATAATTTATGACCCCATTAAATTTTATGACCCTTTTATCGCCTTGTGTTTTGACCCTTTTCTTTTGATCCCTACAATATGATAATTTATGACCCTTTTTTTCCCATGAGTAATGTTAATGTTAATGTTAGAATCAAGTATGCTACTGTTTTAAATACATTGCTCTGCACACGTACATTGTTATTGTCAACAGCAACAACAACAACCTTCACGGGGGTTATGTGTGCAAGGATGGGAATTTTATTTAGCAGCGGCAGCAGCAGCAAGCTCAACTCATTGTTTTTAAACAAGAGTATTGATACTTGTACATTTATATTATAAAGAGTAAGAGGGAGATGGTGTAAGAGGGGGAAAGGATAGATTGGGAAAGTGTTAGAGGGAGAAGGTGTTAGAGGAGGAAAGAGTTAGAGGGGGAAAGTGTTAGAAAGAGACTGTGTGTAAGAGGGGGAAAGATTTAGAGAGGGAAAGTGTTAGAGGGAGGAAGACTTTGAGACAAGTTAGTGCATGCTTGAAGTGTGCTAGTCAAAGGTCAAGTTATAGATATCACCGTCCGTGAGGATCAGTGAGCAAAGTACATTGCCTATGAAACTTTTAAGTGCTAGATTCAAGTGTGCAAAGGTTTCTTAGCTAGAAGCTAGTAGATAAGAGAGAGAGAGAGAGTCAACTGTGCGCAGGTTTCTTAGCTACGAATAAGTAGATAAGAGAGAGTCGAGAGGGCGCCTGTTTGACGTGCGTTGCCTTCCACACCTGCAAGCAAAACATAAGCAATGAATGTTTATGGTTGTGAAAACCAGTGATCAAAGGATAAAAGGATTGAGACAAGATTGTGCTTGTTTGAAGTACGCTAGTCAAAGGGCAGTACATTCGTAGGCCGCATTGTTATGATCAAAAGCAACACCAACAACAATAAGAACAACAACATTCGTGAGTGTTATGTAAGCAAGGGATGGACATTTTTTTTAGCGGCAGCAGCAGCATGATCAACACATTGTTTGTTTTTAAACAAGAGTATTGAGACTTGCAGATTTAGTTTGAAATATTATAGGGGGAAGTTGTAAGAGGAGGAAAGTGTTAGAGGGAGAAAGAGAGAGTTAGTATTAGAGAGAGTAAGTGTTAGAGGGGGAAAGTGTTATAGGGGATAGTGATCCTGCTTATATTATTATATTAAAACACGCTCCCTTATGCGATTCTGTACACGAGCGTCTATGAAATGCAGGTGGTATGTTAATTGATTGTCCCTCCTTCTAACGCACATCCAACTTGTTCGCTACTAACGTTTCTAACCTTTATTTGCATATATCTGTTTTGATTATTGCACTGATTTCTGTTACTTTTATAGAGCTAATAAGTATAATTTTTTAATAAAGCAATGAACATTTTTTAAATTGGCGTACTTTGTTAAGAATCTATCAAATTATGTTTTCTTTATGGGTATGTTTTAATTTCATTTCATATTTTTTTTTTTTAGATTTTTGCAGTATGTTGAATTTGAGATTTATACTAAGCTTGTTCCGTTGAGTGATTTAGCAAACACAAACACCAAACATTAAGATTAATTTAATATAGTTATAGCCGGTAGAACACACAAGTCATACTCCATGATTTTGATTCGGCTTTATAAAAATATTTTTTTAAGTCAATATTATAAGCCTAAGTTCTAGTACTCACTATATACATATCTAAAAATGCTTTTATGTATGTCATTATTTTGAAAGCATAAATAAGTTCGTGTAGATGTAGTAAGTAATGTCGAACGAGGTGGCTTGCGCCCTCGGCACTGCGACCCAAGGACTATGTTCGTGTAGATATAAATCTGTTTTAACAAATATTTTGATCTTAATATTTATACTTCATCGTTTATTGAGATTATTGTTATTATTATTTTTTTTAATCCCCATGTATTGGATTCCGTTCTATCTCAGTAATAATTTATTTTGCTTATACATTCTTTAAATTCCTTAAGGTAATCTTTTAGGCTTATCAAATAATCTTTTCCTTAACTTTCCCTCTGATCGCTTTAAGATTTTCATCAAATGACACTTTTCATATTTAAGATATCCGTCAAACTATTTCTTATACTCAACTAAAATTATTTCATCAAACTCACATATCAAATCAATTTCTAAAATAAAGAAAATGAGAACAGTAAGATGTTCTTAGCAGCTTGATTTTTTTTTTTTTTTTTAAACGGGTTTTGCCAACTCTTTCTCAGTATGCTACCTACGATAAAAATGTATAAAGAATGTGTTTTGTACTCATTTACTAACTTCAAAAATTCTTCTATTGACGTTGTATGATACCCTATCTTAATTTGTGTTTATTTAATCGTTTTCTTCAACTTAGTATTCTACTGATTTTTAAACATTTTATGTTATGTAGTTAGCTATTTTGACTAGGCTTTACGCTTAAAACGAGATAGATTGTATTATTGTCCTTAACAAGTTAACTTAATTTTAACAGGGAAATAGATCGGACATTGATTTTTCACTTTATAATTGATTGCTTTAATATATTTTAACTGTCATGTTATGTTAGATTTTTATATATATCCAAACTCATTGCTTAAACTAAGAAAATTTCGTTACTAATTTCTTATAATTGATGGATAGTAATATTTTATTTCATTATTCTCCACATTTTTCTTGCATTTAATAAGGAAGTGCATTGAACTAGCTTAAGATTTCGAGATATGAGTCTTACACTGTTTCAAAAGTATGAATACGTTAGGTGTTTTAATTTAAGGGTTAAGTATCTACTTCTTCTGTTCCCTAACTGTGATACTTGCAGTTTTGTTACATCTCACTTCCATTTTTTTATTTTTTTTTATTTTTATTTATTTATTTATTTTATTTATTTATTTATTTTATTTTTTTTGTATGTGCTTTATTAATTTTAATGAGAACAAAATCTTTTTGTTCTAGATGCCATGCTATTAGGGCGTATTTATTAATCTAATTATTATAATTATTTCTTAAGGAGACTTATTTTCTTTAATGCTAAAAGCTTACTGTCGCGAAAGGATTTATTTTTCTTGATCTGAGTTATTTATTTAACTCATGAAACCATTGTATTGTGTTTTATTCTTCTTGAACCTTTGCATTAATCTTGAATTTGGATGGCAAAATAAGGTTGTGATGTACTAAAGCTAGAGATGACTTAAAAGTCGGTATTTTGCAAAACAGGCGGTAGAGTACTTAAAATTTTCAATCGTAGTGTGCTTTTAAAATAATGTACGTTAACTATCACCGGTATAAACCATTATAACCACTAGATATTGGTATTTTCTGTTTTTTCTTCCTATGTATTAGTCGTTTTATACACCCTAGCTCTTGATCCTGGTTTTTATACCCTTAACCCATAAAATGGGTAAATAAGAATATAATGGTTTTATGCAAAAGCATGTAAAAGGCAGAAGGAAGCATCTCCGACCCCATAAAGTATATATATTCTTGATCAGCATCAATAGCCGAGACGATATAGCCATGTCCGTCTGTCCGTCCGTCTGTCCGTCTGTCTGTCTGTATGAACGCGTGGATCTCAGAGACTACAAGAGCTAGAGACTTCAGATTTTGGATATAAGTTCTCCTATACCATAAGCAAAACAAGTTTGCTTCAAATTATCGATAACTATTCTGGTTTCCGATATACACATAATATCGATAACAAAAAATATCGAATTTGGAAAATCTAAAAATGAGGGTTGAAGTAATGGGTAATGATAGAACTTTTCTGACAATTTCGTCCAAATCGGTTGAGAAACACCGGAGATATCGAATTTAATCGATTGAAGCTAAGTCAGTATACCAAAGTCTTACATACATTTAATTTATTTATTGCAACTGGGTTCAGGGTATCTTCTAGTCGGGCTCTCCCGACTAGAGCCTTCTTACTTGTTGAGTTTAGATTAGGGTCTGATTTTATTGTATACTGTTTGTTGAGGAGGCTCCATATAATAAGATTTGATTTAGTAATTGTATGGTAAGATTTTTCTTCTTTTTTGTGGTTGTGTGTATGTTAAACTAATAAAAAGTGCGCGAGCAAGTCATTTACAATAATTTTAACTAGCTTAGGATTCATGGTCCTAAGATCGTTTGGACTTCATCGTAAGAAGTTTTTCTAGGCTATATTCTATTATGATTCTTGTGGGTTATAATTCGTACATTGAAAGAGCGAGATAAAGTTGTTCTTGTTTAGGACCACAATCTAATTTCTTGGTCCATTTTCCTTGGCATATAATACGGCAGGGAGTCAGATTGAAGAGTAGTATGTCATTCCGTTCTAGTAATATTTGTATATTGTTTTTATTATTTTGTTATTTAATTTTAATTTTATTCTTTTATGTTATTTTCACGCTTAAGGAGCATCAGATCTTGTCGTTTTAAAGAGTTTACTATTTGACGCTTTTAAGAACAATTTGCTTGCCTGAGCTTGGTAGGTCATACATTAAAAACAAATAGTGGAAAGACGGAACTATCTTATAGAATTTCTTCAACATTATTAGTTGGTTCTTTCCCAATCGCTTTTTATCACGCATTTTGAGATTATAGAGGAAAGTGCTGCATGTTCCCGATTGATAGCTGATTATTGTTGTTAATTATAATTTTTGTTTATTTATTTCTTTTGCATCTCATACGAAAAGTATGAAAAGTGGGAAAAAATGTCATATTTAGAAATTTTCAAAAAATCATTAAAAAAAATGGAAAGAGATTTTTGAAAATTTTCTTTTTCAGACACTATTAAAATTGTTCGAAGTAACTTTTTGCATCAAACAATTTTTTGTTTAAGCCAGGGGAAAAAAGTTTAAGAAGTAGACTTTTACAAGAATTGAAAATTTTCAAAGGGTACTTAATGGGTTAAGAACAGTACTTTATCATTCAAACGGAAATTTAATGACCTTTCCATTGATTCCATACTTTGACCATACATTCCATAAAACATTGCGTATGCCTCAAAAAACGTGTCGTACGAATTAATAGTGGTCAGGCTCGTACAGTATTTTTCCTTATGTTTCTTTTTTTTTTGCGCTCCACTTCTATACTTACTTTAATAATTTATCATATGTTTCCTACAATTTATATTAAATCGCCCTTTAATTGACAAAAACTGGGCTGTTTAAAACGGAAGGCAATTAATCTATAAAACTGACGGAACGGAATAGTTGTGATTATTTTTGATTTAAAAATAAAAGTAGGCTGTTATACGGGTACTTAAAATATTTACCTATATTAAATTAAAATTTGAATTGATTTTTAATAAACCGGCTTTTTTCGAAAATGTAGTTTTTTTAAGGACATATTAAGCTCATATCATATTTATTTAGATTTTCACATTTAGGTAACATCAGTTAAACTCCCTCAACATCCGATAGTGAGCTGTCGTTTACAGACAGTAAAGTAAACGGGGATGCCGCTATATCGTTTCTCATAATCACAATTTAGCTGCCCGACGATGAAAATTAGTTCCCTTACGATTTGAGTACTGTCACTGTTTACAGCAGCCTGGCATTCTGAAGAGACTTAATCGCTCACCATCATCACTTGACACCCCATCCCCCTCCCCCAACCAACCCATACACGAAGAGATCCTCACCTGGACCATCACTCGTACACACATAATTAACTTTTACCTAGATAAGGTACGGTTTGCGTGTAGCCTTCCTATTTGAATAGTACAGTTACACTCTGTACCGATTTTGAGTCCCCTGATTTATATTATTTCCAGCTACTTTCCAAGGCTCACACCTTAAATTTTTAACACACCAGCCCACAAAACATATTATCTCTATATATAAAAGAGTTTGTCCTAAGTGATTGTTGACATTGCCACAGCCTAAACGAAAAGAGCTAGAAGGCTGAAATTTTCACACAATATTTTATGCAGGTTGAAAGTGAGCACTAAGAAGGGAATTTTTATTTGGACAACTCCTTCAAGTACCTCCCATACGATTTGGAGCACTTTTTACCCATTTAAAAAATCAAATTACAATTACAACAATTACCCATTCCACTACTGTCGCCAGATTGTCGGACAAGCTGAGAGCTCGATCGCGAGCGAGAATACAAAAACAAAACAATGGGCGATGACGCCTTTGAGTCCCGCAAGCAAAGTATCATAAAAAAAAGGTTCGTACACTTGCAAGAAGCGTTTGTTGTTGTTGTTGTTGTTGTTGGGCCCACACTGCTACTTTTTGTTGGTGTGATTGATTTAAAAAAACAAAAACAACAAAACAAAACTTGGTGCGTCTAAAAAAATTACCCACACCAGAAAATTTTTTTTGGGGGTGGATTTGCCTACTTGTTTCTTATATAACTTAGACAAAACTAACTAACATTATTAATATGTTATTGATATGCAATTGCGAACAAGCATAGGGCGTTGACATAAGTGCGCGTGTTGCTCTTAAGATAATCAGGTAATTATAAATCTCGCTCCGATCATGTTCCTTTGATGTTGCTCATTTACGTTCACTCTCTATTTTATGTGCGCGCTTTGCATGTCAATCAAAAAGTTTAATAACCCTAACTCCTCCGCACACACTAAATTAAAGCTAAAGGAAATATGCAATTCACTTAACTGCAGCCTCTTAGATATGTTTTGCATTGATTCAGTGCGTGCGAAGAAGGTAGCGTTACTACACTCTTTGTTAGACTTGCAGAGCGCGCGCATACATTGTAAATGCATGCATACATTGTTGACTTCTGAAGCAAGCTAAAAGAAAGCAAAAAATGTTCACCAAATATATACCGTGCAAAAACAAACACACTAACAAATAGAAACTTAAGAAAATGTAATCTACATCAGCAGCAGTAGCATGCATTGCAAATAAAATCTTACAAAATTGATTGACTGAACTTCCCGCATATACATATAATATATACATACATATAATTGGGTCAGAAATACTTACATCTACCTGTTACATACATTTGCACAAAAGCAATATACCCTATGGTCTGTAGATCAAATGGTCATTCGCCAAGCAATAGCGTTCTGTGTACACATCGAGAATAGGCAAATTCAAAGAAAATACAAGCTAAACACTTGCAAGTTGCTTCGAAATACAAAGCACAAAATTTTAATACCCTATGTTTTAAAATTTCATAACAATTTGTTTTCGGTATTTAACTAACAAAATAATTTTATTTTTATACAGATTGTTTTTATCAATTATTTAATGCCAATAAGAAAGGTAATATGTATTATGAATAATACATTTTTATATATTGCATTTATTAATTAATAAGTCAATTAAGTATATACCACCCTTTTTTACTAAGCAGCCGCAGCAACAGCAGGAGCAAAAGCATCATAAACGGCGGCAAGCGAATGCAATGCAATGTGCGGTACAACTAATCTTTGTCTCGCACTTCGCTCACTTTGTGAAAAAAAAATCGCGAGTCCGCTATTTCGTCATTTCTCTATCCACCGCTGTTTGTTTACAATGTCTTCGCCGCATTCGATCTCAGCAAGCATAACTTAAGAGAGCGATGTCACGTTAAATGCTCTTTGTGCGAAGTGTTTAAGCGCATGAATATGTGATATTATTGTTTTCTGTAGATGAGATCAATTCACAGAAATAACTGTAACTCTTTCAGCTCTCAGAGAATTTTTAAATTTTTACTTCAGTGTGCCATTTTCGTATTGGCTTATTTCATTTCCAAAAGTGACTGACCATGAATGGTTATAATTATTGGGTTCCGGTGCCACCCCAGCAATATTTTTTGCCGCCGCTTCAGCATCAGCAGCAACAGCTGTTCCAGCCACAGCAGCAGTTCCAGCCACAGCAGCAGTTCCTTCCACAGCAGCAGTTCCAGCCACAGCCGCAGTTCCAGCCACAGCAGCAGCAGTTCCAGCCACAGCAGCAGCAGCAGCCCCAGCAACAGCAGCAGCAGCAGCGCCAGCCAAAACAAAATCATGTCAAGCTGCGCCACCAAAATTTTAAATCGCTGCATAACAAAATTTTTCAATTGAATAAAAAATTAAATTTTATTATTAAAAAACAAAAGAATATAGAAATTCAAAACAAAAAAGCGTTTCAAGCAATGAAATCAGAGCTTGAAAAAAAAATGCCAAGAGGAGGTGCAAAAGCTGCAACATGAGTTGCAAACTTTAAAAATTTCTGAAAAATAAATTTTTTATTATTTATTACCCTTAATTATCATAGTTTATTTTCTTTTGTAGGAACGAGAACTACCTTTTCGTTATCGTTATGTACATATGGTCTTTGTATGAATTTTGTACAAGCAAGGCGCGTACACTTAAGTACGTTTGTATTTATGTGTGTGTGAGTGTGTTTGCATCGATGCGATTATAACTTTTGAGTTGGCTTTTGTAACTTTAGTTGGTTTTCTAATGCACATACAGATGTGTTCATCGACATATGTGTGTTGAACGGAAGGACGGACAGGCAGACGGACATGGCTATATCCACTAGGTTGTTGATGCTGATCAAGAATTTATATACTTTATGGGGTCGGAGATGCTACCTTCTGCCTGTTACATACTTTAGCAAAAAAAAAAATATACCCCTTTTTACCTATTTTAGGGTATAACAAGTGGAAACGTTGCAGTCGGACGCAACCGACTGCGGTATACTCGATACCAGTATTAAAAATTTTGATGCCCATCCATGTGGGATGTCAATTGCTATCTTCATACCAAATTTGGTGACTCTAGCTCGAAGTTTGTATAAAGTGGGGAAAGGGGGGCTGGGGGCGGTATGGTTGGGCGTGGCATTCAAATTTTTGCGCAGATCTATGTGGGATGTCAATTGCTATCTTCATACCGAATTTGTTGACTCTAGCTCGAAGTTTGTATAAAGTGGGGAAAGGGGGGCTGGGGCGGTATGGTTGGGCGTGGCATCCAAATTTTTGCTGCAGATCCTTGTGGAATGTCAAATGCTACCTTCATACCAAATTTGGTGACTCTAGCTCAAAGTTTGTATAAAGTGGGGAAAGGGGGGCTGGGGGCGGTATGGTTGGGCGTGGCATCCAAATTTTTGCTGCAGATCCTTGTGGAATGTCAAATGCTACCTTCATACCAAATTTGGTGACTCTAGCTCAAAGTTTGTATAAAGTGGGGAAAGGGGGGCTGGGGGCGGTATGGTTGGGCGTGGCATCCAAATTTTTGCTGCAGATCCTTGTGGAATGTCAAATGCTACCTTCATACCAAATTTGGTGACTCTAGCTCAAAGTTTGTATAAGGTGGGGTTAGGAGGGCTATGGGGCTTGGGGCGGTATGGGTGGGCGTGGCATTCAAATTTTTGCTGCCGATCCATGAGGAATGTCAATTGCTATCTTCATACCAAATTTGGTGACTCTAGCTCGAAGTTTGTAAAAAGTGAGAAAAGGGGGGGGGGGGGGGCTGGGGGCGTTATGGGTAGGCATGGCATCCAAATTTTTGATGCAGATCTTTGTGGAATGTCAATTGCTATCTTCATACCAAATTTGGTGACTCTAGCTGAAAGTTTGTAAATGGTGGGGAAAGGGGGGCGGAATGGGTGGGCTTGGCTCCAAAACTTTGATGCAGATTTTTGGGGATCGCTACTAGCTATCTTCCCACCAAATTTGGTGGCTCTAGCTCCACAACTCTGGAAGATACACGCATTCCCGTTTTTGACGAAGCGTTGGGGTGGATGGGGGCGGCTAGGGTAGGATCGGTGGGCGTGGCATCCAAACTTTTGATGCAGTTTTTAGGGGGTCATCATCACCTATCTTGGCACCAAATTTGGTGGCTCTAGCTCAAAAACTTTGGGAGATATAGCCATTTCTGATTTCAAAATGCGGGGGGGCTGGGGGCGGAATGGGTGGGCGCGGCTCCAAAACTTTGATGCAGTTTTTTGGGGATCGCTACTAGCTATCTTCCCACCAAATTTGGAAGCTCTAGCTCCACAACTCTGGAAGATACACGCATTCCCGTTTTTGACGAAGCGTTGGGGTGGATGGGAGTAGCTAGGGCAGTGTCGGTGGGCGTGGCATCCAAACTTTTGATGCAGTTTTTAGGGGGTCATCATCACCTATCTTGGCACCAAATTTGGTGGCTATAGCTCAAAACTGAGGGAGATATATGCTTTTTTGACTTTAAAATTCGGGGGGGCTGGGGGCGGAATGGGGGGGCGTGGCTCCAAAATTATTGATGCAGTTTTTTGGGGGTTGCTAGTAGCTATCTTCTTACCAAATTTGGTAGTTCTAGCTGTAAGGATGTGCGAAATATGTGGACTTATCGGTTTTGAGTTATCGAATTTATCGATTTGCCAGCCCCCCAGTTATCGTAGAACCCCCATCTTGACACTTTAATTTACTATCCCATAGATAAAGAGAATTGGAAAGTTTCAAGTCTCTAGCTTGAAGGGTGTGGAAAAAACTTGCATACATACGGACGGACAGACGGACAGACGGACAGACACCATGACGGACATTGCACAAAACCAATATACTAGTTACCTTCGGTATCGAGTATAAAAATAACTGTGAATGCAAAAAATTTGTTCTTGCGGTTTTTGTCTATCGCTTTCGGCTTATGCACATACGAAATTGGTTTCCTATGTTTCTGTACTATAGACGTGACATCGCTCTCTTTACGAAAACTGCTTGCTGAATTCTAATGCGGGTGCGATTGGCTATAAACAAACCAGTGTGTTTGCGAAAACACAGGCATATTTTTGCAAAGCGCAAAGCAATATGCCGATAGCAAAGAGGAATAACGTTGCGTGGTTGCCAGCTGGCAATTGCTGCGTGCCTGTTAAAGTCAAGTTTCAAACAGTTACATTTTTGTCTGTTTGCCTGTTTGTTAGCAAAATTAATATTTTTGGATTGTCTGTTTGTGGGTCAGGGGGCGGAGAGCAAGCGTCTTTAAAAAATACATTATTATTATTAGTATACGTTTATACTTCTGCCGGGGCCGCCAATTTTGTAAATATGCATTAGTATTGTATGCGTGTGCGTTGAACACATTTCTTGCTGAAAGATTTTTGACATTTATGATTTTTGATGCCCAGAATTTGCAATAATGTTGACTAAGAGATACACTAATCCTTTAACATTATTTGTTCATATATGGCACATCGACTCGCCTAATGATAATGAACAAGAATACCTATATAATTTGGTCAGAAATCATCTACCTGTTACATACATTTGCACAAAAGCAATATACCCTCTGGTCTGTAGATCAAATGGTCATTCGCCAAGCAATAGCGTTCTGTGTACACATCGAGAATAGGCAAATTCAAAGAAAATACAAGCTAAACACTTGCAAGTTGCTTCGAAATACAAAGCACAAAATTTTAATACCCTATGTTTTAAAATTTCATAAACAGCCATTGCTAACAATTTGTTTTCGGTATTTAATTAACAAAATAATTTTGTTTTTATACAGATTGTTTTTATCAATTATTTAATGCCAATAAGAAAGGTAATATGTATTATGAATAATACATTTTTATATATTGCATTTATTAATTAATAAGTCAATTAAGTATATACCTACCCTTTTTTACTAAGCAGCCGCAGCAACAGCAGGAGCAAAAGCATCATAATCGGCAGCAAGCGAATGCAATGCAAAGTGCGGTACAACTAATCTTTGTCTCGCACTTCGCACACTTTGCGAAAAAAAAAAATTCGCGACTCCGTTATTTCGTCATTTCTCTATCAGCTGTTTGTTTTTAAATGCTCTTTGTGCGCACGCTCTGCATGTCAAACATAAATCCTAATATCCCTTCCTCCTCCGCACTCTCTAAGCTAAGTTAAGCATAACTAAGAGTTTGCATTTAAGGGAATGACATTGCCTAATTTGTACCACCTACACCTAGCTCTTACGTACAAGCGTTGTGTGTAAGATCTCGGTGTGTGTTGTGTAGAGGAATAACTGTAATACTCTTTCCCACTTTATGTTTTTACATACAATGGTTAGGGAATTGGTTATGCATTTTAGTTTATATTTATTTTGAAGATAGAAAGTTACGTTTCGTTTCAGTTCATTTTTAAATATAGTTTGTATTAAAGGATAACATCGAAAGTTACTTTTTGGATCAGTGAGTTATTTATTTTTCTGATTTTCGTATTAATTATATACAATTAATATAAAATACGTATTTTAATGATAAGTTATAAAAAATATTTAATTTAGAACATTAACGATCAACGCATTTTAATTTCTTTTGTGGTTTTTTAAACACAAGAAAAATAAGTCGATTTTAGACTTAATAATTGAAGCAACATTATATATAGTTGTCTTCTATTTTGCATATTATATAATAGTTATATAGACGCTGCTTAAGTGCATTTAAAAATCAAATAAAACTAAGCAGTCTGAATATTCTTTTAAAATAATATAAGTTGGCATATTCAATTTTATTGAACTCTATACTTTGTATAGACGCTGTAACCTTGTTCAGTGAAGTCAATTTTTGACTTATTTTGAAGTATTTATTTATTTATAATACTTACTTTAAATTAAGTTGTTAATTTGTTTTGTTGTTTTTTTTTCAACAAAATTAATAAGTCGATTTTATACTTAATATTTGAAGCAACATTATATATAGTTGTCTTCTATTTTGCATATTATATAATAGTTATATAGACGCTGCTTAAGTGCATTTAAAAATCAAATAAAACTAAGCAGTCTGAATATTCTTTTAAAATAATATAAGTTGGCATATTCAATTTTATTGAACTCTATACTTTGTATAGACGCTGTAACGTTGTTCAGTGAAGTCAATTTTTGACTTATTTTGAAGTATTTATTTATTTATAATACTTACTTTAAATTAAGTTGTTAATTTGTTTTGTTGTTTTTTTTTTTTAAACAAAAATAATAAGTCGATTTTAGACTTAATAATTGAAGCAACATTATATATAGTTGTCTTCTATTTTGCATATTATGTAATAGTTATATAGACGCTGCTTAAGTGCATTTAAAAATCAAATAAAACTAAGCAGTCTGAATATTCTATTAAAATAATATAAGTTGACATATTCAATTTTATTGAATTTTATACTTACCTATAGACACTGTAACGTTGTAACAATCGTTTTACAGTGAAGTCAATTGTCTCACAGCCAAATTAAAAGATGTCTATTGCCAAATTAAAAGATGTCTATTGAAACTTAAGATATAAGTGGTGTGTTGGTGCCGCATTCAGTTGTTCGCATATTTGGTGATGGCGCCTGCCTTTTTAGATCTATTTCCTACCTTTTATATGGTAGGCAAGGCTTCCATGGCACCATACGCCAACATATTGTAACCCATGTCGTTACCAACTGGGAAACTTTTGCTTGCTTCAGCATGAACATAAATGGAGAGTGTTATAGCTCTTCTGAACAATATGAGTGCACTATGTCAAATTCATATACTTATGGTACTGCATGTGAGCTCCAAGCAGCAGCAGAAATTTATGCTGTAAATTTTCAAGTTTTTCTAAATGGAAACTTTTTTTGGGGGGGGTAAATTTAATGTATTGGACCAAAAACACAGTTAGTTTTTATTACAACACAGTGATCTTCATTAGTTAATTCGGCAAGCCTGGTTGACTTCAGGCGTAGTTGTAGGTCTTGTGGATTAGGTTGACTTCCTTTGGATCGTCACCAGGCTATTGTATTAGGTTTCCAAATGACCTGCGCTTAAGTCTTCTAACGACTCTTCTCCCCGCAAGCTCTCTAGCCAGCCGGCTTCGGTGCCGCTGCAAACGTGCGTTGTATCTGATGGAATAAGCTCCAACTTGGCTGTCTATGGTAGTCAATCTGAGGTCATTGTGCAAGGTTGAATTTCGTACGTACCAGGCAGCACCAGTTATTCGACGCAAAGCCAAATTCTGGAGTGTCTGGATACGTCGTCGACTTGTCCGACACGCAATGCCCCAAATCTGTATACCATATCTCCAAGTCGGAGCAACCAAAGTGTTGTACACTGCCCGTTTGCAGCGCAGCGGCAAGACGCTATTGGCGTTTATCATCCAATTAACTTTTGACAGCTTGCACCGACATTGCTTAAGGAGCCCATCAAAGTGAGAGCGAAAACAGAGCCTTTTGTCCAATGTGATCCCCAGGTATCGAGCATGATTTTCAGGCTGCAAGGGACTCCCATCAAGCCAGACTGCCGGTGCTTCTCCACGTCTCAGTGTAAAGTTGACAGCTTGGCTCTTCGAGGCGTTGAGCTTGATGTTCCACCTGCGAGCCCAGCTCTCAAGGATGTGGATATACTCCTGGGCTCCGTCAGCAGCCTCGTACTCGCAAGAGGCAGAGTGGAATACTGCCACGTCGTCAGCAAATGTGACAATGAGAAAATTACCTGGTGAGGCGAGGTCTCAAGATCATCAGGAGTGGGTATGTCCGCCGTGTACAGGTTGTATAGAAAAGGGCCCAGTACGCTGCCTTGCGGAACGCCCGCCTTCATTTCCCGCGTGGTAGAGATCGCAGCCCTCACTTTGACTTCAAACCTGCGTTCCGTTAGGTATGAACGCATTAGCATGAAATAGGGAGCTGGGAGGCGCGTTTTTATTTTTTGAAGCAGACCTCTAATTCAGACGCGGTCGAACGCCTGCTGGACATCCACAAAAATACCATAGCAATAGCTCTTGTCATCGAATGCCTTAAGTATGTGGTTAACCACTCTGTGAACCTGTTCAATTGCACCATGCCCTCTCCTGAACCCAAATTGGTGGTCAGGAAGAATGTTCATATTATCCATAAGCCTAACAAGCCGTGCAGCAATAAGCCTCTCCCAAACCTTAGACAGAGATGGCAAGAGGCTGATCGGTCGATATGACTCAGGGTCATCCTCCGGCTTACCCGACTTATGAATCATGTGGATCCTTGCTAACTTCCACTGGGCAGGAAAGTGCTGGGTTCTTAGTATAGCGTTGAAAATCAACGTTATAAAGAGAAGCGCTCGAATTGGCAGGGCCCTCAGGGTGGTGTGGCAAATACCGTCATGGCCAGGAGCCTTAGAACTAGGAAGGATATTAATAGCTTCCTTGACCTCCTCCACTCTGATGGGGTTGATGGGCAAAGACATCTGCAGAGGAGTCTCCAGTGCTTGGGCGGTCTCATTAAGGCTATTCTGATCAGCTAGGTCAAGCGGCGTAAAGCGTTCTTCAAGGTGACTTGCAAACGTCTCAGCTTGCTCGTCGTCAGTTTGGCAGTGCCCGTTTCCAGGACAGCGAAGCGGTACAGCTCTCCAAGGTTGGCGCTTTAGGCTACGTGTGGCACGCCACAGAGAGTAACCAGCATCACATGTGTAATCCATACTCTCTAACCTTCTAGTAAAAGTTTCACTTTTAAGCCTGCGTAGTGCCTCCTTAAGCTCCCTCTCAGATCTTCGCCATACTACCTTGTCCTGAGGGCTATGCGTTGTCTGGTATCTGTGTCTGTTTTGCCTCTTGATTCTGAGCAAGTTTGCTATATCCGCTGGGAGTCTGTTTCCAGAATTATCCTGGCGTCTTACCACAGGGGGCGGGGTGGTTTCAGCTGCAGCCGACCGGATCTTGGCGATTAGCAAATCAATGGAATTTTCAACATCCAATCCAGTGTTGATGGTAGTGTTAAGCTCGATACTTTCGCCAATCCGTCTCTGAAACTCCTCAATGTTGGTACGTGCGTTGATGAGCCTTGGTGGTCCACTGACCATTCTTGCACTGCTATCCAAAGTAACTATCAGGGCAAGGTGGTCACTAGGGAGGTCCCAATCATCAGATATGGAAAGAATCTGGTCTGGAATCCCCTGGTAGAAGGAAGGAAGGAGTACCTCTTGCTCCATAAGGGTACCTTGTTGGTGATCCCGTTGCAAGGATCTTTGCTTGTCTACGAGACAGGCTCCCAGCAAGCTGTATGCCTCGTGCATTGCTGCTTCGTCCACCCCACAGCCAATGATGAGCGTTCCAATCTCCACCCACCAAGTACTTGTTACCAGCCGAGTTAAGAATATTATTAAAATCATTAATCAATATCCTCTCATTTGGCCTGCAATAGATAGCTCCAAAAACCACATCTCCAGCATCTGTCGAAACTCTAACCGTTGAATACTGGTAAGCCCGATTAACTAAAGTCAACTGAGGGAAATGTATCAGATTGCTCCGAACGAGTACAGCGCAGCCCCCTGCAGCTGTACGATTATCAACCCAATGTACTGGGTACACCTCGAAGCCAAATATTCTTGGAAATGATAAGCCATTCGTCCTGGTTTCTGACAGGAGGATGACCTAGATGTCATGTTTTAGTACTAGAGCTTCAAGCTCTAGTACTTTACCTGAAATGCCGTTGGCATTCCAGATAAGAACCTTTAGTGGTGAATTCATTTTGACAGCAACGCGGTCATAAGCGTGAGGATTTGCTGTTGCATCCCCAAAACTTGCTGCTGCATATCTGCCATTCTCTCAATAGCTCGAGTCATATCCTTGATGGCAGAAGAGATCTCATCTCCGTTGACTGGCATCTGTTGCTCAACTTGTTGTCGGGTTTGACTCTGTTCTTGCTGCTGCTTCAGGCCGCGTCTAGCCACAGCAGCATATGATTGCCCTCCAACTTGTTCCTTAATGAATGAACTTGGAACGTTTACTGGCTCTGGTTCATGTGTTCTGATTCTCCGGATCTGGTTTGGCAATTTTGGGGTTAGGTTGGCGTTTTTAATGGCCTTAGGAGCTCCCGCTCGCCTTATGTACCCGATGAAAACCGTGCACCCCTTATAATTTGCCGGGTGGCTGCAAGAGCAGTGTACGCATGTAGCTGGCACGTCAGGTGACCTGGTGCATTCAGTAGACCGATGGTTATCGCCGCATTTTACACACCTAGGCTGCTTTGTGCAGTATTTGGCTGTGTGTCCATACTCCTGACATCTGTGGCATTGCACAACTTCATGACTTCTACGAGAAGTCTCAATTTTAACCACCTGTTTGCACATTTTCCTAATAGCAAGAACCCCCTTGTTATTAGGCGCTGGTTCTATATTAAGAAAGTGTAGGTTCATAGGCTCATTAGAGTCCTTCTTTTTTGGGTTATGTAAGTGGAGAACTGTGTGACCTTTGCTCTTAAGCTCATCAATAATCTCTCGATTAAGCGTAGAGTGATGCAGTCCCTTAATGACAATGCGATAAGGCTTCTCCTCATGGAGTTGGTATGAGTGGAATTCAATTTTGTGCTCGTTAAGCTTGTTCACTATAGCTCTATAGGTGGGCACATCGCTGGCAAGGAGTCGCATGGTTTTACCCATATTGGATTTAATAACCAATCTATTTTCATCCAGAACATTCATTAGAAGTTGCCACACGTCATAGATATTATCAATGTTATTGACTACAATAGGGGGTGGCTTCTTACCAACAGCGGTGGCTATAGGCTGCGCAGATGTTGATGCTCCCAAATCCAAGGGGTCCGCCTGATTTGGTGACTCATCTTCTGAAGATTCATATATCTCAGTAGCGTTCTCGACGTCCATACCGTCGTCATCTTTTTCGGCCAAAAGAGAAAATTTATTGGTCGTGTTTAGTACTACGTCAGCAATGTTATGTTTGCGGCGTGATGCTGGGGGAGAGGTTGTGTAGGGTCCTTTCCGTTTACCGATCTTCTTCGCTTGCGAGACATGCATGCGGGCCGCTGCAGCAGCTGTCTGGTCATCATCATCATCGTGTTCGTGGGAGCTTTTAATGTTCGTAGCGATTGAGCTACTTATCCCTGTCTTAAGCCCAGAGTACTTATTGGTAACTGTCGTCAATTTGCTGACTAACTCAGCCCTCGATGACACATCGGCTGTTGACGTCAGTTGCTTGGCAGATGGGTGTGCAGTAGATGCAGGCACATTGCTCTCTGCATTGGAAGTCTTGCTGTTGGATCCTATCTTCATTGTGATATCATTTAACAACTGAGCCCTAAGGTCCTTTTGAGATATGCCAGCTACCGACATCATCGCTTTTTTAGACTGACTAGATTCTGAGCGCGTAAGAGTTTTATCATCCATACTTGATAGCTTCAGACACTGCACAGTCGATAAACACGGCTGGGTGCCCGATGTGCCCGTTGGGCTGGATATACTGTTTAAACACTTTTTCCTAATGTTCGTGGTTGTATAGCTTTTGCCGACACTGCACGCAACAGCGTCCAAAGTCTGTGAATTGTGCACAGCAACGAGTAATGTTCAGTTTTGACAAATTTATTTATTTTATTTCTGATGTTGCCTGTATTTGTTTCTAAAATTATTTTTTGAGAAAATATTTGATGTTGCCTGCCAGACGAACTGAACAGAATAAATGGAAACTTATATCAATCATTAGGAAATGATATGCATCCTGTGAAAAAATTGCGTTTTTCCGGCGAATTAATGAATGGACATTTTGATGTTTATATTCCTTTAGAGGAAGTATTAACTCAAGATTCTGATACGTCAAGTGAATGTATAACTGAAAATGTTAAAAATCCTGTTAAAAGACGTAGTCGGTTCACCGGCAAAACAGAAAAAAAGGTAAAAAAACGTTCATTAGAAAAAAAAAAAATAGTGATATCAATAGGGGTAAGCGCATAGAAGCATCAAAAAGATATCGTGTTAATAATTCTGATGTTATTAGAGATGTAGTGAGAAGACATCAGGCTAATAATCTTGATGCACGTCAAGAAAGGCGTTTGCATGCATGGAGTGTTAAGGCCATGTCTGGCTTAAACTATGATTTTGAAATAGCTTACAAGTCAGATAAAGTTACTCAACTTGGTAGTTTGAATTTGATATGCAAACATTGTAATGCTTTAAAATGGAAAAATGAGCCTTTGGATATCTGTTGCAAGGCAGGAAAAGTTAAACTTTCACAAAATGAAAGTTTGCCTGATCCACTTAAAAGCTTAATAATTGGTGGACATCCAAATCATGATCATTTCATTGATCGTATAAGAAGGTATAACAGCTGCTTTCAAATGACTTCTTTTGGAAGTGCAAAAATTATAAATGAAAGTTGGTCAACCTTTAAAGTCCAAGGACAAGTGTATCACCTAATTGGTAGTGTCCGACCTTTGCCAAATGAAGAAATGCAGTTTCTTCAAATTTATTTTGTTGGTGATGATGAAAAGGATGCTCAACTACGTTGCAAAAATATTTCAAATGTTGATTTAATCGTAGTAAAGGATCTTTAATGTATGTTTCATGATCATAATCGTTATGTTAATGATCTCAAATGGCTCTCAATAAAATACCAACAAGTACTAAAGACTATAAACTGATTATACATGCTGATCGAACACCCGCTGGAGCTCACAATGCTTTACAATGCTTTACAATGCACCTCAATCAAGTGAAGTAGCTTTAGTTATTGTTGGTCAGCAATTTGAAAAGCGCGATATTACTATTGAATAATAATAATAATAAATTACATCGTATAAGTGAAGTGCATCGATCATACGATGCCTTACAGTACCCTTTGCTATTTCCTTATGGCGAAGATGGCTATTCAGTGGATATACCACAATGGAATCTATTATTAAAAAAGGAGGAACCAAAAAAAAAGATATGTGCGTTAAGCTTTTACAGATATAAAATAATGATTCTTCAATCTGAGATAAATTGTCGTTCCCTTTTTAGTCAGATTTTGGTTGATATGTATGCTAAAATTGAAACAGAAAGGTTAAATTATATTCGCTATATAATATATATACATCTACAAGATGCAATAGGCCAACAAGATGTTGACACAGCTCAACTTGGTCAGATGGTAATTTTACCATCTTCTTTTACAAGCTCTGCACGATATATGCATAAAAAGACTCAAGATGCTATGACATATGTTCGCCGTTATGGGCGACCAGATCTTTTCATAACATTCACATGCAATCCACAATGGTATGACATAAAAAGTGATTTATTACCGGGTCAAAAACCGCATGATCGTCACGATATTATAGCTCGAGTTTTTCATTTAAAAGTTAAAGCTTTAATGTCACTGTTGACGAAAGGTTATATGTTTGGAAGCGTGCAATGTTTCATATACTCTGTGGAATGGCAAAAGCGGGGCTTACCACATGTATATCAGTCGTTATCGATATCGAAGTCAGCAGACGCTTTTATTTTGAGCTCCGTGTTTTTTTTTCGCTTTATCTTGCCTAAAAAGTTGTTTTTAAAAAACAGAAAGGAACATTTAGTTGTGATTTACACAGTGGCATATTATCTGATTAAAAGTTGTGCTAAATCAATACACAATTAACGAAAACAATTATTTAAACTCTGCTTGACGCGGGAAACATAAATTACAATAACAAACAATTAAAGAAACAAACAAGAATTTTGGTAGCGAATGTGAGCACAAAACACAAAGTAAAAGCTCACTCTAACAAAAACATACACACTCAGTGACTTCGTCGCAAACATATAAAAACCCATCAAACGAACTCAATGGCACCGGTACAAAAGAGACTGCGTGAAAACTCAATTGGAGAGATTAAGCAGACCAAGGCGCCAGACATGGGATCTATTTTGCAGCTCATCGACCAGCGTCTTCAGGAGCATGCTGATATGATAGCTCGAGAAATGAGTGAATCTGAAGCGCGCATACTCTCTGTGCTTCATGAGCGGCTAGACGGCATGAGTGCAGAAATGCAGAAAATGAGTGAGCGTGTTGAAAAACTGGAGAGAGATGCGGCTGCGTTGGACTCGCTAAAGGCACAGGTGGGCTTGCTTGAGTCAAAATGTTGACACTTGCAACAGCAGAAGTGGCGAATGACCTCCGCATGCATGGGGTCCCGTTCTGTGAGGGGGAGTCACTCAAAACTGTTTTCAACACCTTATGATTTTCTTTGGGACTGACACCGGCACCGAGACTTAAAGACATTTTTAGGGTCAAACAGGCAAAAAATTTAAACACAGTTGTCGACCCTGCAATAATTATTAAATTTGAAAACGCACGTGATAAGATTGCTCTCATGCGGGCAGCGGGAGAGTATCGGCGGACGGCAAAGCAACTACTAAACTTGCAGTTGTTGGGATTTGACTCGTCCACGCCTTTCTACATCAACGAACAGTTGACAAGAGAGAACCACGCTGTGTTTAAAGAGGCTATGCGGATGAAGCGACAGAAAGTTTTATCTGCCGTTTTCTGCCGACGCTCATGCGTTTATGTAAAGAGATATCAGAGGGCAGAGCCAGTGTGTGTGGAGAGCTTTCAAAAGCTATTACAATTTCAAGCCGAAAGCTCTACAATTTCGGCTAATGCTTCGCCTGAATGAGCGTCAATTTGATTCTGTTTATATGTTTTGCCTTTGTCACAATTTTCGTATATATTCTTATTTTTACTTGTATTTTAATTTAAATTACCCGCCTATTTTATTGTTGTTATTATTGTTGAAACATATTTAGTGTTAAGTATTGTAAAATATTCTGATGTGCCTCACTTCTAAATTCAAACTTTTAAGATGTCTATAACACAGATTAATTCCAGAGCGAGCAGCCATGCCATGGTTAGAGTTTTATGTAAGCAGTCTAGCGGTTTAAAAATTTGCCACTTAAATGCTCAAAGCCTTGTTAAGAAGATGGATGAATTTCGTTATATCTTTGTAAATTCTAATGTTGATATTGTCTGTGTCTCTGAAACGTGGTTTGTCCCAGAATTAAGTGACTTGTCTTTTATTTGTGATGGCTTCAATGTTTTTCGTTCTGATCGTGTAAGTCATGCAGGTGGTGTAGCAGTGTACGTAACAAAAGAATTAGGTGTAAGGTTGTATTAACTCATCCCCTTGACAGCCAAATTGAATATTTATTTCTTGATCTTTATGGTGTTAATAAAGATATAAAGATGCTTCTCGGGTGTGTGTATAGGGCAAATAAGAACTTAGATTATTCAGGCATGATTAATTCAATTGAAAACGTATCGGTAAATTATACTGATGTAATTATACTTGGTGACCTAAATAGTAATATGATCCAAGAAGAAAATTTATTATTAGATTTCAACGCACTGGGTCTTAACCTTGTTAACGCATCAACACCAACACATTTTTCACGAACTATTAATACACTACTTGATGTCATTTTTGTAAATGATATGGATAAAGTTATGTTGTATGACCAATTATCAGTACCTGAATTCTCTAAACATGATCTAATTTTTTTATCCTATAACACACAACCTGACTATAGTAACCAGACTATTCAATATAGAGATTTTAAGAATGTAGATAGTAGTATGTTATACAGTGACTGTAGCTCGTGTGATTGGGACCGTATATACTCTCTTCCCTCGGTGGACACCCAGCTAGGCCTGCTACAAAGAAATATAGACTATCTTTACAATAAGCATGTACCGATTAGAACCATAGTCGTTAAGCCGAAGCTAAATCCATGGTTTATTAGTAATATTACAAGTGCAATAAAATACAGGGACATGCTTTATGAGAAATGGAAACGATACAAGACTGCTCATTTGCTTCAACTATTTAAGACTGCTAGGCGTAAGGTTAATGACTTGATTAATAGTGCTAAGCGTAGGTTTTATGGTAGTAAGTTCAATAGAATAAATTCGTCGCAAAAACTATGGAAAGAGCTGAAGAGCGTAGGAATAGGAAAGGGTAAAACTGTGATAAATGACGACTTGGACGTAAATGTTCTTAATCGTAGTTTTGTCAACATTAGTGTCCGTCCAGCTACATGTAATCCGTATGTTAATTCTGTGTCGTTAAATAATTGTTCTGGCTGTTTTAATTTTGTGGGTGTGAGTCAATGTGATGTACTTAATGCAATCCTTAGAATCACGTCAAATGCAAGTGGAAGAGATGGAATTAGTCCAAAGTTTGTAAAAATGTTACTACCATTTATCCTAGGGCACATTACACACATTTTAAATAATGCTATAACCACATCGACATTCCCAGAGATGTGGAAAATTGCGAAAATCACACCCATCCCTAAAAATAAAAATGAATATAGACCTATAGCTATACTACCATTTTTATCCAAAGCCTTTGAAAAATTGTTGGCAACACAAATCTTAACATTCATGGACACAAACAACTTTCTTAGTAACAAACAATCCGGATTTATGAAAAGAAAAGCTGTACAACCGCGGTTTTAAAAATTGTTGAGGACATAAGAAGCCGTATGGACAATAGCGAAGTTACTTTTCTAACGCTTATTGACTTTAGTAAAGCTTTTGACACGGTAAGCCACGAAATTTTGACAACAAAGTTAAGCAAACTTTATAACTTTTCCAATACGGCAGTTAAGCTTATGTCTTCATATCTTTACAATAGAAAACAGGCCGTCGTTGTACAACCCTCCACCTCCGACCTCATAGCAACAACCCGTGGTGTTCCACAGGGATCAATTCTTGGTCCTCTTCTCTTTGCAATTTATGTTAATGATCTTCCAAATGTTTGGTCTATGTGTGAAACTCATATGTACGCTGATGATGTCCAATTATATGTGAGTCGTCCTGTAAGTCAGATAAACCAGTGTGTCATGTTTTGTAATAATGATCTGTTACGTGTATGTCGATGGGCAAGTAACAATGGTCTTTGTTTGAACCCTTCTAAGTGTAAATGTATTGTTATTTATAAGAAAAAACTAAATGTTGGCAATTTAAGTAAACTGTATATTGATAATGTAGAAATAAAGTATGTGGATAAGGCTGATAATCTAGGAATAACAGTTAATAATACACTGACATGGAAAGACCAAGTCAATAAGGCTGTGGGGAAGACTTATGGCGTTCTTCGGCAACTTGCGCTAACACAACCCTGGCTGCCGGTTAAAACAAGAATAACCATCGCCAAAACCATTGTTACCCCCATACTATTTTATGGTATAGAAATATTTGCAAATTGTGATATTGTTAGTCAGCATAAGCTTAAAGTAGCATTTAATAGTATAGCACGTTACGCGTTTGGACTTAATAGGTATGTTCATGTTACATGCTTTGCAAATCGTATTTTTGACTTAGACTTAAGAAACTGGACGAAGTACAACACTTAAATTCTGCTTCAGCAAATAATATACACAAGAACGCCTGATTATTTATATGACAAATTACGCTTTGCGGTATCATTAAGGACCTGTAATGTTGTATGTCCAAGAACTAAGCTTGCGTCCTCCGACAGGCAATTCTTTGTATGGGCTGCCCGACTTTGGAATCAGTTGCCATTTGAAATTAAGACCGTAAGAAGCACATCAGATTTTCGATCTAAGCTAAAATCATACTTACACCAACATATTTGATGAAACATAATAATAATAACAACATTAATTAAGGTTTATAATAGTAATACCTATAGTCAATACGATTAAGATTCTGATTGCAAGTTTTCTACTGATATGTTTAGTTTATAAGTATATTTAATATTTTGTAATCTTAAACAGAAATTTAAAATGTGACTAGTGCATTAATTTATAAGTACTTCTACTTGTAGCACTAGGATTAATAAGCAATAAATCAAATCAAATCAAATCAAATCAATATATTCTTCTTTGGTTAGATAATAAAATAATATACCAAACGCAGATGAGGATCCTTTGTTATTGAACATCGTTAAGTCAATTATGATTCATGGTCCTTGCGGTGCATTTAATAATAAATCGCCATGCATAAAAAATGAAAAATGTACCAAAAGGTTTATTCGACAATTACTTAACCCTCATCCTGCATTTTGGGCAAATTTTGCCCAAACGCGTTTTTAGCTGTACGTATCTGACGTATATTTAGCGATATCGGCATGAAACTTCTTGACAATTATTTATTTTGGTATGTTTAGCAGTGTTGTGAAAATTAATATTGTGGCTCCATTAAGGACTCTCCCACGGAGAAAGTGACAAATCTTGTATTTTGGGCAATTTTTTCCCAATCTAATTTTCCGCTGTTTCCGCAAGCAACGTATAGACCAATGTTCGTCAAGTCTCATACTATCATACAAATACACTGATTGACATACCCAGTATTTTTTTTTAGTGCAGTCTCGTCTGCAAAAATTGTTTGTGTATATTGCATTGCTTATGGGTAGAGCAGTTCATGTATACATAAACTGCTCGTCTTACATAACAGTAACTTTCGTGAACGAGTGAAAACAAATGAGGCAACTGTGCAAATGTTCATAAGGCGTTGATGATTACCGATTTAGACTGTGTGTTTTGTTTTTCAAAGTCAAAAAAAAAAAAATAGTTTTGTTTTACCCTAAGTTTACTCAGGAAAAGAAAAAACAATGCCCAAAAGGATATGTATACAAATATGACTATACATTTCCATAAAGTGCCAATATAAATAAATTTCAATTAGTCGGCGGCGCTTACTCGATGCCAAATAGAAGAGCTGCTGAGCGAATCAGACAGTGAGGCTGAAGGGCGTATCCCTGACCATGAAAGCTCTCTCTCGAAATCTCATCAGATGAACGATCAGTGACATGTGTTGCCATTTCCGAGGGAGAAAGTATTTACTCCGATGAACAACAATTTTATGTTCCAGAGCAAGACCCACCTTCTGGTTTTATTTCTAAGCACAAAAAAACAATGTGGTACGAAAAATGTGGCAGCTCATTGGTTGGTAGGAAAAGGAAAGAAAACATAATTACTACTGCTCCAGGACCAACTCAATATGCCATTGCACGTGTTAGTGATATCAAATCTACATTTGAGTTGATTATGACAAACGAGATGCAAATTATTATTATAAAGATGTCAAATATTGAAGGTATTCACCATATTTTTGAAAACTTTGCACACTACAAACTTTTTTATACATTACTAAATAGGTATAAAAGTTTTTGGAGAAGCTTGGGAGGAAATAAACCATGCTTCCTTGAATGCATAATTTGGATTGCTGCTATTAGCTGGCGTGTATCGCTCTTGTGGTGATGCAATGGAATGTTTATGGGACGATCTGAAAGGAAGACCCATATTCAAAGCAACAATGTCGCTGCGTAGATTCCAAAATATAAGCAGAGCTCTTCGATTTGACAACAAATCAGATAGAGCGGATCGGCGAGCTCGTGATACGCTGGCACCTTTAAGAGTTTTGTGGGACAAATGGGCTCATAATTTGAAGATTATTTATAATCCAAACGAATGCGTGACAGTTGATGAGCAGCTAGTGGCATATTCCTTCGAAGCCAGCGAAATATGGAATTAAAATTTGGACACTGTGCGACTCTAACACCAACTATGCCTGGTCTATGCAAGTGTATCTCGGACGAAATTGTAATTGCATCCCTGAAAAGAACCAAGGCATGCGAGTTGTACAAGAACTTGCAGAAGGACTCAAAGGCCGGAATATAACTTGCGATAACTTTTTCACCTCATACGATCTTGCTGTTGAACTGCTGAAAAAGAAAATGACAATAGTTGGGACTGTCCGTAAAAATAAGTTATTTCTACCTCCAAGTATTTTGGACATGAGAAAAAACCTGTCTTTTACTCAGAGTTCCTTTTTGAACATAAATATAATGTAACGTTAGTAGCTTATGTTCCAAAAAAATATCTGTGCGTATATCTAATAAGCACATTGCACCAAGACGCAAGAATACACGATAACCAGTCAAAGAAACCAGATATAATAGAGTATTATAACCATACAAAGGCTGGCGTGGATACACTTGACCAACTGGTTGCCACATATACTTGCAAGCGGAAGACTAATAGATGGCATGTAGCTCTTTTCCAAATATGATAGATGTTTCTGCATGCAATGCTTTTGTGATTTGGGCAGCAATAAATCCCGAGTGGAACAAATCAAAGCATTTTCGTCGCCGACTCTTTTTGGAAGAACTGGGATTAAAGCTTTTAAAAGAGGAAAAGCAGGAGCGTAAGACACAGCCATATGGCACTGTCGCCAGAAAGCTTACTCACCCGAAAGAAGAGAAAAAAACAAAGAGAGCCCGTTGTCATTTCTGCTAAAACAAGTCTAACAGCACTAGGTTAGGTTAGGTTAGGTTAGAGCGGCCGTGGAAGGCTTAGATAGCCCCCCACACACATAGGCCATGTATTGGCCCGTAGGGGTGCCGCGATTGGACTTAATCCAAAAACCGTTTACCTAGACAATGAGCGTGTCGCACCGCCTTTGAGGGCGTGGTCCCAGCCCGAGGTTTGAATGAAAGACAGGATATTTTTCGGTTTAATATCCGCAAGTTGAGTGAGGCCCGATAGGAAGAAGGACCCTAGATAGCGATTTATTTTTTTGCAGAGTGCCCATTTGGTCAATTGGTAGGAGATTTAGTATATTGTCAAGAGCCTCAGTTGGGGTCGTTCTGAGGGCCCCTGTTGTGATCAGTCCAGCGGCACGCTGTACTTTGCCAAGCTTGTGGACTGATGTCTTCTTAGAAAGCGTTGGCCACCATACTGACACTCCGTACAGTAGGTTGGGCCGAACGATGGCTGTGTACAGCCACAGCGTGACGTGGGGTGCCATTCCCCATATCAGTCCAAGGACTTCTTACATGTGTACAAAGCGACTGAGGCCTTCTTAACCCGTTCTTCGGTGTTAAGATTTCAGTCTAGTTTGCTGTCTAGAGTGAGCCCTAAGTATTTAGCGGATTTGCTGAAGGCAAGTTCCACCCCAATTAAGGTTGGGGGTTTGAGAGGAGGTATCTTATACTTCCTAGTGAAGACGACTAAGTCAGTTTTGGCTGGGTTAAGCCCACGTCCCTTTGAAGTAGCCCATAAGGACAGGGTTCGTAGTGCGGTGGTCATACGCTCACACAAACTTTTCTTACATGTGTACAAAGCGACTGAGGCCTTCTTAACCCGTTCTTCGGTGTTAAGATTTCAGTCTAGTTTGCTGTCTAGAGTGAGCCCTAAGTATTTAGCGGATTTGCTGAAGGCAAGTTCCACCCCAATTAAGGTTGGGGGTTTGAGAGGAGGTATCTTATACTTCCTAGTGAAGACGACTAAGTCAGTTTTGGCTGGGTTAAGCCCACGTCCCTTTGAAGTAGCCCATAAGGACAGGGTTCGTAGTGCGGTGGTCATACGCTCACACAAACTTTGGGGGAACTTACCCGAGAACGCTATAGCGACATCATCCGCGTAGGCTATCACCCGACAGCCCCCTCCCTCTAAGGAGCGCAGCAAGCTGTTAACAGCCACATTCTAGAGGAGAGGGGAGAGAACACCTCCTTGTGGGGTGCCTCTCTTGACGGCCCTGGAAATGGTCGAAGACTCCAGTGTGGCCGTGACGATTCTGCATTTAAGCAGTTGATCAATCAGATCCACAATGCGGTGTCCAACCCCCAGCTCCGACAGAGCCTCGGTGATTGCGCCCGGTACGACATTGTTAAAAGCGCCCTCAATGTGTAGAAAGGCTATAAGGCAGTACTCTTTATGTTGAAGTGCCTTTTCTACTGTCGATATAACCGCGTGGAGCGCTGTTTCAGTAGATTTTCCTTTTTGGTAAGCATGTTGTGCTTGAGAGAAGTGATCGGTCTTGATCGAGTCTCTGATATGAACACTCAGCACCCTTTCTTGTGTGTTTAGTAGAAAGGATGTAAGACTGATTGGATTGATAAGACTTGTAAGATTGATTGGGACTGTATGTGAGGCTTTGCTGGCCTTCGGAATGAAGACGACCTTGGATTCGAGCCATGGCTTGGGGATCGAACCGGTTGTCAGAATATCTGAAAAGATTTTCTGAAGCCAGTTAATGGCAGCATCCCCTGCATATTGCAGTTGGGCTGGAATGATACCATCCAGTCCAGGGGATTTGTAGGGCGAGAAGCTTCTTATGGCCCAAGCGATGATATCCCTAGAGAAAAGGTCGGTGGAGACTTGCTCCTGAATATCTCTTAGGTTAGGGGGTCGAAAACCTGCGACTGAGCATCCGGGAAAGTGGGTCTCCACCAGAAGTTCCAGTGACTCGAGACTGGTCGTTGTCCACGAGTCATAGGGTCCCTTGAGGAAGCCCACGGGCGCTTGTGTGCTGGAGAGAACTTTCCTGAGCCTAGAGGCTTCTGTGGTACTCTCGATTTTGGAGCAGAAATTTTGCCAAGCGGAGCGTTTAGCTTGTCTGAGTGTCTTCTTGTAGGAGGTTAGGCAGGCTTTATAGAGACTCCATGATTGGTCGTCTCCTCTGAACCTTGCTTTGTTAAAGAGCTTTCGCGAAATTTTCCGAAGCTCGCTTATTCGTGGGGACCACCATGGTGGTTTTGCTTTCCCTCTTGGTTTGCTCTGGGGGCATGACATGTTGAGGGCGGACTTGCATGCCTCCGTGAGCTTGTTTGTGAGCAGCTCTGTGAGCTCGGGGGAAGGGGATCCCGCTGGGGGATGCTCTGGAATGAGTCTTGTGAGACATTCTTTGAAAGTGGTCCAGCTCGTACGTCTAACGTTTCTGCACCATTTAAGCTTTGGGGTATCGAGAGAAAACCCTATGTCGATGTACCTATGGTCAGAGAAGGAGTGCTCATCAAGCACTCTCCATCTTGTAAGTCTCTTGGGAAGGGAGGCTGTGGCTAGCGTTAAGTCTAGGACTTCTTCCCTATTCTTTGTAATAAAGGTTGGGTCGTTTCCTATATTACAAATATTCAGACTCGTCGAGAGGATATAATTAAAGAGTAACTCACCTCGTTCATTTATATCCGAGCTGCCCCACTATGGTGGTAAGCGTTGGCGTCGCATCCTATGATAAGCTCGGTGTTAGTCGCTTCGCAGTCATCGATTAGCACACGTAGCAGTTGATGAGGGGGGGGGGGCCTTGATGGTCGTGGGCCATGTAGTTTGAGCTGAGCCTGATATGACCTTACTCCAACTCGACACACGCAGCAGTGTTGTCGCCGTTGCTAAAATTAGGGAGCAGAACAATGACTTTACCTTCGTTGCGGGCTACAATTAGCTTGTAGTCCTTAGTCCCCAGTCCAGAAACCTTGCCACAGCAGACCCAAGGTTCCTGAATGAGGACAACATCTACTCCGCATTTGCTTATGTGGAGCAGCAGAGCGGCTGCAGCCGCCTTACAGTGGTGGAGGTTTATCTGAAGAAGTCTCAGAGACATATTCAAGCTGCGACTTCACCACTGTCAGATTAGCCTCTTCGTCAGTGTCTACGTCGAGGTTTATCATGTTGGCCATGTCTTTGGCCAGATCAGAGTCTTCTGGTAGGTGGTCGTCACCTGCACTGGCTACAGCCACCGCTTTCTGTGACTGGGTTGATTGCACAATGGGCTGTAGTGCTGCCTGAAGTGGCCTCAGCCGTTTGCTGCTCACCTGGAGCTTCTGGCGCCACAGGTGCGTCCTCTTGAGCCAGAGGCTTGCTAGCCGCGTCCGAACGGTAGACCCGAATTACTATCATCTGTCGAGGACCCCAATGAGAACCTTCTCCTTAGCGGCTTCGGCGAAGGACCGAGTGAGTGGCTGTGGCCGCGGGGGTGGCCTGATCCGCTTGGCTTGCGGGGCCGTCTCCTCAACGGAGCGTTGGCGCTTCTGCTTGGCTTTAGCAGATGCGGCAGGGATTGCAGGCTTGAAATCCGGAAGGATTTTCTTAGCCCACTCGACCAGGTTGACCCCGTCGGGGGATGAGGGCTGGGCGGTCAGGCTTTCTTGTAGAATTTCTGCCGCGCGCCACCGGTCCTGAATGGATGGTTTACTTGCCGCTGTGGTAGCGGACCCCAAGGTTGTTGCCTGCGACACGGACCGGGAAGCTGGTGTTACAGACTAATGCTGCAACCTCCGAGCCCCAGGAGCCGCTCCAGGTCGACGTCCGGGGTGTGAGGACGAATACACATGTGCCGCTGGCGGCGTTGCGAGCACCTGCTGGCGTACCAGGCGTCGGAAAACGGTTGCTAGCACCTGTAGAGGGATTGGCGTTTCCCCCGGTTTATTAAGTGATCCGGACACTGGATTTTTGTTATTTAAACTTGAGCTCATTTTATTCCCACAAGTAGACGGGAAAGGAAAGTCACCCGCGACATAGCCCGTGTGACGCGGGAAGCCTATTTAAACTGGAGGTCGGCAGGTATCCAGAGTTCGCAAAGTAACGACCGAGCACCCCCTCGGCACAATGCTGTTCCACCTTGGACTGGGGTAATTTAATAGAGTTTTCTTCTCTCGCCCGACTACCATTCGTCAGCACCCTTGGCAGAGACATGACCGTACCAAGGACCTGCTTCCAGCCGCCCTCGCGTGGAGAGTATAGTCGCACTTCCAGTTGTGAGCCGCAAGGACGGCACGCACTGCACGGTCGCGCATTCAAATTGGGGGTATGAATGCGTTTCCCCGCAGCACGCGTTCTTCCCCTTGTTGCTCCAATTGGCTGACGGCCCTAACAGCACTAAATACAACACAAAATGCAAGAGCTTTAACTTTTTCGTGTGCAAAAATCATTCTATTACAGAAATAATATGCAATGCCTGCAACAAAATGTAATATAACTAAAAAAAATTATATTGGGCAAAATTGGCCCAAAATACAATATTCGTTGCTATTTTTTTTTTTACTGGATGAGGGTTAAGGAAACTGTGACTGGAAAAGATTGTTACCCTCTATATCGTAGAAGAGCGATAGAAGATGGTGGTAATGCAATTAATATAAATGATAATTGCATAGATAATCGTTGGGTTGTGCCTTATAACTGTGTACTATGGAGAACACTTGAAGCTCACATAAATGTTGAGTATTGTAGTTCTGTAAAGTCTATTAAATACATTTGTAAATTGTGAGGAGCCATATGCACGTATAGCGCCTCACAACAGGCGATTGCATTTATAGCCGCAGCCGGACCTGAGTTGCGGCGAATTTGCATGCTGTCTCGCTCTGACACAGGATGTCAGCGCTAAGGTACGTGTTTGACACATGGGAGCCACAAAAACACGTACCGTAAAAGTCGTGGCAAAGTGCCGTTGGTGTGCGAGCGGTGCACCCACGAGATCTAGTGATCACCGTCACACCAACGACAGGCGTGATCAGCAACGAGGAACCGTTGTTGCTAGGCAAATCCTACTGGAACGATCACGCCACCTTTGCCCTTGGCGCGACATTGGCAGCGCTGACAGGCCCCGGTCCAGCGAGACAGCAGAAGAGTATAAAAGGAGCCGCCTTGGACAGAGCGGCGAGTTAATCGAGTACAAGTTAATCGAGTACGAGTCAGTTGAGTGCAAGAGTGCGAAGTACGGAGTCAATAAGAAATAAGTGAAAATCAGTGCGAAACATAAAGAAATCCTACGCGAAAGGATTATTTAAGAATTTAAAGGATCCATATCGCAATAAGGACAAAGCAGATCGTGTCCTTCGCGACTAACAAACAATTTACTGAGGAATCGATACGCGAAATTTAACAAGTTCTTGTGGCGCGTTGCATTTGCAAAGCAACCTCAAATTAAAGCCAAGTATCAGACAAGTGAGCCTGGCGAAGGACAGGTGAAGCTAAAGCCAGAGCCGGAGAGTAGGCGGCATTATTGGCGAAATCCTTGTGGTAACAAGGAGGCCATAGTAGAGCCTGGCGAATTCGGCGTTGCTAGCTAAAACCTCGTTTATTAGGCGTAACATTGACTCTGAATATTTGGTGCAACGAGAGCGCCAGCATTGCAAGTAAAACTACGACACAAGAGCCGTGCGATTCCCTAAAACTCAAATAAGAAATATTATTAAGTGCAAAGCAATTGTAAAACCCAAACGTGAAAACTAGCAGAGAGTGCAGTTTTAAAATATATGTATTAAAAATAAAACCAAACTGTGTTCTTATTGCCGCAGCCGCCACAAATATAAATTTGTTGGCACGTACCCTCAACACCGCGAGAGTTAGCCCAGCTAAAAACCGCGTAACTGTTAGGTTCGTTACAAAATATGTCGAGACCAACGTAATGAAATTAATATGTACGAAAAAGGCCGTTATGTAAGTAGCTCAGAAGCGGTATGGAGAATCCTTGCATTTCCCATACATGAACGTTTTCCGGCTATTACACACTTAGCTGTTCATTTAGAAAATGGTCAACGGATATATTTTAACCCCAACAATCCGCAACAATTACTTGACAGATTAAGCACTACACCCAAAACCACATTGCTAGCTTCTGTGAGCTATGCACACGTGATTAGTTTGCAAATACGCTTCTATATCGTGAAGTTCCATCGTATTTTACATGGAACAAGAAATAATTTCAAAGAAGAAAACGAGGGCATGATGTGCCAAATTTTCCTGGAGTTAAAAGAGATTCAGCTTTGGGAAGAGTTTACACTATTCATCCCAATGTTTTTATTTAAGACTTTTACTACATTTTGTAAGAGGCCCAACTTCATTTTTAAATTTAAAAACCGTTAATGGTATAGCATACGCATCATTTCAATTGGCGTGTAAAGCTCTAGGATTACTAGAAGATGATAAGCACTGGGATTCAACTATAGCCGAAGCTGTCATACGTCAAAATCCTACTAAACTGAGAGAACTTTTTGCAATAATGTTAGTATTTTGTCAAATTTCGAATGCTCTTAAACTTTGGAATACTTATAAAAAGAGTTTCTCAGAAGATATTTTAAGAGCCTTTCATTTTTCACAAGACAGAAATATTGATGAAAGTATTGTGAATAATGTATTAAATAAATGTCTTATGTACATTGACGATATTGTACTGCCTTTTGGTGGTCAAAACTTGACTTATTATGGACTTCCACTACCAATTAGATCCGAGGAAATTGTTCCAAATATTGAATATCATAGAGAAACAAATTATGAAAATTGCGATAATTTTGTTGTTAATAATGAGCTACTCCTTACTGCTGAGCAAAACAAGTATACGAAAAGTTACTGCATAGCGTTGAAGCAGAAGAGGGAGAAATCTATTTTTTAGATGCACCTGGGGGAACAGGTAGAACGTATCTTTTAAATTTATTATTGGCAAAGGTACGGCAAAATAAAAACATTGCATTGGCCGTTGCTTCTTCCGGTATCGCAGCCACTTTACTAAATGGTGGTCGCACAGCGCATTCTACACTTAAGATTCCATTTAATTTGTTTCATTTAGAAACACCACATTGCTCAATTTCAAAGCAATCTAATATGGCTGCTGTGCTCAAAGATTGCAAGCTTATTGTTTGGGATGAGTGTACTATGGCCCATAAAGGTGCTTTTGAAGCTGTAGATCGATCTTTGAAAGACATTCGAGATAGTGAATACCTAATGGGTGGCATAACTGTTCTCTTAGCTGGTGATTTTCGACAAACTCTTCCAGTGATCCCCAGAGGAACAAGAGCAGATGAAATAAATGCGTGCTTAAAGTCTTCAATTTTGTGGCCCAAAATATAGAAAATTGCATTAACAAAAAATATGCGAGTGCACTTAAAAGGTGATAGCATAGCTGGTGAATTTGCAGAAATGCTTCTTCAAATAGGAAATGGACTATTTCCAACCCATGATGGCCAAATAACTTTACCATCAACTTTTTGTCATGTTGTGAAAAGTATTGAAGAACTAACTCTCAAAATATTTCCGTGCTATTTTGACTGCGAGAAATGACAATGCATTGGAAATAAACGAGTTTTTATTAAAATCATTTCAAAGTGAAGAAATGACATATAACTCTATTGATTCTGTGACTGAAGTCGAAGATGCAGTTCATTACCCCGTCGAGTTTCTTAATTCATTAAATCCGGCTGGCCTGCCTCAACATAAATTAACTTTAAAGATTGGTTCACCTGTAATGTTGATTCGCAACTTGAAGCCGCCAAAACTGTGCAATGGTACAAGATTGCAAGTTAAAGCCCTTCATAAGAATGTTGTCGAAGCAATGGGGTTTACTGGCAGTGGTATAGGGGAAACGGTTTTTATACCGAGAATTCCATTAATACCTTCTGACTCTGAATTGCCATTTCAATTTAAAAGATTGCAATTTCCTTTAAAAGTTTGCTTTGCCCTAACAATCAATAAATCACAGGGACAAACTCTCAAATTAGCCGGACTAGATTTAAGACACGATTGCTTCTCTCATGGCCAATTTTATGTAGCCTGCTCAAGAGTCAGTTCACCAAAAAGTTTATTTGTATTAGCACCTGACGGAAAAACAACCAATGTCGTTTATCAAGAAGCTCTTAACAGTTGTTTATAGTTGCAAATTAAATTCAACAAGTGGATAAGGCCTACTGGGGAAACCACAATAAAAAATTACGCACCTGATTATCTACCTCAATGGTGGCGTGGAAAAGGGAATATTAAATACTTTGCTTTAATCTGTTGTTAACTATTTTCTAATTTATTTATTTTACATCTATCTTTTATTGCTAAAATAATATAAACTATCTGCGCAGCGAAGTAAGCGGGGCACTTACTATGTCGTATAAACGGAAATGTAGGATTTCATCAGATGTGCAAGTGAATACACAGGGGCTTCAACACACGGTTATTTTCAAACGTTATAATTGCTTGCATTCAAAAATCGAGCGCGCAGCGCGAGGGGGGTTGGCGAGCGAAGCGAGCAGGGGGGACCCCCTAGTTTGGATATAAAAACATTAGACAATGAATATCAAGCACCAAGAGCTATTAAAAAATTTATAAAGTATTCGGAAGAAATTTGATCGAACAATGTAACACCCAAAATATTTTTTATGGTTTACGTACTACACATTTTTCCATGAGTTGTTCCCATCTATCTATCCCCTATCCCCTATCAACTTATCCGTTTTTTCTTATTATTATTTTTTCAATCAAGTAAGTGCGTACCTGTTTTTTCAATTTTCTCTTTCTAGAAAACGTCTTTAGGTTTGGTAGCCTCACAATCATTCAATATGTATGTTATAGGGATTTTATATTGTATTTCTATTATTGTAAATTTTAAGTTTTCCGGTTTGCTGAGTAGCCCTTCTCATTTAAGTATTATGTTTGCTTATACACACATAATCATTTACTTAGATTTTTGTCTGACTAATAAAAATGTCTTCAAATCTTTTAAAAATTTAAGGATTTACTTTTATGTATGGAATTTTGGCTGTCCTATTATATCGCTGATTGTTCTAACTAAACAATTGATTGAACACTACCTCCATAATGTCTTTTAAACGGATCTTTGATTGAGTTTTCGATAATAACTTCTTATTAATTTTTTTAGATCGTACCCGAGTCACGTAAATATTGCAGGGTACGTAAAAATTAGCACGCAAACAAGATTGAGGGCAGAGACACTCCCAAAAGGCTTTGAGCAAAGGGTGAAGTAGAAAAAGGTACAATAAGGTAGGAGCTAACGAACAGCGAGAGTCTTTAGATGGAAGCGAGCTGAACGAAGACATCTGATCTCAAGCCAGACAAATGTTTATCGGGAGAAAGAATCCTCCTTTCACATTATAGCAGTAAGCGTAGCCTTAACAAGGAACAAATTTTATTTGCTTAGAACAACATATCAACCGTATTTAAGGCTAAGAAACCCTCAACTCATCATAAATACTTGATCTCGTACAGTTTCCATGTCCGGTGGAAGAGTCATAGAACTAGAAGGGGTGTACAACAGACCTCTCAGTTACCAAATCATTCATCGACGATTAAGGTTAACACAGGCAGGAGACATATTATTCTATTATTGATTCCCCTTTATATTTTTTTTTTGTTTTTTATTAAATAAGAACATTTCAATAAAGTTGTTACTATTATACTGACTTTTTTGATTTTTTATTAATTTTTTATTATCTTGTCTCAAATTTAATTTCCGTTTTTTTCTTTAAGAAGTAGTTTACATCTGTCAGCAATGTAAATTCGTCAGTTTTTGTCGAAAAAATTTCTGAGAACCGAATCCTTAATTTTTTTTTTATTATTTTTTTTCACTTAAAGCCAACGAAAGTACTGACGCAATACTGCTGCGTTTCGTACTTTAACTTTAATTTAACATTTAATTGAAAGAACAAGTCCACAATCGTGTCGATAAAAACCGGGTTTTAAAGAACGCTGTTGAACAGAGTAAAGTACTCCTTACAAAGTGAGGCAGCGGTGGCCATCTGACGTTTCCAGGCAAACATTTTCTCTTTCAATTCCAATTGTAGAACTCATACAATAACCTTGAAAAGAGGTAAGCCCAAAATTCATGTTTTTAAACCTAAAAAAATCCCTGTTTTTACAGCAAATTTTACACCCCCCTCCCCTCAACTGTTTTCAAACCGGAAAAAGAACAGTCAAACAACAACCTGTTTCTTGAAAGCCACAAAAAAAAAAACAGCTTAACAGCCCCGGTATTTCAAACCAGAAAAAATGACAGCTCTCTATTTTAAACAATTAAATGACATTCTGTTTCTTAAAAAAAAAAAAAAAAAAAAACAGTTTTTTACAACTAAACTGAACCCGGTTTTTTTCCACCGGAAAAATAACCGCTCTCTGTTCTAAACAGCTAAATAATGTTTCTTAAAAACTTCAAAAATGACAGCTAAACAACAAGTTGTTTCTGAACAACACCAAAATAACAGCTAAACAACAAGCTGTTTCTGAAAAACATAAAAAATAACAGCAAAACAGCACCCGGTTATTTAAACCGTAAAAAATAGCAGCTCCCTGTTTTAAACAGTTTAACAACAACCGGTTTATAAAACCCAAAAAAAAAAAGTGTTTTCAACAGCAAAAACGAAAAATAAAACGTGTTTTTAACAGCAAAACTGCCACTAGTTCCATGTATTTTGGGCTTACCTCTTTTCAAGGTTATTGTATGAGTTCTAGAATTGGAATTGAAAGAGAAAATATTTGCCTGAACACGTCAGATGGCCACCGCTGCCTCACTTTGCAAGGAGTACTTTACTCTGTTCAACAGCGTTCTTTAAAACCCGGTTTTTATCGACACGATTGTGGACTTGTTCTTTAATTTATATGTTAAATTAAAGTTAAAGTACGTCAGTACTTTCGTTGGCTTTAGTGAAAAAAAAATAAAATAAAAACAAGTAAGAAGGCTCTAGTCGGGAGAGCCCGACTAGAAGATACCCTGAACCCAGTTGCAATAAATATGTAAATTAAATTTAGAATTGACTTTGGTATAAGGACTTAGCTTCAAACGATTAAATTCGATATCTCCGGTGTTTCTTAACCGATTTGAACGAATTTTTCAGAAAAGTTCTATCGTTACCCATTACTTCAACCCTCATTTTTATATTTTCCAAATTCGATATTTTTTGTTATCGATTCCATGTGTATATCGGAAACCAGAATAGTTATCGATAATTTGAAGCAAACTTGTTCTGCTCATGGTATAGGAGAACTTATATACAAAATCTGAAGTCTCTAGCTCTTGTAGTCTCTGAGATCCACGCGTTCACACAGACGGACAGACGGACCGACAGACAGACAGACGGATAAACGGACATGGCTATATCGACTCGGCTATTGATTCTGATCAAGAATATATACACTTTATGGGGTCGGAGATGCTTCCTTCTACCTGTTACATACTTTTGCACAAAACCATTATACCCTTATTTACCCATTTTATGGGTTAAGAGTATAAAAAAAATTAAGGATTCGATTCTCAGAAATTTTTTCGAAAAAAAACTGACGAATTGACATTGCTGACAGATGTAAACTACTAAGTAAAGAAAATAACGGAAATTAAATTTGAGACAAGATAACAAAAAATTAATAAAAAATCAAAAAAGTCAGTAAAATAGTAACAACTTTATTGAAATGTTCTTTTTTAATAAAAAAAAAATATATAATTGGAATTAATAATGTAATAATATGTCTTCTGCCTGTGTAAACCTTAATCGTCGATGAATGATTTGGTAACTGAGAGGTCTGTTGTGCTCCCTTCTAGTTCTATTACTCTTCCACCGGACCTGGAAACTGTACGAGATCAAGTATTTACGATGAGTTGAGGGTTTCTTAGCCTTAAATACGGTTGATATGTTGTCTAAGACAATAAAATTTGTTCCTTGTTAAGGCTACGCTTACTGCTATAATGTGAAAGGAGGATTCTTTCTACCGATAAACATTTATCTAGCTTGAGATCAGATGTCTTCGTTCAGCTCGCTTCCCTCTAAAGACTCTCGCTGTTCGTTAGCTCCTACCTTATTGTACCTTTTTCTACGTCACACTTCGGCTCAAAGTCTTTTAGGAGTGTCTCTGCCCTCAATCTTGTTTGCGTGATTATTTTGACGTATCCTGCTTTAATAAGTAGTGATTACCGAAAACTCAATCAAAGATACGTTTAAAAGACATTATGGAGGTAGTGTTCAATCAATTGTTTAGTAAAAACAATCAGCGATATAATAGGACAGCGAAAATTCCATACATAAAAGTAAATCCTAAATTTTTAAAATATTTTAAACATTTTTATTAGTCAGATAAAAATGTAAGTAAATGATTATGTGTGTATAAGCAAACATAATACTTAAATGAGCTCTGTCAAGTGATGATGGTGAGCGATGAAGTCTTTTCAGAATGCCAGGCTGCTGGAAACAGTGGCAGTACTCAAATCGTATGGGAACTAATTTTCATCGTCAGGCAGCTAAATTGTTATTATGAGAAACGATATAGCGGCATTACTTTACTGTCTGTAAACGGCATTTCACTATCGGATGTTGAGGGAGTTGAACTGATGTTACCTAAATGTGAAAATCTAAATATCTATGATATGAGCTTAATATGTTCTTTAAAAACTACATTTTCGAAAAAAAAACCGGTTTATTAAAAATCAATTCAAATTTGAATTTAATATAAGTAAATATTTTATGTACCCGTATAACAGCCTACTTTTTTTTTAAATGAAAAATAATCACAACTATTCCGTTTCATCAGTTTTATAGATTAATTGCCTTCCGTTTTAAACAGCCCAGTTTTTGTCAATTAAAGAGCGATTGAATATAAATTGTAGGAAACATATGATAAATTATTAAAGTAAGTATAGAAGTGGAGCGCAAAAAAAAAAAAGAAACATAAGGTAAAAATACTATATGAGATGCAAAAGAAATAAATAAAAAATAAAAAAAAAGAATAACAACAATAATCAGCAATCAATCGGTAGTATGCAGCACTTTCCATTAAGTAATGTTATAATCTCAAAGTGGGTGATAAAAGCGATAGGGAAAGAACCAACTAATAATGTTGAAGAAATTCTATAAGACAGTTCCGTCTTTCCACTAATTGTTTTAACTGTATAACCTACCAAGCTCAGGCAATCAAATTGTTCTTAAAAGCGTCAAACAGTAAACTCTTTGAAACGAAAAGATCTGATGCTCCTTAAGTGTGAAAGTTGTAACACTCAATACCTAAAAGCTGATAAAATATAGGTACAGACATATAGATCTAGGAAGCCTACGGTGTTGATCTAAATATTAATTAAGAATAAACATATCTGGGATCAACCATGCTTTCGTTTATGCAGCACAGAAAAAAAATACTATGTCTCGGCTCAAAAATTGAGAAGCAAAAACATTAATTTAAAGGCAATATATAAAATCAAATAACATAAAAGAATAAAATTAAAAATTAAATAACAATATAATAAAAACAATATACAAATATTACTAGAATGGAATGACATACTACTTTTAAATCTTACTCTCTGCCGTATTATATGCCAAGGAAAATGGACCAAGAAATTAGATTGTGGACCTAAACAAGAACAACTTTATCTTGCTCTTTCAATGTACGAATTATAGCCCACAAGAACCATAATAGAATATAGCCTAGCCAAACTACTTACCATGAAGTCTAAACGGTCCTTAGACCATGAATTCGAAGTTAGTGAAATTTATTGTAAATGACTTGCTTGGGCTCTTTTTATTAGTTTAACATACACACAACTAGTGGTCAACCAACACAAAAAAGAAGAATAAATCTTACCATACAATTACCAAATCAAAGCTTATTATTTGGAGCCTCCTCCACACACAGTATACAATAAAATCAGACCCTAATCTAAAATCAAAAAACAGGATGAAAAGCTAGGGTGTATAAAACGACTAATACAAAGGAAGAAAAAACAGAAAATACCAATATTTAGTGGGTATAAACCAATCCGGTGATAGTAAACGTACATTATTTTAAAAACACACTACAATTAAAAATTGTAAGTACTCTACCGCCCGTTTTGCAAAATACCGACTATTAAGTAATCTCGAGCTCTAGTACATCACAACCTTATTTTGCCATCCAAATTCAAGATTAATGCAAAGGTTCAAGAACAATATAACACAATACAATGGTTTCATGAGTTAAATAAATAACTCAGATCAAGAAAAATAAATCCTTTCGCGACAATAAGTTTTTAGCAGTAAAGAAAATAAGTCCCATTAAGAAATAATTACAATAATTAAATGAATAAATACGGCCTAATAACATGGCATCTAGAACAAAAAGGTTTTGTTCTCATTAAAATTAATAAAGCACCTACAAAAAAATAAAAATAAATAAAAATAAAAACAAGAAAAAAATGGAAGTGAGATGTAACAAAACTGCAACTATCACAGTTAAGGAAAGTAGTAGGGAATTGCCGGTTCTACCCCAAAGGGATGCCGACAATTTATGACCCAATTAAATTTTATGACCCTTTTATCGCCCCCTTGTTTTTTGACCCTTTTCTTTTGACCCCTACAATATGATAATTTATGACCCTTTTTTTCCCATGATCGTGTCCCTCCTTTGATAAGACTAGGGTGGAGAACAAAGGATAAACATTCCTAGGCCACCACTTTACCAGCAGCATCTGTGAGATTTAGTGATCATAGGATTTGGAGTCAAGTGCGCACCTGTTAAACCTGCGTTGCATTATACACCTGCAAGCAGGTGATCAGAGGAACAGATTTGGTTATTTACCTTACTAGTGTTAGAGTAAATTGTGCGCCTCTTTGACGTGCGTGGCATTGTAAACCTGTTTATGGCCATGAGATGCAGTGTGCACAGGAAGAAAGGATAGTTAAGAGAGAGTCGAGAGGGCGGCTGTTTGACGTGCGTTGCATTGTAAACCTGTTTATGGTCATGAGTAGAAGTGATCAAAGAATATGGAGTCGAGAGGGCGCGTCTTTGACGTGCGTTGCATTGTAAACCTGTTTATCGTCATAAGGTGCAGTGTGCAAAGGAAGAAAGGATAGAGAAACGAGAAAAGCGAGCGCTTTTTCGATGCACGTTGCATTGCTATGGTCAACAGCAACAACAACTACAACCTTCGTGTGGGGCTCTTTGAACAAGGGAGCAAGGTTAATACGTTGAGCTTTATGGTTGTGATAATGACAGGATCAGTTTTAGCTATGTATTTAACCAATTAGAGTTAGAATCAAGTATGCTACTGTTTTAAATACATTGCTCTGCACACGTACATTGTTATTGTCAACAGCAACAACAACAACCTTCACAGGGGGTTATGTGTGCAAGGATGGGAATTTTCTTTAGCAGCGGCAGCAGCAGCAAGATCAACACATTGTTTTTAAACAAGAGTATTGATACTTGTACATTTAGATTATAAAGAGTTAGAGGGAGACGGTGTAAGAGGGGGAGTGTTAGAGGGAGAAGGTGTAAGAGGGGGAAAGGATAGAGTGGGAAAGTGTTAGAGGGAGAAGGTGTTAGAGGAGGAAAGAGTTAGAGGGGGAAGTGTTAGAAAGAGACTGTGTGTAAGAAGGGGAAAGATTTACAGAGGGAAAGTGTTAGAAGGAGGAAGACTTAGAGACAAGTTAGTGCATGCTTGAAGTGTGCTAGTCAAAGGTCAAGTACATTAGTTGGCTAATGTGTTATAGATATCACCGTCCGTGAGGATCAGTGAGCAAAGTACATTGCCTATGAAACTTTTAAGTGCTAGATTCAAGTGTGCAAAGGTTTCTTAGCTACAAGCTAGTAGATAAGAGAGAGAGAGAGAGAGAGAGTGAACTGTGCGCAGGTTTCTTAGGTACGAATAAGTAGATAAGAGAGAGTCGAGAGGGCGCCTGTTTGACGTGCGTTGCCTTCCACACCTGCAAGCAAAACATAAGCAATGAATGTTTATGGTTGTGAAAACCAGTGATCAAAGGATAAAAGGATTGAGACAAGATTGTGCTTGTTTGAAGTACGCTAGTCAAAGGGCAGTACATTCGTAGGCCGCATTGTTATGATCAAAAGCAACACCAACAACAATAAGAACAACAACATTCGTGAGTGTTATGTAAGCAAGGGATGGGAATTTTTTTAGCAGCAGCAGCAGCATGATCAACACATTGTTTTTAAACAAGAGTATTGAGACTTGCGGATTTAGTTTGAAATATTATAGGGGGAAGTTGTAAGAGGAGGAAAGTGTTAGAGGGAGAAAGAGAGAGTTAGTATTAGAGAGAGTAAGTGTTAGAGGGGGAAAGTGTTATAGGGGAAAGTCATCCTGCTTGTATTATTAAATTAAAACACGCTCCCTTATGCGATTCTATACACGAGCGTCTATGAAATGCAGGTGGTATGTTAATTGATTGTCCCTCCTTCTAACGCACACCCAACTTATTCGCTACTTACGTTTCTAATCTTTATTTGCATACATCTGTTTTGATTATTGCACTGACTTCTGTTACTTTTATAGAGCTAATTAGTATAACTTTTTAATAAACCAATGAACATTTTTTAAATTGGCGTACTTTGTTAAGAATCTATCAAATTATGTTTTTCTTATGGGTATGTTTTAATTTTATTTCATTTTTTTTTTTTATAGATTTTTGCAGTATGTTAAATTTGAGATTTATATTAAGCTTGTTCCGTTGAGGGATTTAGCAAACACAAACACCAAACATTAAGATTAATTTAATATAGTTATAGCCGGTAGAACACACAAGTCATACTCCATGATTTTGTTTCGGCTTTATAAAAAGCTTTTTTAAGTCAGTATTATAAGCCTTAGTTCTAGTACTCACTTGAAAGCTTAACGAAGTTCGTGTAGCTGGTATAATAAATCATGTTTTAACAAAGTAATTTTGATCTTAATATTTATACTTCATCGTTTATTGAGATTATTGTTATTATTTTTTTTTAATCCCCATACATTGGATTCCGTTCTATCTCAGTAATAATTTATTTTGCTTATACATTCTTTAAATTCCTTAAGGTAATCTTTTAGGCTTATCAAATAATCTTTTCCTTAACTTTCCCTCTGATCGCTTTAAGATTTTCATCAAATGACACTTTTCATATTTAAGATATCCGTCAAACTATTTCTTATACTCAACTAAAATTATTTCATCAAACTCACATATCAAATCAATTTCTAAAATAAAGAAAATGAGAACAGTAAGATGTTCTTAGCAGCTTGATTTTTTTCTTTTTTATAAACGGGTTTTACCAACTCTTTCTCAGTATGCTACCTACGATAAAAATGTATAAGAACGTGTTTTGTACTCATTTACTGACTTCAAAAATTCTTCTATTGACGTTGTTTGATACCCTATCTTAATTTGTGTTATATTTAATCGTTTTCTTCAACTTAGTATTCTACTGATATTTAAACATTTTATGTTATGTAGTTAGATATTTTGACTAGGCTTTACGCTTAAAACGAGATAGATTGTATTATTGTCCTTAACAAGTTAACTTAATTTTAACAGGGAAATCGATCGGACATTGATTGCTTTAATATATTTTAACTGTTGACCTATGTACCTTTCTACTTTTTTAGTGATTATGTTAGATTTTTATATTTCCAAACTCATTGCTTAAACTAAGAAAATTTCGTTACTAATTTCTTATAATTGATGGATGGTAATATTTTATTTCATTATTCTCCCCATTTTGCTTGCATTTAATAAGGAAGTGCATTGAACTAGCTTAACAGTTCGAGATATGAGTCTTACACTGTTTCGAAAAGTATGAATACGTTAAGTGTTTTAATTTAAGGGTTAAGTATCTACTACTTCTGTTCCTTAACTGTGATAGTTGCAGTTTTGTTAAATCTCACTTCCATATTTAAACCCTTCACAGGGTATATTGACTTTGTCATGAATCTGTAACGCCTTTAAGGAATGATGGGAGACCCAATAAACTATGTATCAAAATGATCAGGACGAGCTCAGGAATTGATTTCCGTCTGTCCGTCCGTCTGTCCGTCTGTCTGTCTGTTTCAACACGATTTCCGGCCAAACTGCTGAACCGATCTTGATGAAACTTTCACAGATTGCTTAGATCATGTCGGGTTTGTTCACTATGAAATTTCATCCCGATCGGAGCATTCTAGGATATAGCCACCATATAAATTTACCATATCAACACGATTTCTGGCCAAACTGCTGAACCGATCTTGATGAAACTTTCACAGATTGCTTAGATCATGTCGGGTTTGTTCACTATGAAATTTCATCCCGATCGGAGCATTCTACGATATAGCCACCATATAAATACAAAAAATCTATTAAAAAAACAAAATTGGACTAAAAAACTAAAATACCAAAATTACTACACGGAGATTCGAACCGGCACCTACCGGATGAGAGTCTGGCATACTTACCACCAGACTATATAAGAGTTTAACAGAATAGCTGAATATCTATTCGTAAAATTAACATAGTTAATTCGATACACCGAATATTAATTATTTAATGCCTTATAGTCTTTCGAGATTTTCACGCAATAAAAAAATAAAAATACAAATTAATCCACGTGTGAAGGGTATCATAGTCTTGGCATAGCCAAAATTAACTATGCGGCACTATGTTTTTTTATCTATTTTTTATTTTTATTTATTTATTTTATTTATTTTTTTTTTTTGTAGGTGCTTTATTAATTTGAATGAGAAACAAAACCTTTTTGTTCTAGATGCCATGTTATTAGGGCGTTTTTCTTCATTTAATTATTATAATTATTTCTTAAGGAGACTTATTTTCTTTAATGCTTAAAACTTGTTGATTTTTTGTATTTTTCGTTTTATACACCCTAGGGGTGTCAAGTGATGATGGTGAGCGATTGAGTCTTTTTAGGATGCCAGGCTGCCGTAAACAGTGACAGTACTTTTAATTTAACAAAAGTAAATATTTTGTGTACCCGTATAACAGCCTACTTTTATTTTTAAATCAAAAATAATCACAACTATTCCGTTCCGTCAGTTTTATAGATTAATTGCCTTCCGTTTTTAACAGCCCAGTTTTTGTCAATTAAAGGGCGATTTAATATAAATTGTAGGAAACATATGATAAATTATTAAAGTAAGTATAGAAGTGGAGTGCAAAAAAAAAAAGAAACATAAGGGAAAAATACTATACGAGCCCTGACCACTATTAATTCGTACGACACGTTTTTTGAGGTATACGCAATGTTTTATGGAATGTATGGTCAAAGTATGGAATCAATGGAAAGGTCATTAAATTTCTGTTTGAATGATAAAGTACTGTTCTTAACCCATTAAGTACCCTTTGAAAATTTTCAATTCTTGTAAAAGTCTACTTCTTAAACTTTTTTCCCCTGGCTTAAACAAAAAATTTTTTGATGCAAAAAGTTACTTCGAACAATTTTAATAGTGTCTGAAAAAGAAAATTTTCAAAAATCTCTTTCCATTTTGTTAAATGATTTTTTGAAAATTTCTAAACATGACATTTTTTCCCACTTTTCATACTTTTCGTATGATGTGCAAAAGAAATAAATAAACAAAAATTATAATTAACAACAATAATCAGCTATCAATCGGGAACATGCAGCACTTTCCTCTATAATCTCAAAGTACGTGAAAAAAATCGATAGGGAAAGAACCAACTAATAATGTTGAAGAAATGCTATAAGATAGTTCCGTCTTTCCACTAATTGTTTTAACTGTATAACCTACCAAGCTCAGGCAAGCAAATTGTTCTTAAAAGCGTCAAATAGTAAACTCTTTAAAACGACAAGATCTGATGCTCCTTAAGCGTGAAAGTTGTAACACTTTAGTCAAATAGAGTCAAATAACATAAAAGAATAAAATTAAAATTAAATAACAAAATAATAAAAACAATATACAAATATTACTAGAACGGAATGACATACTACTCTTCAATCTGACTCCCTGCCGTATTATATGCCAAGGAAAATGGACCAAGAAAATAGATTGTGGTCCTAAACAAGAACAACTTTATCTCGCTCTTTCAATGTACGAATTATAACCCACAAGAATCATAATAGAATATAGCCTAGACAAACTACTTACGATGAAGTACAAACGATCTTAGGACCATGAATCCTTAGCTAGTTAAAATTATTGTAAATGACTTGCTCGCGCACTTTTTATTAGTTTAACATACACACAACCACAAAAAAGAAGAATAAATCTTACCATACAATTACTAAATCAAATCTTATTATATGGAGCCTCCTCAACAAACAGTATACAATAAAATCAGACCCTAATCTAAACTCAACAAGTAAGAAGGCTCTAGTCGGGAGAGCCCGACTAGAAGATACCCTGAACCCAGTTGCAATAAATAAATTAAATTTATGTAAGACTTTGGTATACTGACTTAGCTTCAATCGATTAAATTCGATATCTCCGGTGTTTCTTAACCGATTTGGACTAAATTTTCAGAAAAGTTCTATCATTACCCATTACTTCAACCCTCATTTTTAGATTTTCCAAATTCGATATTTTTTGTTATCGATATTATGTGTATATCGGAAACCAGAATAGTTATCGATAATTTGAAGCAAACTTGTTTTGCTTATGGTATAGGAGAACTTATATCCAAAATCTGAAGTCTCTAGCTCTTGTAGTCTCTGAGATCCACGCGTTCATACAGACAGACAGACGGACAGACGGACGGACAGACGGACATGGCTATATCGTCTCGGCTATTGATGCTGATCAAGAATATATATACTTTATTGGGTCGGAGATGCTTCCTTCTGCCTGTTACATGCTTTTGCACAAAACCATTATATTCTTATTTACCCATTTTATGGGTTAACGGTATAAAAAACAGGATCAAGAGCTAGGGTGTATAAAACGACTAATACATAGGAAGAAAAAACAGAAAATACCAATATCTAGTGGTTATAATGGTTTATACCGGTGATAGTTAACGTACATTATTTTAAAAGCACACTACGATTGAAAATTTTAAGTACTCTACCGCCTGTTTTGCAAAATACCGACTTTTAAGTCATCTCTAGCTTTAGTACACCACAACCTTATTTTGCCATCCAAATTCAAGATTAATGCAAAGGTTTAAGAAGAATAAAACACAATACAATGGTTTCATGAGTTAAATAAATAACTCAGATCAAGAGAAATAAATCCTTTCGCGACAGTAAGTTTTTAGCATTAAAGAAAATAAGTCTCCTTAAGAAATAATTATAATAATTAGATTAGTTAATACGCCCTAATAGCATGGCATCTAGAACAAAAAGGTTTTGTTCTCATTAAAATTAATAAAGCACATACAAAAAAAAAAAAATAAACAAGTGGAAACGTTGCAGTCGGACGCAACCGACTGCGGCATACTCGATACCAGTATTAAAACAGGTAAAAAGAGGCCTGATTGCAAAGGGGTACGGATGGGGCAGGGGTGTACGCTGCCTTAAAGATTCTCCGATGCAGATAGGGATGCAACCAACTATCTTCCTTCCAAATTTGGTAACTCTAGCTGAAAGTTTGTAAAAAGTGGGGAAAGAGGGGCTTGGGGGCGGTATGGGTGGGCGTGGCATTCAAATTTTTGCTGCCGATCCATGTGGGATGTCAATTGCTATCTTCATACCAAATTTGGTGACTCTAGCTCGAAGTTTGTATAAGGTGGGGAAAGGGGGGCGGAATGGTTGGGCAAGGCTCCAAAACTTTGATGCAATTCTTTTGGGGTTGTTGCCAGCTATCTTCCTACCAAATTTGGTGGCTCTTGCTCCACTACTCTGGAAGATACACGCATTCCCGTTTTTGACGAAGCGTTGGGGCAGATGGGGGTGGCTAGGGCGGTATTTGTAGGCGTGGAATCCAATCTTTTGATGCAGTTTTTGGGGGGTCATCATAACCTATCTTGGCACCAAATTTGGTGACTCTAGCTAAATAACTGTGGGAGATATAGGCTTTTATGATTTCAAAATGCGGGGGGGCTGGGGGCGGAATGGGTGGGCGTGGCTCCAAAACTTTGATGCAATTCTTTTGGGGTTGTTGCCAGCTATCTTCCTACCAAATTTGGTGGCTCTAGCTCCACTACTCTGGAAGATACACGCATTCCCGTTTTTGACGAAGCGTTGGGGCAGATGGGGGCGGCTAGTGCGGTATTGGTGGGCGTGGCATCCAAACTTTGGATGCAGTTTTTGGGGGGTTATCATCACCTATCGTGGCACCAAATTTGGTGGCTATAGCTCAAAAACTGTGGGAGATATAGGCTTTTTTGACTTTAAAATGCGGGGGGGCTGGGGGCGGAATAGGTAGGCGGGGCTCCAAAATTCTTGATGCAGTTTTTTGGGGGTTGCTAGTAGCTATCTTCTCACCAAATTTGGTAGTTCTAGCTGTCAGGATGTGCGAAATATGTGGATTTATCGGTTTTGAGTTATCGAATTTATCGATTTGCGAGCCCCCCAGTTATCGTAGAACCCCCATCTTGACACTTTAATTTACTATCCCATAGATAAAGAGAATTGGAAAGTTTCAAGTCTCTAGCTTGAAGGGTGTGGAAAAAAGTTGCGTTCATACAGACGGACAGACGGACAGACGGACAGACACCATGACGGACATTGCACAAACCCAATATACTCTTTACCTTCGGTATCGAGCATAAAAACTTCTTTAAGCTCTAATGACGATAAAAGAAAAATAAGGTCTGACGGTATAAATACCTATGCCTGGGGTCATTATAAAATTGATTCCCACATATATTAATAGCTTTATATTGTTAATAAAAACTAAATAAAAAATAAAAATTAAAATAAAATAAGAATAAGAATAAAAATAAAAAAAGCACATATGCCTTAATTATGTATAAAAAAATAATCTGTAAGTTATAATAATATGAAAAAAAACCTATAAAAAATGCCTGTAAAAACTTGTACAAAACCTGTAAAAAACAAGTGGAAACGTTGCAGTCGGACGCAACCGACTGCGGCATACTCGATAGCAGTATTAAAACAGGTAAAAAGAGGCCTGATTGCAAAGGGGTACGGATGGGACAAAGGTGTACGCTGCCTTAAAGATTCTCCGATGCCACCAACTATCTGCCTTCCAAATTTGGTGACTCTAGCTGAAAGTTTGTAAGAGCTGTTGAAAGGGGGGCTGGGGGCGGTATGATTGGGTGTGGCATCCAAATTTTTGCTGCAGATCTTTGTGGAATGTCAATTGCTACCTTCATACCATATTTGGTGACTCTAGCTCGAAAATTGTTAAATGTGGGGAAAGGGGGGCTGGGGGCGGTATGGGTGGGCGTGGCATCCAAATTTTTGATGCAGATCTTTGTGGAATGTCAATTGCTACCTTCATACCAAATTTGGTGACTCTAGCTCGAAAATGTTAAATGTGGTGAAAGGGGGGCTGGGGCGGTATGATGGGCGTGGCATCCAAAGTTTTGATGCAGATCTGTGTGAAATGTCAATTGCTATCTTCATACCAAATTTGGTGACTCTAGCTCGAAAATTGTTAAATGTGGGGAAAGGGGGGCTGGGAGCGGTATGGGTGGGCATGGCATCCAAATTTTTGCTGCAGATCCTTGTGGAATGTCAAATGCTACCTTCATACCAAATTTGGTGACTCTAGTTCGAAGCATGTAAAAGGTGGTGAAAGGGGGGCTGGGGGCGGTATGGTTGGGCGTGGCATCCAAATTTTTGCTGCAGATCCTTGTGGAATGTCAAATGCTACCTTCATACCAAATTTGGTGACTCTAGTTCGAAGCATGTAAAAGGTGGTGAAAGAGGGGCTGGGGGCGGTATGGTTGGGCGTGGCATTCAAATTTTTTCTGCAGATCCTTGTGGAATATCAAATGCTACCTTCATACCAAATTTGTTGACTCTAGCTCAAAGTTTGTATAAGGTGGGGAAAGGGGGGCTATGGCTCTTGGGGCGGTATGGGTGGGCGTGGCATTCAAATTTTTGCTGCCGATCCATGTGGGATGTCAATTGCTACCTTCATACCAAATTTGGTGACTCTAGCTCAAAGTTTGTATAAGGTGGGGAAAGGGGGGCGGAATGGATGGGCTAGGTTCCAAAACTTTGATGCAGATTGTTGGGGGTCGTTGCCAGCTATCTTCCTACCAAATTGGGTGGCTCTAGCTCCACTACTCTGGAAGATACACGCATTCCCGTTTTTTACGAAGCGTTGGGGCATCTGGGGGCGGCTAGGGCAGTATTGGTGGGCGTGGCATCCAAACTTTAGGTGCAGTTTTTGGGGGGTCATCATCAGCTAAATTGGCACCAAATTTGGTGGCTATAGCTCAAAAACTGTGGGAGATATAGGCTTTTTTGACTTTAAAATGCGGGGGGGCTGGGGGCGGAATAGGTAGGCGGGGCTCCAAAATTCTTGATGCAGTTTTTTGGGGGTTGCTAGTAGCTATCTTCTCACCAAATTTGGTAGTTCTAGGTGTCAGGATGTGCGAAATATGTGGATTTATCGGTTTTGAGTTATCGAATTTATCGATTTGCGAGCCCCCCCAGTTATCGTAGAACCCCCATCTTGACACTTTAATTTACTATCCCATAGATAAAGAGAATTGGAAAGTTTCAAGTCTCTAGCTTGAAGGGTGTGGAAAAAACTTGCACACATACGGACGGACAGACGAACAGACACCATGACGGACATTGCACAAAACCAATATACTCTTTACCTTCGGTATCGAGTATAAAAAATGGAAGTGAGATGTAACAAAGCTGCAAGTATCACAGTTAGGGAACAGAAGTAGTAGATACTTAACCCTTAAATTAAAACACCTAACGTATTCATACTTTTCGAAACAGTGTAAGACTCATATCTCGAAATGTTAAGCTAGTTCAATGCACTTCCTTATTAAATGCAAGAAAAATGTGGAGAATAATGAAATAAAATATTACTATCCATCAATTATAAGAAATTAGTAACGAAATTTTCTTAGTTTAAGCAATGAGTTTGGATATATATAAAAATCTAACATAACATGACAGTTAAAATATATTAAAGCAATCAATTATAAAGTGAAAAATCAATGTCCAATCGATTTCCCTGTTAAAATTAAGTTAACTTGTTAAGGACAATAATACAATCTATCTCGTTTTAAGCGTAAAGCTTAAAAGCTCAAAATAGCTAACTACATAACATAAAATGTTTAAAAATCAGTAGAATACTAAGTTGAAGAAAACGATTAAATATAACACAAATTAAGATAGGGTATCATACAACGTCAATAGAAGAATTTTTGAAGTCAGTAAATGAGTACAAAACACATTCTTTATACATTTTTATCGTAGGTAGCATACTGAGAAAGAGTTGGTAAAACCCGTTTATAAAAAAGAAAAAAATCAAGCTGCTAAGAACATCTTACTGTTTTCATTTTCTTTATTTTAGAAATTGATTTGATATGTGAGTTTGATGAAATAATTTTAGTTGAGTATAAGAAATAGTTTGACGGATATCTTAAATATGAAAAGTGTCATTTGATGAAAATCTTAAAGCGATCAGAGGGAAAGGTAAGGAAAAGATTATTTGATAAGCCTAAAAGATTACCTTAAGGAATTTAAAGAATGTATAAGCAAAATAAATTATTACTGAGATAGAACGGAATCCAATACATGGGGATTAAAAAAAAATAATAATAACAATAATCTCAATAAACGATGAAGTATAAATATTAAGATCAAAATTAGTTTGTTAAAACATGATTTATTATACCATCTACACGAACTTATTTATGCTTTCAAAATAATGACATACATAAAAGCATTTTTAGATATGTATATAGTGAGTACTAGAACTTAAACTTATAATATTGACTTAAAAAAATCTTTTTATAAAGCCGAAACAAAATCATGGAGTATGACTTGTGTGTTCTACCGGCTATAACTATATTAAATTAATCTTAATGTTTGGTGTTTGTGTTTGCTAAATCCCTCAACGGAACAAGCTTAATATAAATCTCAAATTTAACATACTGCAAAAATCTAAAAAAAAAAATATGAAATAAAATTAAAACATACCCATAAGAAAAACATAATTTGATAGATTCTTAACAAAGTACGCCAATTTAAAAAATGTTCATTGGTTTATTAAAAAGTTATACTTATTAGCTCTATAAAAGTAACAGAAATCAGTGCAATAATCAAAACAGATATATGCAAATAAAGGTTAGAAACGTTAGTAGCGAACAAGTTGGATGTGCGTTAGAAGGAGGGACAATCAATTAACATACCACCTGCATTTCATAGACGCTCGTGTACAGAATCGCATAAGGGAGCGTGTTTTAATATAATAATATAAGCAGGATCACTATCCCCTATTACACTTTCCCCCTCTGACACTTACTCTCTCTAATACTAACTCTCTCTTTCTCCCTCTAACACTTTCCTCCTCTTACAACTTTCCCCTATAATATTTCAAACTAAATCTGCAAGTCTCAATACTCTTGTTTAAAAACAAACAATGTGTTGATCATGCTGCTGCTGCTGCTAAAAAAAATTTCCATCCCTTGCTTACATAACACTCACGAATGTTGTTGTTCTTATTGTTGTTGGTGTTGCTTTTGATCATAACAATGCGGCCTACGAATGTACTGCCCTTTGACTAGCGTACTTCAAAAAAGCACAATCTTGTCTCAATCCTTTTATCCTTTGATCACTGGTTTTCACAACCATAAACATTCATTGCTTATGTTTTGCTTGCAGGTGTGGAAGGCAACGCACGTCAAACAGGCGCCCTCTCGACTCTCTCTTATCTACTTATTCGTAGCTAAGAAACCTGCGCACAGTTGACTCTCTCTCTCTCTCTTATCTTCTAGCTTGTAGCTAAGAAACCTTTGCACACTTGAATCTAGCACTTAAAAGTTTCATAGGCAATGTACTTTGCTCACTGATCCTCACGGACGGTGATATCTATAACACATTAGCCAACTAATGTACTTGACCTTTGACTAGCACACTTCAAGCATGCACTAACTTGTCTCCAAGTCTTCCTCCCTCTAACACTTTCCCTCTGTAAATCTTTCCCCTTCTTACACACAGTCTCTTTCTAACACTTTCCCCCTCTAACTCTTTCCTCCGCTATAACCTTGTGAGGAGCCATATTCACGTATAGCGCCTCACAACAGGCGATTGCATTTATAGCCGCAGCCGGACCTGAGTTGCGGCGAATTCGCATGCTGTCTCGCTCTGACACAGGATGTCAGCCCTAAGGTACGTGTTTGGCACATGGGAGCCACAAAAACACGTACTATAAAAGTCGTGGCAAAGTGCCGTTGGTGTGCGAGCGGTGCACCCACGAGATCTAGTGATCACCGTCACTCCAACGACAGGCGTGATCAGCAACGAGGAACCGTTGTTGCTAGGCAAATCCCACTGGAACGATCACGCCACCTTTGCCCTTGGCGCGACATTGGCAGCGCTGACAGGCCCCGGTCCAGCGAGACAGCACAAGGGTATAAAAGGAGCCGCCTTTGACAGAGCGGCTAGTTAATCCAGAAGTTGAGTACAAGAGTGCGAAGTCAGCGAAGCGAAACGTCAGTACGGAGTCAATACGAAATAAGTGAAAATCAGTGCGAAACATAAAGAAATCCTACGCGAAAGGATAATTTAAGAGTTTAAAGGATTCATATCGCAATAAGGACAAAGCAGATCGTGTCCTTAGCGATTAACAAAACAATTGACTGAGAAATCGATACGCGAAATTTATCAAGTTCTTGTGGCGCGTTGCATTTGCAAAGCAACCTCAAATTAAAACCATGTATCAGACAAGTGAGCCTGGCGAAGGACAGGTGAAGCTAAAGCCAGAGCCGGAGAGTAGACGGCACTATTGGCGAAATCCTTGTGGTAACAAGGAGGCCATAGTAGAGCCTGGCGAATTCGGGCGTTGCTAGCTAAAACCTCGTTTAGTAGGCGTAACATTGACTCTGAATATTTGGTGCAACGAGAGCGCCAGCATTGCAAATAAAACCACGACACAAGAGCCGTGCGATTCCCTAAACTCAAATAAGAAATATCATTAAGTGCAAAGCAATTGTAAAACCCAAACGTGAAAACTAGCAGAGAGTGCAGTTTTAAAATATATGTATTAAAAATAAAACCAAATTGTGTTCTTATTGCCGCAGCCGCCACAAATATAAATTTGTTGGCACGTACCCTCAGCACCGCGAGAGTTAGCCCAGCTAAAAACCGCGTAACTTTTAGGTTCGTCACAACTGGCGCCCAACGTGGGGCCCGTTACAACTGGCGCCCAACTGTGGATCTACGGCTAATATCACATAGTTCTCTTTTAATAAAATACATATAAATAATCGACAATTTGGTTCGTTCGTGGGTGTACAATCTAAAAAAGGATGCACTAGTGAAATGCGGAGTGGAATTCGGTCTGGAGCTTGAAGGCACTGTCGAAAATATGAGAAGACAATTGGGAGACAGGGTAAGTCAAAATGAAAATGCTCTTCCACACAGCGTTCGCATTAGCGAACTGGCGAAAACATACAGCCGACAGTCGCCGAATGAAGAACCAGAATTAATGCTCGAGGAAGGGGAATACGAAGAGGAAAAGGAGTTTGCCGGCATAGACGTAGCAAGGCTGAGCGTCCCATTCACCAGCGCGGCGGCTAGGGCGCGAGAGTTATAGGAATCTCGCCGATCGCCCTGGGGTACAACCCAACAGCCGGGAGAGCGTAGCCACACACACACACATGATCAGACCAATGCAAGGGCAAGTGAATACCAAAAAGTAGCCAATCAAGTTCGAGAGTGGAGCTTTCGATTCGACGGACTATCGAAGCCTCTCGAATTCTTGGAGAAAGTGGACTGGTCGGCAGACACATATGGATAAAACCTAAATTTAATTCCAAGAGCGATGCCGGAGTTGCTGAAAGGAATGGCACTTAAGTGGTACATAGCTAACAACAGGCATTGGACAACATGGGTGGATTTTGTCGACAGTTTTCAAGAATACTTCTAACCTCGAGATTATTTTGAAAATTTGTACGACGAAGTTCGCAGACGGCGGCAAGCTCTGGATGAGCCCTTTAAAGTCTATATGGTGGAGATGCAGACTCTGATGAGACCCCTACGACTCTCAACAGAGAAGGAAGTGCGCACCATCTACACCAACAGCCTTCCTGACTTGCGCGGATATGCACGGCCAAACCAGTTCTCGAATTTGACCCAGCTTATGCAACTGGCAGAAGAATTCGAAGAACTACAAAAGGATAGGCTGAAACTGAGGTTACAAAGTGCTACAGCCCAACAACAATACAGCCAACACCAACAACAACAGGCTCAACAACACCGAGATACGCAGCAAAATGGACGCGATCACCATCAGAATCGTGCAAATCGTACACGATTTATGGCCATGGAGGAGCAGATCCAGCACTCTGGAGGAATGGACGAACGGCCAACCCGAACACCTAGGACCCAGCAAAATCCTGCCAGGACACACATAAACAACCCAGGAAGGGCATGTCGCGTGTGTGGGCAGGAGGGACACTGGGCGATAGAGTGCCGAAACCCAATGCTGGAGTTCTGCTGGGTCTGTGGCAGAATCGGTCAGCGGACAGCACTATGTTGTCAGTCGGGAAACGGCCAGCGGCGTCCGCCATCGAGGGGCGAGCGGGAGCCGCCAAGATCCGCCCCGAGACGCTAGTCGGTCACCTGAAAGACGAAGGGACACAGTTGACTGCCACCGTATGGATCGGTGAGTGTCAGCATAAGGCTACAGTCGATACAGGGGCTACAAGCAGCTTTGTTAGCGAAGAGCTAGCTTGTAGACTGAACACTGTAGGCCGGAGAAGCGTCGCAAACAGACAGGTGAAGTTAGCAGACGGACATAACAGCAGGACAACAGAACAAATGACGGTCGAAATAAGACTCGGGCATCGCAGTTTGAAAATAGCGTTGCTAATTATGCCTGGTGTGATAGACGATTTGGTGCTGGGCTGGGATTTTCTGACTGGCATGGGCACAGTGTTGCAGTGTGCGGGATTGGTGGTCACCATCCCAGCACGACGGCACAAGGTTGGAAAGCTGGAAAAGAGACACGAGGATCAAAAAATTAATGAATTTCTTTTGCGAGAAGTCGCAGCCTTCGAACAACTAAAGGGCAAATCACAAATTACGGAACACAAAATTGTGATGAGCGACGACAGGCCTATAAAGCAGCGGTATTTTCCAAAGAATCCAAAAATGCAAGCGGAAATTAACCAGCAAGTAGAGGCACTCCTTGCGAAAGGTTGCATAGAGCCATCCAACAGCCCACACAGCGCACCAATCGTGATGGTGAAAAAGAAGAATGGAAAATGGCGACTGTGCGTGGATTTCAAGCAACTCAACAGCCGATCCATTAAGAACGCGTATCCATTACCAAGAGTGCACCACATTTTAGACCAGCTACGTGAAGCCCACTTCATCACTAGCTTGGATCTGAAAGATGGGTACTGGCAGATCCCGATGGAGAAAGCGAGCCGACCACTGACAGCATTTACAGTCCCAGGCAAAGGATTGTATCAGTGGAAAGTAATGCCATTTGGGTTGCACTCGGCACCGGCAACTTTTCAGAGGGCGTTGGATCGCGTTATTGGACCAGAAATGATGCCACACGCGTTTGCATATTTAGATGACATTATAGTCATCGGAAGAACGCGCGAAGAGCATATGGAAAATCTCAAAGAGGTATTTCGGCGGCTGCGGGAAGCAAATCTGCGTATAAACGTGGACAAATGCGATTTCTTTAAAAATGAATTGAAATATTTGGGCCACAGAGTCACAGAAGAAGGAATTCGCACAGATTCAGAGAAAGTTGCTGCAATCGTAGAATTGAAGCCGCCAAGCAACGTAAAGGAATTACGACAATACCTGGGCGTAGCATCATGGTACAGGCGCTTCGTACGAGATTTTGCGACGAAAGTAGCACCTCTGAACGCATTGATGAAGAAAGGCGCAAAATGGGAGTAGACTGAGGAGCGGCAAGCAGCTTTTGACACAGTCAAAGAGAAGCTGACTCAGTCCCCAGTATTGGCATGCCCAGACTTCTCAAAAACATTTTGCTTACAGACGGATGCAAGTAACTATGGCCTGGGTGCGATATTGACCCAACCTTCGGAGCAAGGTGAAAGGGTAATATCGTACGCCAGTAGGACACTAAACGGTGCCGAACGGAACTATTCGGCAACTGAAAAAGAGTGTCTAGCCATAGTGTGGGGAATCAGAAAGCTACGGCCATACCTGGAAGGCTACCATTTTGTGGTCATAGCGGACCACATGGCGCTGAAGTGGCTACACTCAATTGAAAGTCCATCAGGCAGAATAGCGCGTTGGGCGCTTGAACTGCAACAATACGACTTTGAAGTCAAAAACCGTAAAGGCAACCTCAATGTCGTAGCCGATGCACTTTCGAGACAGCCACTTCCGGAGACATGCAGCCTAAGAAAAATCGCAACAGAAGGGATTGAGGCAGACAAGGCAAACTGCAAATGGATTCAGAAATTAAAAAAGGAAATCGCACAAAATCCAAGGAAATATCCGGATTACATGGAGGAAAATGGCAACCTGTACAGACACATCCCACATCGCGCTGGAAGCGGAGAGGTGGAAAGCTTTGTGTACCCAAAGGTAAAAGGAAGGATGTATTATTGGAGAACCACGACGCAGCAACAGCCGGTCATTTGGGAAGCCGGAAAACGATAGCAAGAGCAGCGACACGCTACTACTGGCCAGGCTTGTACAGGGACGTACGCACATATGTGCACAACTGCGAAACGTGTCAACAATATAAGCCAAGTCAAATGGCAGCGGCGGGAAAGATGTTGACACAAATCCCTGAAGAGCCCTGGAGTACTGTGTGTGCTGATTTTGTTGGCCCACTGCCAAGATCAAAACACGGAAATACAATGCTATTGGTGATATTCGACCGTTTCTCTAAGTGGACTGACGTGGTTCCGCTGAGGAGCGCAACCACAGCCACCTTACAGAAGGGTTTTAGAGACAGAATTTTGGCGCGATTTGGGGTGCCAAAAGTTCTCATTACGGACAATGGAACACAGTTTACGAGTAAAGCCTTCAAACGCTTTCTCGAAGAATTGGGAGTGCGACACCAATTTACGGCACCATACACACCGCAAGAGAATCCCACGGAACGTGCGAACCGCACGGTAAAAACAATGATCGCACAATTTACCAAGTATAACCAGCGGTGCTGGGATGAATTTTTGCCAGAGTTGTCACTGGCCATTAACACCAGCGTATCGGCGTCTACGGGCTACAGTGCAGCGTTTATCACGCAAGGGCGTGAACCAAGACTGCCAAATGCGCTGTACGACAACGTTACACTCGGCACTGGGAAATCGACACAAACACCCAGCGACAATGCGAAAAAACTTAGAGAAGTTTTTGAATTGGTGCACAGGAGTTTAGAAAAGGCCGCTCAGGACCAAGCAAGGCATTACAACCTACGGAGACGGCAGTGGAAACCATCCGTAGTAGACAAGGTATGGGTGAAACAACACCACCTGTCAAAAGCAGCGGAAGGCTTCGCTGCAAAGCTTGCGCCTGTATTTGCCGGACCATACACTATAATAAATTTTGTGTCGCCTGTAATTTGTAAACTACAGGGGAAAACTGATGAAAAAGAACGGACCGCGCACATAGGCGACATAAAACCCCACGGAGGTGGAACGGACAACGGGTGAGAAAATAAAAAAAAAATTTTTTGGGGGAGCACAAATTAATTTAAGACCCTGGAACAAAAAGTAAAATGTTTTTTGATGAACATCTGGAAAAGAAAAGATCGGTTAATAATTGGCCTTGTTAAGGACGTATCTCATTTACTCACCTGAATCTCCATTGCCTCCTATAAATAAAAAAAAAAAATCATTGGTTGATTTGGGTTTTTTTTGGAAAAAAAAGGGGTGATTATGTATTTATACATATTAAATATTTTCCCCACTCAACACATTTAACAAATATATAAATAATAAAATAAATATGTAAGATATTACATATTTAGTAAACAATAACAAAAAAAAATATGTAAGGTATTATATATTATGTAAATAATAAAAATAAATATGTAAGGTATTACATATTTATTAAACAATAACAAAATTAAATATGTAAGGTATTACATATTATATAAATAATAAAAATAAATATGTAAGGTATTACATATTTATTAAACAATAACAAAAATAAATATGTAAGGTATTACATATATATAAATAATAAAAATAAATATGTAAGGTATTACATATTTATTAAAAATAACTGACAATAATGAATGTGTGAGAGAAAAAAAAATTAAATAGTAATAAGAGCCACGGCCCAACCAAGGACATTACAAAACCGGACCTGAACGCGGCGAAAGGTGTGCGAAGCAAACGCTGCTACCAAAATGGTTAATGGAAAAGGTTAGCGATATCGCAAAGAGAGCGCTGACAAAACATGGCGGTCGCATGCGGGAAGGATACCGTAACATGCGCACCCACACTGTCGCACATGCGTATGTGGTAAAGGTATATAAGGTGCCGACTACCATGCAGTCAGTCACTTTGCGATATTGTACGGGAAAAAACTGAGCACTTACCCAAAATGGAGAATTACGGAAGCAACGAGGGAAGGAGGGCAGTCCATGCGTCGGGCCGTGACCCACGTGCGCACTCTCGCACACCAGCGGGGGATGTGTGCGTGGTCGACGCGGCGGCCATGGGTGCCAGCGCCAGAGGGCGCAGAAACGTGGCTCGACGTGGGCGTTGGGCAGGACAGCCCTATGCGCGTGTCGGACCGCAGCGGGAGGCGTCGCCAGACGTGTTGGAGCTGCGGGCGTCGCCCATTTTGGAGTCGCCTGAGGAGCGGGAGGCAGCCGAGCGCGAGCGTTGTTGCCGCCAGGAGCTTGAGGAAGAGCGAGAGTGGGTGCGCCGGGCATATGGCAACGACTGGGACAGTAGCGACTGGGAGATGGACTACAGCGCTGGTCCAGTGGACGAAGTTGATGAGGAGTCGCCGCCGCCAAGGGACTTCGTGGAGATGAACCCAGAATGGGTACGCATGTGCCACCCCGAGGCACCACCGACACCCGAGGATGAGCATGTGGGCCCAGCCAGCCCGGCTAGGCCACCGTCACCATTCCCACGTGGGGTGGGCGCCTCGGAGGATGAGGAGGATGAGGACGAGGAGATTGTCTACATATCGTCCGACGAGGAGGAGGCAGCACCGCAGGCCGAGGAGCAGATGCCACCGACCGATACGGGTGAGTCGACGGCAACCATCACCCGCGAAAAACGATTCGTGGATGGGCGGTGGCACCACATCGCGACGGTTGTCCTCGAGTGGACAGAGGAGGTGGCACCGCCCCGTGATGACTTTTTGAGGGAGACCACACCGCCACGACCCCGAACGCCGTCACCGCCACGACCCCGAACGCCGTCACCGCCACGACCCCGAACGCCGTCACCGCCACGACCACGGCCACGAACGCCGTCACCGCCACGATCCCGAACGCCGACACCGCCACGACCCCGAACGCCGTCACCGCCACGATCCCGAACGCCGTCACGACCCCGAAGACTGGAGGCACCACCCCAAGCACCAGGCAACACGACCACCAGCCCTGCAAACCGGAAGACACCTTGGGTGTGGCCGACACCGCTGCAGGTGGGCACGCCGCCTCGCCCCAGGACACCGCCTCCGCCACCAACATGGGTGCCCAATGCGGCACGCCCAGCTTTCGGCCGGCAGGCTTCATGCCCATCTGGGGAACGGCCGGCTCGCCTCGTGCTACAGCGGCAGGCGTCCGCACCACTGGCGGCTTCAGGGTGGAGAGAGGTGGCACTAGGGGACTGGCCACCAGAGGTTGTAGCTGCCGCAGCTGGAGGTAGCGACCGACGCACGTCGCGCATTGTTTAGGCGCATGGCCAGAGGTACCGCGTGCGGATTTCGGCCAGAGGCACGCGGGCCTTCGTGCCAGAGTAAAAAAAAAGACGCGACGCTAATATCACCAACACGCACAATAAAAAAAAAAATATATAAAAAAAATATGTATATAGATATTTATTTCATTTAATTAACCTGAAAAAAATATAAAGAAAAACAGGTGGATTAAACTGCAGGAAGGGGGGTGAAATTTGCTGGAAGCATACTCACATAAAATGTGTGAGTGATCCAGCGCGAGCGGCAAAAAAGCATGGCCTGGAAAAAGAGAGCATGACTTAGGATATGGTGGAAATGGCGCAAGGCGCGAAATTATTTTACTTACCTTGTTTTTTTAGATTCTTTTCAGCAACAACAAAACAATTGCAAGCGCAAATCGTGTGTCATGGCCGATTAGTGTTGGATAGTTGCGGGTGGCCATATCGATCTGGCCACATCGCAAATATCGATCTGGCCACATCACAAATATCGATATGGCCGTATCGAATAACGCCGGGCGATGCAAAGCCGCTAGATGGCGTAACGCGACCACCAGCTGATCGTTACAGCGACACTGCTAACGGGCGCCAAAATTCAAAGCGGAGGCGCGCGATTTGAAAGACGCAAAATTCACTGCTAACGGACGCCAAAAATTCAAAACGTAGGCGCGCGATTTGAAAGACGCCAAATTCAGTGCTAACGGACGCCAAAAATTCAAAACATAGGCGCGCGATTTGAAAGTCGAAACAATTAAGTGGAAGGCTTCCACTACCGGAGAAAAAGGGGAGTGTGAGGAGCCATATTCACGTATAGCGCCTCACAACAGGCGATTGAATTTATAGCCGCAGCCGGACCTGAGTTGCGGCGAATTCGCATGCTGTCTCGCTCTGACACAGGATGTCAGCTCTAAGGTACGTGTTTGGCACATGGGAGCCACAAAAACACGTACCGTAAAAGTCGTGGCAAAGTGCCGTTGGTGTGCGAGCGGTGCACCCACGAAATCTAGTGATCACCGTCACACCAACGACAGGCGTGATCAGCAACGAGGAACCGTTGTTGCTAGGCAAATCCCACTGGAACGAACACGCCACCTTTGCCCTTGGCGCGACATTGACAACGCTGACAGGCCCCGGTCCAGCGAGACAGCACAAGGGTATAAAAGGAGCCGCCTTTGACAGAGCGGCTAGTTAATCCAGAAGTTGAGTACAAGAGTGCGTAGTCAGCGAAGCGAAAAGTCAGTACGGAGTCAATACGAAATAAGTGAAAATCAGTGCGAAACATAAAGAAATCCTACGCGAAAGGATAATTTAAGAGTTTAAAGGATTCATATCGCAATAAGGACAAAGCAGATCGTGATCTTAGCGATTAACAAAACAATTGACTGAGAAATCGATACGCGAAATTTATCAAGTTCTTGTGGCGCGTTGCATTTGCAAAGCAACCTCAAATTAAAACCAAGTATCAGACAAGTGAGCCTGGCGAAGGACAGGTGAAGCTAAGGCCAGAGCCGGAGAGTAGACGGCACTATTGGCGAAATCCTTTTGGTAACAAGGAGGCCATAGTAGAGCCTGGCGAATTCGGGCGTTGCTAGCTAAAACCTCGTTTAGTAGGCGTAACATTGACTCTGAATATTTGGTGCAACGAGAGCGCCAGCATTGCAAATAAAACCACGACACAAGAGCCGTGCGATGCCCTAAACTCAAATAAGAAATATCATTAAGTGCAAAGCAATTGTAAAACCCAAACGTGAAAACTAGCAGAGAAGGCAGTTTTAAAAAAAATGTATTAAAAACAAAACCAAATTGTGTTCTTATTGCCGCAGCCGCCACAAATATAAATTTGTTGGCACGTACCCTCAGCACCGCGAAAGTTAGCCCAGCTAAAAACCGCGTAACTTTTAGGTTCGTTACAACCTTCTCCCTCTAACACTTTCCCACTCTATCCTTTCCCCCTCTTACACCTTCTCCCTCTAACACTCCTCCTCTTACACCTTCTCCCTCTAAATCTTTATAATCTAAATGTACAAGTATCAATACTCTTGTTTAAAAACAATGTGTTGATCTTGCTGCATTTTCCGCTGCTAAAGAAAATTCCCATCCTTGCACACATAACCCCCCGTGAAGGTTGTTGTTGTTGCTGTTGACAATAACAATGTACGTGTGCAGAGCAATGTATTTAAAACAGTAGCATGCTTGATTCTTACAGTAATTGGTTAAATACATAGCTAAAACTGATCCTGTCATTATCACAACCATAAAGCTCAACGTATTAACCTTGCTCCCTTGTTCAAAGAGCCCCACACGAAGGTTGTAGTTGTTGTTGCTGTTGACCATAGCAATGCAACGTACATCGAAAAAGCGCTCGCTTTTCTCGTTTCTCTATCCTTTCTTCCTTTGCACACTGCACCTCATGACGATAAACAGGTTTACAATGCAACGCACGTCAAAGACGCGCCCTCTCGACTCCATATCCTTTGATCACTTCTACTCATGACCATAAACAGGTTTACAATGCAACGCACGTCAAACAGCCGCCCTCTCGACTCTCTCTTAACTATCCTTTCTTCCTGTGCACACTGCATGTCATGGCCATAAACAGGTTTACAATGCCACGCACGTCAAAGAGGCGCACAATTTACTCTAACACTAGTAAGGTAAATAACCAAATCTGTTCCTCTGATCACCTGCTTGCAGGTGTATAATGCAACGCAGGTTTAACAGGTGCGCACTTGACTCCAAATCCTATGATCACTAAATCTCACAGATGCTGCTGGTAAAGTGGTGGCCTAGGAATGTTAATCCTTTGTTCTCCACCCTAGTCTTATCAAAGGAGGGACACGATCATGGGAAAAAAAGGGTCATAAATTATCATATTGTAGGGGTCAAAAGAAAAGGGTCAAAAAACAAGGGGGCGATAAAAGGGTCATAAAATTTAATGGGGTCATATATTGTCGGCATCCCTTTGGGGTAGAACCGGCAATTCCCTACTACTTTCCTTAACTGGATAGTTGCAGTGTTCTTACATCTCACTTCCATTTTTTTCTTGTTTTTATTTTTATTTATTTTTATTTTTTTGTAGGTGCTTTATTAATTTTAATGAGAACAAAACCTTTTTGTTCTAGATGCCATGTTATTAGGGCGTATTTATTCATTTAATTATTGTAATTATTTCTTAATGGGACTTATTTTCTTTACTGCTAAAAACTTATTGTCGCGAAAGGATTTATTTTTCTTGATCTGAGTTATTTATTTAACTCATGAAACTATTGTATTGTGTTATATTGTTCTTGAACCTTTGCATTAATCTTGAATTTGGATGGCAAAATAAGGTTGTGATGTACTAAAGCTCGAGATTACTTAATAGTCGGTATTTTGCAAAACGGGCGGTAGAGTACTTACAATTTTTAATTGTAGTGTATTTTTAAAATAATGTACGTTTACTATCACCGGATTGGTTTATACCCACTAAATATAGGTATTTTATGTTTTTTCTTCCTATGTATTAGTCGTTTTATACACCCTAGCTTTTCATCCTGTTTTTTGATTTTAGATTAGGGTCTGATTTTATTGTATACTGTTTGTGGAGGAGGCTCCAAATAATAAGATTTGATTTGGTAATTGTATGGTAAGATTTATTCTTCTTTTTTGTGTTGGTTGAGCACTAGTTGTGTGTATGTTAAACTAATAAAAAGAGCCCAAGCAAGTCATTTACAATAAATTTCACTAACTTCGAATTCATGGTCTAAGGACCGTTTAGACTTCATGGTAAGTAGTTTGGCTAGGCTATATTCTATTATGGTTCTTGTGGGCTATAACTCGTACATTGAAAGAGCAAGATAAAGTTGTTCTTGTTTAGGTCCACAATCTAATTTCTTGGTCCATTTTCCTTGGCATATAATACGGCAGAGAGTAAGATTTAAAAGTAGTATGTCATTCCATTCTAGTAATATTTGTATATTGTTTTTATTATATTGTTATTTAATTTTTAATTTTATTCTTTTATGTTATTTGATTTTATAAATTGCCTTTAAATTAAGGTTTTTGCTTCTCAATTTTTGAGCCGAGACATAGTATTTTTTTTCTGTGCTGCATAAACGAAAGCATGGTTGATCCCAGATATGTTTATTCTTAATTAATATTTAGATCAACACCGTAGGCTTCCTAGATCTATATGTCTGTACCTATATTTTATCAGCTTTTAGGTATTGAGTGTTACAACTTTCACACTTAAGGAGCATCAGATCTTTTCGTTTCAAAGAGTTTACTATTTGACGCTTTTAAGAACAATTTGATTGCCTGAGCTTGGTAGGTTATACAGTTAAAACAATTAGTGGAAAGACGGAACTGTCTTATAGAATTTCTTCAACATTATTAGTTGGTTCTTTCCCTATCGCTTTTTATCACCCACTTTGAGATTATAACATTACTTAATGGAAAGTGCTGCATACTACCGATTGATTGCTGATTATTGTTGTTATTCTTTTTTTTTATTTTTTATTTATTTCTTTTGCATCTCATATAGTATTTTTACCTTATGTTTCTTTTTTTTTTTTGCGCTCCACTTCTATACTTACTTTAATAATTTATCATATGTTTCCTACAATTTATATTCAATCGCTCTTTAATTGACAAAAACTGGGCTGTTTAAAACGGAAGGCAATTAATCTATAAAACTGATGAAACGGAATAGTTGTGATTATTTTTCATTTAAAAATAAAAGTAGGCTGTTATACGGGTACATAAAATATTTACTTATATTAAATTCAAATTTGAATTGATTTTTAATAAACCGGTTTTTTTTTTCGAAAATGTAGTTTTTAAAGAACATATTAAGCTCATATCATAGATATTTAGATTTTCACATTTAGGTAACATCAGTTCAACTCCCTCAACATCCGATAGTGAAATGCCGTTTACAGACAGTAAAGTAATGCCGCTATATCGTTTCTCATAATTACAATTTAGCTGCCTGACGATGAAAATTAGTTCCCATACGATTTGAGTACTGCCACTGTTTCCAGCAGCCTGGCATTCTGAAAAGACTTCATCGCTCACCATCATCACTTGACAGAGCTCATTTAAGTATTATGTTTGCTTATACACACATAATCATTTACTTAGATTTTTATCTGACTAATAAAAATGTTTAAAATATTTTAAAAATTTAGGATTTACTTTTATGTATGGAATTTTCGCTGTCCTATTATATCGCTGATTGTTTTTACTAAACAATTGATTGAACACTACCTCCATAATGTCTTTTAAACGTATCTTTGATTGAGTTTTCGGTAATCACTACTTATTAAAGCAGGATACGTCAAAATAAGCACGCAAACAAGATTGAGGGCAGAGACACTCCTAAAAGACTTTGAGCCGAAGTGTGACGTAGAAAAAGGAACAATAAGGTAGGAGCTAACGAACAGCGAGAGTCTTTAGAGGGAAGCGAGCTGAACGAAGACATCTGATCTCAAGCTAGATAAATGTTTATCGGTAGAAAGAATCCTCCTTTCACATTATAGCAGTAAGCGTAGCCTTAACAAGGAACAAATTTTATTGTCTTAGAACAACATATAACATATCATAAGATCATAAATACTTGATCTCGTACAGTTTCTAGAACTAGAAGGAGGGGCACAACAGACCTCTGAGTTACCAAATCTTTCATCGACGATTAAGGTTTATAAAGGCAGGAGACATATTATTCTATTATTAATTCCAATTATATATTTTATTTTTTTATTAAAAAACAACATTTTAATAAAGTTGTTACTATTTTACTGACTTTTTTTGATTTTTGATTAATTTTTTATTATCTTGACGGAAATTTAATTTCCGTTTTTTTCTTTACAAAGTAGTTTACAGCTGTCAGCAATGTCAATTCGTGATTTTTTTTCGAAAAAATTTCTGAGAACCGAATCTATTTTTTTAAAAATGTGCTTTTAATATTTTTATTATTATTATTTTTTTCACTAAAGCCAACGAAAGTACTGACGTACTTTAACTTTAATTTAACATATAAATTAAAGAACAAGTCCACAATCGTGTCGATAAAAACCGGGTTTTAAAGAACGCTGTTGAACAGAGTAAAGTACTCCTTGCAAAGTGAGGCAGCGGTGGCCATCTGACGTGTTCAGGCAAATATTTTCTCTTTCAACTCCAATTCTAGAACTCATGCAATAACCTTGAAAAGAGGTAAGCCCAAAATACATGGAACTAGTGGCAGTTTTGCTGTGAAATTTTCACACAATTTTCCATGCAGGTAGTAAGTGAGCACTGAGAAGGGAATTTTTATTTGGACAACTCCTTCAAGTACCTCCCATACGATTTGGAGCACTTTTTACCCATTTTAAAAAACAAATTACAATTACAACAAGTACCCATTCCACTACTGTCGCCTGATTGTCGCACAAGCTGAGGGTTTGATCGCGAGCGAGAATACAAAAACAAAACAAATGCGCAGTGACGCCTTCGCGTCGCACAAGCAAAGTCATAAAAAAAGGTTCGACACTTGCAAAAAAAGAAACGGATTCCCGCTTCTTAATGAATAAGAGCATACACAATTAAGTGAACAATGCGCTTGAAAATAATTTTCATAATTTTATCTACATGTATAACTTCGCACAGTGCACATTTTTATACCCTTATCCCATAAAATGGGTAAATAAGGGTATAATGGTTTTGTGCAAAAGTATGTAACAGGCAGAAGGAAGCATCTCCGACCCCATAAAGTATATGTATTCTTGATCAGCATCAACAGCCGAGACGATATAGCCATGTCCGTCTGTCCGTCTGTCTGTCTGTCTGTCCGTCGTTCTGACGGTCTGTCTGTATGAACGCGTGGATCTCAGAGACTACAAAAGCTAGAGACTTCTGATTTTGTATTTAAGTTCTCCTATACCATGATCAGAAAAATTTTGCTTTAAATTATCGATAACTATTCTGGTTTCCGATATACACATAATATCGATAACAATAAAATATCGAATTTGGAAAATGTAAAGATGAGGGTTGAAATAATGAGTAACGATAGAACTTTTCTGAAAAATTCGTCCAAATCGGTTAAGAAATACCGGAGATATCTAATTTTATCGATTGAAGTTAAGTCAGTATACCAAAGTCAATTATAAATTTAATTTACATATTTATTGCAACTGGGTTCAGGGTATCTTCTAGTCGGGCTCTCCCGACTAGAGCCTTCTTACTTGTTTTTTTTTTTTCAAATTTGTGTGCCTTTGACAATTGATTTACGATTCAAGTAGCGTTGGTTGTTGTTGTCAGTGTTGTTGTTGGGCCCGCACTGCTACTTTTTGTTGGTGTCATTGATTTTTAAAAACAACAACAACATAACAAAACTTGGTGCGTCCAGAAAATTTTCCCACACCAGAATATGTTATGGGGGTGGATTCGCCTACTTGCTGCTTATATAACTTAGACAAAACATAACACACTAACATTGTTGATATATTATTGATGTAAAATTGCGAATAAGCAAAGGGCGTTCACATAAGCGCGCGTGTTGCTCTTATGACAATCAGATAATTTGAAATCTCGCTCCGATCATGCTCCTTTGTTGTTGCTCATTTACGTTCACTCTCTATTTTATGTGCGCGCTTTGCATGTCAATTATAAAGTTTAATAACCCTAGCTCCTCCGTACACACACTAAATTAAAGCTAAAGGCAATGTGTAATTCACTTAACTGCAGCCTCTTAGATAAATTTTGAATTGATTCAGTTCGTGTGAAGAAGGTAGCGATACTACGCTCTTTGCTTGACTTGCAGAGTGCGCGCATACATACTTAAGAGAGTTAAACGAAATAGCTATAACTGGTGATGGAGCTTGCCTTGTTATAGCTCTTCTAAACAATATGAGTGCGCTATGTCATACTTATGGTACTGCATGTGAGCTTCAAGCAGCAGCAGAAATTTTTGCTGTAAATTTCCAACTTTTTCAGAATGGAAATTTATTACAACCATTCGGAAATAATAAGCATCCTGTTGCATTTTACCGCTCCATTAATGAATGGACATTTTGATGTTTATATTCCTTTAGAGGAAGTATTAACTCAAGATTCTGATACGTCAAGTAAATGTATAAGTTATACAGTATAACTGAAAATGTTAAAAATCCTGTTAAAAGACGAAGTCGATTCACCGGCAAAACAGAAAAAAGGTTTAAAAAAACGTTCATTTAAAAAAAATAGTGATATCAATAGGGGTAAGCGCAAAGAAGCATCAAAAAGATATCGTGGTAATTAATCTTGATGTTATTAGAGTTGTAGTGAAAAGAGATCAGACTAATAATCCTGAAGCTCATAGAGTTGCAGTGAGAAGACATCCGGCTAGTAATCCTGATGCACGTCAAGAAAGGCGTTTGCGTGCATGGACTGTTAAAGCCATGTTTGGCTTAAACTATGATTTTGAAATAGCTTACAAGTCAGATAAAATTACTTAACTTGGTAGTATGAATTTGATATGCAAACATTGTAATGCCTTAAAATGGAAAAATTAGCCTTTGGGTATCTGTTGCAAGGCAGGAAAAGGTAATCTTTCACAAAATGATAGTTTGCCCGATCCACTTAAAAGCTTAATAATTGGTGGACATCCCAAGTATGATCATTGCATTGATCGTATAAGAAAGTATAACAGCTGCTTTCAAATGACTTCTTTTGGTAGTACAAAAATTATAAATGAAAGATGGTCAACCTTTAAAGTCCAAGGCCAAGTGTATCACCTAATTGGTAGTGTCCGACCTTTGCAAAATGAAGATATGCAGTTTCTTCAAATTTATTTTGTTGGTGATGATGAAAAGGAAGCTCAACTACGTTGCAAAAATATTTCAAATGAAGGTTCTTCAAAGTATGTTTCATCAGCATAATCGTTATGTTAAAGATCTAAAAATGGCTCTCAATAAAATACCAACAAGTACTAAAGACTATAAATTGATTATATATGCTGATCGAACACCCGCTGGTGCAAATAAAGGGCTTAACAGTACACCTCAATCAAGCGAAGTAGCTTTAGTTATTGTTGGTTAGCAATTTGAAAAGCGCGATATTACTATTGAAAGCCAGAATAATAAATTACATCGTATAAGTGAGGTGCATCGATCATACGAAGCCTTACAGTACCCTTTGCTATTTCCTTATGGCGAAGATGGCTATTCAGTGGATATACCACAATCGAATTCATTATGAAACAAGCAAGAAGGCTCTAGTCGGGAGAGCCCGACTAGAAGATACCCTGAACCCAGTTGCAATAAATATATTTAATTTATATAAGACTTTGGTATACTGGCTTAGCTTCCATCGATTAAGATCAATATCTCCGGTGTTTCTAGACCGATTTGGACGAAATTTTCAGAAAAGTTCTATCATTATCCATTACTTCAACCCTCATTTTTAGATTTTCCAAATTCGATATTTTATTGTTATCGATACCATGTGTATATCGGAAACCAGAATAGTTATCGATAATTTGAAGCAAACTTGTTCTGCTTATAAAATAGGAGAGCTTATATCCCAAATCTGAAGTCTCTAGCTCTTGTAGTCTCTGAGATCCACGCGTTCATACAGACGGACAGACGGTCAGACGGACAGACGGCGGACGGGCAGACAGACGGACAGACGGACATGGCTATATCGTCTCGGCTGTTGATGCTGATCAACAATATAAATACTTTATAGGGTCGGAGATGCTTCCTTCTGCCTGTTACATACTTTTGCACAAAACCATTATACCCTTATTTACCCATTTTATGGGTTAAGGGTATAAAAATGAGGAACCAAAAAAATGATGTCTGCGTTAAGCTTTTACAGCTATAAAATGATGATTCGTCAATCTTAGATATATCATTTAATTTATTGTCGTCCCCTTTTAGTAGTAGGGAACTGGGGGTTCTACGCCAAAGGGATGCCGACAATTTATGACCCCATTAATTTTTATGACCCTTTTATCGCCCCCTTGATCTTTGACCCTTTTTTTTCATAATTTATGACCCTTTTTTCCCACGATCATGTCCCTCTTTTGATTAGCCTAATGTGGAGAACAAAGGATTAACATTCCTAGGCCACCACTTTACCAGCAGCATCTGTGAGAAGCAGTGATCAGAGAAACAGATTTGGTTATTTACCTTATTAGTGTTAGAGTCAATTGTGCGCCTCTTTGACGTGCGTGGCATTGTAAATCTGTTTATGGTCATGAGGTGCAGTGTGCACAGGAAGAAAGGATAGATAAGAGAGAGTCGAGAGGGCGCCTGTTTGACGTGCGTTGCATTGTTAACCTGAAAGCAAGCAATCATGAATGAATGTTTATGCTCATGAGTAGTAGTGATCAAAGGATCTGGAATCGAGAGGGCGCCTCTTTGACGTTAGTGCCATCCCTTTCTAACCTTTGATATTATATATATACCTGCTTTTATTTTGGTCAAGTGCTAGGAAAATCTTATATCCTGCATTGACTTCAAAACGAATAAAAGAGGTAGTTTGGTTTAAATTGTATAGTTTATTTATTATTCTTTCTATGTATACTATAAAATATTTATTTTTAAATCTAGTATTCATACATTTTATGCCTTATTGACTTAAACGTTGTTTGTTAATTATTTTGTTTAAATTTTTATATTTTGCCATTACGCGTTCTAGCCTTGTCAGACGCATGCTGTATTAAAAGCATCCACATGTGTCGACTCCCTCTGTAGTTAAATCGGATGACCAGCTGCACGCTGAAAGATGCTCGCCAAATTTGGATGTAACTAGATGGCAGTTTTCGTACGACAAGAAAAATTCTCGATATTCTTCAAGCAATTCATGATGTTCAGGAAAAATCATTTCCTCAAACTCTTTTAAAAAATCATCGATTTTCTTGACAATTGTTTTAAATCCAAAGTTAGAATTCAGCTCCATTTTGTAGTATACTTGGCAAAGGTTTATTTAAGACTGACTTAAATGAATATTTTAACTTTCCTCAAAGCATTTCATTTTTTATTTAGTTTCATATTATGATGAAATTGTGTCCTAAAAATATTAACATCCCTTTTTATTTCTTTACCCATCTCTTTTGAAATTTCAAACAGTAACCGAGTAAGATCAATTTCTGACTCATAATCATAAGTCGCTTCTAAATCTGAAAGTTGTATACTATATTTACGCATCTCTACACACTTTGGAATAATATACTTATAATATATATTCTTTATTTGATTTTTCAGTAATGTGTTCCAACACAAAAATGTTGTTAAAAAAATTCCTAATCTTATAAGCGTCCTCCATGAGTCACTATCAAATTCAACTCTATTACCATACTGATTGAGTATTAATATTCGTTGCCTATCTGATTTTCGAATTTTAAAATGACACTTAACGGTCTCAAGCATTGGATGTTCAATTATTGTATCTGGCATTAAGAAGTCAAAGTGCTCCAGTTTCATTTGGATGTACTCCTTAAAAGTTAATAATTGAATCCACTCCTCTTTTCGCAATCCAATAAAGTTACGTTTATGTTGCTGCAGCCAAACCATAGGTGTGAAATCTCTACTCGTAGAAAACCCACACTTTAGTTTAAGCTCTATACTAACAAAATACTCAAATCCAAAAATTATTTCATGATCTTGAATTTTCCTTGAGTTTTTCTTTTTTTTCAAGTGTAGCGTATCCATCCTCTCTTAACCGCTTTTTCAAACTAAACGTAAAATAAGATAAACCATAATATTTAAGGTATTGATTTTTGAATAATTTCTCAGTACATATTTAACGCTAGAGGAAAAATGGTTATTCTAGATAGAAACTCATGTATTTTAGTTGACTTTCAATATGTATTCGGAAACGAAAGACAGATGTTTGTCAAAGAGTTGGCATTTATGCAAGCTGGGTCCGTCACACCCAATTTTTTTCACTTTAAACCACCCTACCACATGAGGGAGCTGGATGAAGTGACTAGGAAAACCTTAAAGATAACCAAACAGTATGTGGACGGCTTAGATTGGTCTGAAGGTGACATCTCTTATCTGAGTCTTGGCGAATTACTAAAACCATTGAATAGTTACGCAACTGTAGTAGTAAGAGGAAGAGCTAAAAAAGAGTTCTTAAGTAAATTTTTACACACAAAAATAATAGATGTAAATCTTGAACAGAGCTTAGCGCAATATCCAAACTTCTTTACAAATTGTAGAATACACAAAGAAATAGTAAATCAATGTGCACTAAATAATTTATTTAAATTATTTCTCATCTTAGAAAACTCTCAATTTGAGGTATCTGAAAATGTAAATGTTTATGCTAGTATACTTGAATAAAATAAAAATTATTTTCTTATTAATTTCATCATGTTTCTATTTATTATTTAATTAAGAGAGGGTACATAATATTTAATATAATTAATTTCAATGATTATCAACTACAACTTGATTCTATACTAAATTGGTTTTAAACGATGCGTTGAACTATTCCAGTCAAAGGCGAATACTCTGCTAATCGATCATGCATAAGCAGGCAATATACCTTTGTGTTCCTCACACTAACACTATCGAGATCAATTGAAACTCTTACATCGATTGGCCCTGTTTTAACTGTTTCATTCTGATGTGACAAGTCTACAACAACCATTGGTGCTTTCTCTTTAAACTCTATAGGTGTTAGTAATGGCTCAGACTCCTTCATATAGTAGCTTGCTTGAAATCCTGTATACATATCATACAAACTTGCGTATCGTTCATGCTTAAAAGTAATGTTCATGTCATCGTACGGAAAGTTCTCCGAGTTAAGATACACTTTTAAATTCCTCAAATGATTATGTGTTTGTTTATCGTCCACTACAAAAGCTATTATCGCAAATCGAGGGCGTTCTCTATTAGCTGCTAGCTTAACATTCCAAACATGTTGTGTGCCTTCGGCTAATGTTGGATTCAGGTAACAATCCCAACTGCGGAATGCAAGTGGAAGTGAGCCTCCACTCTTAGTCAGACTAAACATTTGTAACTTCTTTTCATCACTCAGAGTTACATGTGGTATTTTCCATACAATGTTAGAAATATTTAGCTTATACTCCTTAGTTCCAATTTTAGTGTAGTATACATCTTCCATATTTTTAGTCATGAGTAATATCAATTCATGTTTACAATTTAGTAAGACCTTGTTATAATCTTCAGCAAATCCAAGTAAGTATTTAAGAGGTATAGAAAAATTAAAGTATCCGTTCGACAGCTCTCTATCATTTCCATTGAACCAGCCAGAATTCTCTAACATGCAGCTTTCCGTTTTGTTTAAGGAAGCGTAGTTTTTTAAGGTTGTTGAAATACCAACAAATCGAGTACGATCAATTTCAATTCCATTTAATTCATAACGAACCTCGTCAAAGAGATAACTCATACAATTGTTTTTAAGTTTTCCATCTACAGCAAGCGAGTTATCCGCCAAAGAAATTGTGCCCTCAAAATTAATAAAACTCTCACAAGGCAATACATATAAGTCCTGATTCTGAATAGTAATCCTAACTTCATCATTGCTTTTAAATGCTTGTAGATAGGGAGAGTAACTATGATATTCTTTCTTGATTATACTCTCATCCGAATAGGCTTTCTCTCGAACATTCAATACACTATTCATTATTTTTTTATTTTTAGACCCAGAGATTTTAAAAATAATTTGTTCTCAGGTGTTAGTACTTTTTTCGTCGACCTATATCCTTCTGTAGTAGAACTCAAAGTGCTCGCTGGGGGTGGATAGCGCACGTTTTTATTATTATAAATAATCATTATCGGCGCCTCAAGTGTAAGCGAAGTGTCACAACCTCTTTTCTTAAGTTAACCAAGTTTCCGTTCTGATCAACGATCCGTATTATTAATGACTGTATCTCACTGGTATTAACTGGCAAATAAATAAGATTATTTGGTTTCTCGCTCAATTTATAGCCTGGCGGAACGTTGAGTGCAAACTCATGCAGAGCATGACTTGATACCTCATTTACATATGAACCGCTTACAATGTTACATTCTAGACGAATCGTATTTACTTTTAAAATGTCAACAGGTTGATCTGATATATGCGTTGCATTTGGTTTTAGTTCTCTTTTATCAAATCCAAATAATTGACCGATAGAACGCTCTTTGTTAAAATATATTGAATCTTTTTTAGATGAAATCACTACTTGAAGGGTATTATTATTGCTCTCGATTAGCGGGTGCTTTAATTCATTAGGCTCTATTTTCTTCATTTTCTCTTTAATAAATTCACTTATATCACTAAGCTCATATGATCCCACAGGTATCTCGAAAATATGCTCCCCAATATGGAATAAATTATTATCGTAGTCCACATTTGGGACCGAGTTGTACATATGAAAATCAATTAGTGCACATTCATAGCTCCCACTTAATTCTATGGGAGGATGATAATTAGCTATTAAAATCGAGTTGTTACCCGTCAACGTTAGTGTTGTTGCCATTTCGAAAGATTATTGATAAGTGAATTAATAGTACTAGTTTCTTGCATTTTATTTTATTTTAAATTTGAATAAAATCAGCAAACCCCCTTCTATAACGTCCATTTTCTAGCGGGTCATCTTTACTTATTAATAAAAGTCATCGAAAATCATAATAGAGTTCTTTTTGGCATCGCTGGGTGCAACAACATTTTCATTTTCAGAAAATGTAAAGTAACCCATTCCTTTTATTGGTTTTATAAGTGTTTTTAAGTATTCATATTTAGGCTGATATAATGATTTTGAATATAAGTAAATATTCTCAAACTTTAATCCGTTAGGGCTTTCAATTAAACTAATCATAACATTGGTTTTCCCGCAATTTGAAGGTCCGACAATTAGAGCTCGTATTGAATTGGGTAACAAGCTACTATGTCTAAGTTGTTTGACATCACCATTTTTACAATCGATATTTTTTACTTCTATGTCATTTTTTTGTTTGATTAAACGCATATTAATGTAACTCCTTTGAGTAGATCGTTACTTGCTAAAATCTCATTGAAGAATAAACAACAAATAAAATGGTGTTGCGCTTTTATAAAACTACTAGTAACAAACCACCACTCTACCTAGGAAGAGGTATTGTTAATAAAATAATAAACTCCCTACCAGTTGAACTGCACATACCGGGATATCAGTTTTGTGGTCCAGGAACAAAGCTTAAAGCTCGTCTAGCACGTGGTGACAAAGGAATAAATCCCTTGGATGCCGCTTGTAGAGAGCACGATATAGCCTATTCTAAATATAAAGATCTGGAAAATCGTCATAAAGCTGACACAATACTAGCTGAAAGAGCGTGGGAGCGTGTAAAAGCATCTGATAGTACTCTCGGTGAAAAATCCTCTGCATATTTCGTAACAAACGCAATGAAAGCAAAGAAAAAATTTGGTATGGGACGCAACACGAGTGTTAAAGAAAGAAAAACCACTTGACATTCAAGCTGCGATTAAAGTAGCCCGAAAAGCTGTGTCTAAAACCATTGGAAATAAGAAAAATACTGTTGTTATTCCTAGAGTAATCAACGTTCCTAAAATTGGAGGTTTTTTACCACTTGTGCCAATCTTGACAGCGCTCAGTGCATTAGGAGGAATGGCATCTGGTGGAGCTGCTATTGCTAGAAGCATTAATAGTGCTAAAAATGCATTCACTCTATTTAAAACCGTATCAAAAAGGTTTTGGTATAACCACAAATAAAAAAATTAATTTTTTATAAATGAGCTGCCCAATAAACCGCTTTCGAACATTGATATTATAAACTTCGCACGCATACATATCCCACATTTTAGAGGGGTTTACATGAGAAACGCCTTACCGAAAAATGTAAGAAAAAGAGAATGCGGCATCGTTAATTTGGACTCGTCAACTGGAGCTGGAACTCATTGGGTAGCTTACTATAAGGCGGATGAGGAATGCAGATATTTTGATAGTTTTGGAAATTTGCCACCCCCTATAGAACTTATAAGATATTTGGGCGAGAACATTCAATACAATTATAATCAAGTACAACAATTTGGTACTTTTAACTGCGGTCACTTATGTCTTAAATTTTTAATGCTTACCTCAAAATCTTTTTAAAAATAATTTTTATATCAATTAAAATAAATACTTTACATTTAAATAAAGAAGAAGAAAAAAAAATGTATCATTTTTAAGTATATATATATAAATATTGTCTTTAAACTATCTCAGTTTGTTTGGAGTATCTGATTAGTTCACATATAGCAAGCCCACTGTTTCTTGAAAACCAAAAACATAAAAAATAACAACAATTAACAAAAAAAAAAAACACTGTTTCTGAAAAATATAAAAATAACAGGAAAACAACAACAAGCTGTTTATGAAAAATAACAACAAATAACAGAAAAAAAAAACACTGTTTCTGAAAAATAACAACAAATAACAGAAAAAAAACACTGTTTCTGAAAAACATAAAAAATCAGCAAAACAACAACAGGCTGTTTATGAAAAATAACAACAAATAACAGAAAAAAAAACACTGTTTCTGAAAAAAATAAAAAAAAAAATAACAGCAAAACAAGGACAGAACAACCTGTTATTAAAACCACCCTCTATTACGCTCGCTGATCAAGTTTATTGGCTTACTATCATAAATATACTAAAATGAATGAGCGTATACTAAAGGAGCTAACAAAAACAAGAAACGCGTTAAAAAGAAAATTTCGAAGTATTAAATTATGTAAAGCCGCAAATGAATACCAGTTGGAGGAAACATTTAAGCCTATAACAGAACCACTCAAAAAGATTATTAAAGGAAATAGGGAAATTAAGCCATACCCCCGAATCAAAAAAGAAGAGAAAGATAAAAGTGTAAATGAGGTGGCAGAGAATGGAAATAATACTAGTGAATTTTATGACGCAATAGATGGGGAAATTGATGAAAAACAGTCAATCCATGATTCGCTTATATCGAGTAAACAAAGCTATACTAACCTCGCTACAGCAGGCAATAAAGATTATAATCAGTCAAGTGTAGTACAAGATGATAGTTTTGATCTCAGTCTAAATGAGTTAGAGCGTGAGGGACAGTTAGATAAAGCGTTTGGACCAAGTAAAAATAAAGGAGAAACTAAATTAGGCAGCTCTAAAATCAACGTAAACAACAAAAGACTTGAACTGGAAACGGGTGAAACGTGGAATCTTACTCCTGGATTGTATTCTTTAATCTTTTTAAAAAATCCACATGCTTATAACCAATTGGATCTGGATGCATATAAGGAAATCTTGTCAAAAACAAATGCTCACAGAAGAAATCATCAGCCAAATGAAGCACTAAAGGGTAATCGCTCCAAAAAGTATACTGATATAATAAAAAAACTTTTCCCGAAAGTTGTTGAGCCAAGTGCAGTGTCTACACCTTTGAATAGTAAAAAATCTACACATAAAAGCGGAACTCTTATGATACTCAACAAGCATAAACCAAATTATGTATACTGGGATGATCCTAATGAATTGTAAATAGACTTAAGCTTTTGATCGCTTCACAGGCAGCTGGTAACAGTAGTCATAATAATGAAATTGTATCGATAATTGAAGAGTTGCGAGAAGCAAACATAATTTTTTAATAAATATGATATACACCCATTAAATATTCTTATTATTAATATGTCTCTTGACAAGTTTGGTCATTTCTCGAACGATAAAGAACGCTCGGAGAAGTTGAAAAGGGGGATTGAAGCTGTGAGTGGGATTCATATTGATGAGGATGGTAACCTAAATGCCCAAAACAAACGCATTAAAAATTCAATCAGCCCCATAAATAACGATGATTTTGTAATCAAAGAATATGTTGATATTAAAGTATTTGAATTAAAAAAAGTCAAACGGCTTATATTACTCAATTAGTCGAACAAAGAAATAATAAGTTAAAGGATATGGAAAGCAAATGAATGAAATAACTAACGAAGTAACTAAGTTATTAGATGATGTTAACAAAGTTAGCAATGAAATCATTTCAAGAATAAACAGTAATAATGAGTTTGTAAGCAAGCAGTTACATCAAGAAAAAAACCAATTGTGAAATCAGATCGTTGTTAAGTCAATATGAGTCTAGATAAGTTTGGACACTACTCAAGCGATAGGAAGCATTTGGAGTATTTACACAGAAATGGAAAAAGATTAGTGGGTTTTATCGTTGATGAGGATGGAAATTTAAATATACAGAAAAAACGAATCATATGTTGTATACAACCGCAGGAGGCGAATGACTTGGTTATAAAAGAATACGTTGATCGAGTATTAATTCTAGTGAAAAATGATATAGGTCACACCATCTCATTATTATTATTAAGACAGAGAAACCAAAAAATTGATGCGTTTCAAGAGAACTTAAACAATACTATAAAAAGTATCGAAAATTTGAAAGAAATACTTGATAAATATTTTACATATGTAATTGGCTGTTTTGAGAATCCTACCATATTAAAAATAAATACTAAGAGCGGATGAGGTGCCTGTACCCCTACGTAACAAAAACGAAAGAAAAATATTAATAAATAAATAAAAATTATATATAAGTAAATGCAATTTATCAAAACCCGTTAAATGCTGATTGACCCCCACCACTGTTGGTTATATCTCATGTGATTATTACTATATCAAGAAACATGGGACTTAAATCGTGGAAGTGTATATGGATAGTATGGATTACGATACTGATGGAGAAGGCACCTATGGTGAAAAAGATGTGTTTCTCAAAATTTTTCTCTCGACACAATAAAAAAAGACATCGTCAGCAACAATATTGTACTACGTTATAAAGGAAATAAATAAATAAAAACAAGTGGAAACGTTGCAGTCGGACGCAACCGACTGCGGCATACTCGATACCAGTATTTAAACCGGTAAAAAGAGGCCTGATTGCACAGGGGTACGGACTGGGAAAGGGTGTACGCTGCCTTAAAGATTCCCCGATGCCACCAGCTATCTTCCTTCCAAATTTGGTGACTCTAGCTCGAAGTTTGTAAAAGGTAGGGAAAGAGGGGCCGGGAGCGGTATGGGTGGGCGTGGCATCCAAATTTTTAATGCAGATCTATGTGGAATGTTATTTGCTACCTTCATACAAAATTTGGTGACTCTAGCTCAAAGTTTGTAATAGGTGGGGGAAGGGGGACTGGGGGCGGTGTGGGTGGGCGTGGCATCCAAATTTTTGCTGCAGATCTTTGTGAAATGTCAATTGCTATCTTCATACCAAATTGAGCTCAAAGTTTGTAAAAAGTGGGGAATGGGGGGCTTGGGGCGATATGGGTGGGCGTGACATCCAAGTTTTTGATGCAGATCTATGTGGAATGTCAATTGCCACCTTCATACCATATTTGGTGACTCTAGCTCGAAGTTTGTAAAAAGTGGGAAAAGGGTGGAGGCTGGGGGCGTTATGGATAGGCGTGGCACCAAAATTTTTGATGCAGATCTTTTTGGGATGTCAATTGCTATCTTAATACCGAATTTGGTGACTCTAGCTCAAAGTTTGTAAATGGTGTGGAAAGGGGGGCGGAATAAGGGTGCGTGGCTCCAAAACTTTGATGCAGTTTTTGGGGGTCATCATCACCTATCTTGGCACCAAATTTGGTAGCTATAGCTCAAAAACTGAGGGAGATATAGGTTTTTTAACTTTTAAATGCGGGGGGGGGGGTCTGGGGGCGGAATGGGTGGGCGTGGCTCCAAAATTTTTGATTCAGTTTTTTGGTGGTTGCTTGTAGCTATCTTCTTACCAAATTTGGTAGTTCTAGCTGTAAGGATGTGCGAAATATGTGGATGTGTGAAGTTACACAAGCGTTCGCGGGCATTTTTAAAGGGAATAGAATTCCTAAGAATTTACAAACGGATGATGGAAAAGAATTTTTTAATACTGATTTTAAAAACTTGTGTAAAAAACATAGCATTAATCATTACTCAAGCTATAGTGTACTTAAGGCATCGATTGTTGAGCGTTTTAATAGAACTTTAAAGGAAATGATGTGGAGAGAGTTTAGCTTCAATGGAACATATAATTGGATCGAAATGTATAAGCGGTTGATTAAAGAGTAAAATAATCAATATCATAGAACAATTAAAATGCCACCTATAAAAGTGAATTCCTCAAATGAACAGATGTAATTAAATACTGTTTACAGTCACTTAAAAATATTTGGTGGTAGCAAATTCAAAGTAAATGACTATGTGCGTATAAGTAAACATAAACATTTATTTGAGAAAGGGTATACCCCAAACTGGACAAGTGAAATTTTTCAAGTTAAAAAAATACAAAATACATACCCTACTACATACATATTGAAAGACTATGAGGGTATCGAAGTGAAAGGCGGTTTTTATAAAGAGGAACTATCAAAAACAAAGTTTCCGCACACTTACCTAGTTGAGAAAATAATAGAAAAACGAAAAGGGCAGGTACTCGTTAAATGGTTAGGGTTCTCGAATGCGCACAACTCTTGGATAGATAAAAATTACGTTCTTTGAAGCAGCAGGTATTGGTCGCATCACTCCATTGAAAGCAACAGGTTTTTGGGTGCGTCACTCTATTGGTTGCTACAGTTATTGGGCGCGTCACTCCTTTTGTGACACTTTCCTACATTAAATGTGGGCAGGATAATTGTTACCTGTATTGATACCTGTATTGCACATGTGTGTGTTTGTTTTTGTGTGTGTGTGTGCTGCTGATGGGTATAAAAAGGCAGTGCAGAGCATAGTTCAATCATACAAAGTCAACAAAGTGAACGAAAGAAGCATCATGCCGAAATTTACTAAGATGCCCAAGAAGGCATATAAGCAGCAGCAGAAAAATACCATGCTCAGCTGGCTGAAGCCGGCAGCGGAGCTGGTGGGATGCGAGGACCAGAAGATGCCTCTGCCAATAATAAACGAGGACGATATCGAAACAGTCATTTTTCAAATGAGACGGCGGTTCACGACGATGGACGATTGGGTGCAAAGGAGGGATTCTCCTGAGCCAATTGAGCAGAGGAACCGGGAACAGATACCATCAACGGAATTGAATATTGACGATTCAATATGGAACCTTGACGATTCAATATGGAATGCTTCCACAATGGAAGCCGCCTACGACGAACTGATGTCCAATCTGTGGACTCACTGCACAATATGCTGGATGAAATGAACAGCGATGAATTTTTAAGTAATTTATAAGAATAAAATTTTCTTTTTTGTAAAATTTTTAATAAAAACGATTTTATTTCAAAACGTATTTTCGTTTGAATTTTTATTTATTTTTTTTTCTTTTCTACCTAAGAATTATTATTACTTACAGGTTTAACAAACTTTATAAAATTAGATACATTTTTTTTTTTAAATAAAGAAGATAGATATTAAACTATAACACCAATAAGTTGTTTTTTTTTGTCAGGTTTTTATTTACAGGTTTTTTTTATTTAACAGGTTTTACCAATGTTATATTATTTACAGGTTGTACAGGCTTTTTTTTTAATATTATTATTACTTACAGGTTTTACAGTTTTTTTTTTTTTTATTCACAGGTTGTTAAGTCATAAACAAGTCAGCACACATTTATATTGTAAGATATCAAATAACTGCACATAGCTATATAAGAATGACACACAAATTATTAACACATGTAAAACTAGGTCAAGACCATACACAATACGCTACATTTATTAACCCAATAAAACTTTAAGCAACACCAAATTATGCTGAACACACAGAATATCGCTGACTGCACAATGCATGCAATATGTCGCAACAGTAGCGGTCAGCCAACCCGGTAGTCGCTAAATATGCTATTCTGCATTGCAAGCAACTGCTGAGTACACAATAACCTAATTTTAATTGACACCACAAAACTGTAAAACTAAGCTATTATTTCCTATAAATATTGTTACTTTTCGTTAATAAAATCAGTGTTCTTAGTACAACCTACAAAGATACATTCATTATTCTCCGCAGTCCACCTGGTTACAAGTGCCAGTTGCGACAACAATTAAGCAGTCAGTTTGTACTGGATGCTAACAATACATACACACCTTTTACAGGTACATTTTGGTGACCCCGACAAAGGACTCCTAGGAAGGATCCTCTCTACAACATATAGCTCGCTACTCCTTCGACCACACCACACGGTTGCGAATAGAAGCATATCCAGCTCAGGCCGAGCGAATAAAACACTTCCACCGGGTCGGGAGTAATCAAAGAGCTATATACAACAACATAACAAACGTGATTCTGGGAGCTTAGTCATTGTCAACAAGGCGACAAAATGAGCACAGAGAAATCACTCGTATTGGAAGATGTCCTAGATGCGCAGGAAGAAATAAGCCAGGAGGTATCAAGGCTTATAAAGAACACAAAAAAGGACCCAGCAGAGCGGAAAGCAAAACCTGGCTACTACCAAGCCAAGGCCAAAATCCTTGAGGAAAAGTGGACTATTTTCAAGAACAACAATGTCTTGATCAAAAACTCTAAGTTAGAGGAGTCTCACGCATACCACAAGTTCTCCGAAGAGGTTCACGATTTGGTTCAAAAAACCAGAGCTTACTTCAAAGAACAAGCTGATATTGCAGATCAGTCTACCAGCAATAGGACGGAACCAAAACCCGCCATTGCTGCAGGAATTGTCGATGCCAAAGAAAACACATATGCCAAGCTAGTTGCATTGTGCCGTCGGCAAAAGGTGATGATTGCGTCAATCAATCGCGCCCTGCAACACAAGCCTGTCAATGCGGACATTGTTAAGTCATTATGGGCAAAAACTCAAGAGGTCTATTTCCAAATATACGAGGAATTTGAGGACCCAGAAGAGAGTGGCTACAATGCCACCGAGTATTTAAAGGCAGAGGCGGATGTTCGGAATGCGCTTACCAGCAATTCAAGCAGTGAGTGCACTGATAACATCAACTTACCACGTATTTCCATTCCAAAATTTGATGGTGATACGCTTAAATGGACGCAATTCTTCGATATGTTTTCGTGTATGATACACGAAACAAAGATGGCAACCATACGCAAGATGTGGTATTTAAAAACCAGCGTAGTCGGAGAAGCGGAAAGATTAATCCGTCACATCGATCTAAGGGAAGAGAACTATCTCTACGCATGGGAAATCTTAGTAGATGCCTACAACAATCCTAGAGACATCGCATCTAGGGTTTTAAATCGCCTCTTACTGCAACAAACCTGCAGCGACGATGTGAAGTCCTTAAAGGAGCTCCACATCACCACCATAGAGTCATTAGCCTCACTGAAGGGACTCGGGATTGACATCTCAACTTGGGATCCAATCATCATTGCCATCCTCAGAAACAAGTTGGATGGCACAAACAAAACACTCTATGAACAATCATTGGGTAGTACAAAGGAAATCCAGCCACTGGACACCATGCTCCAGTTCCTCGAACAGCGAGTTCGGGTCATGGCTACTGGAAAAAAGGCACCTGGAATCTTTAAAAAGGAGTCAAAGAACGCGACATGTGCAATATCTTCAGGTGCACAAAAGGGATGTCTTTCTGTAAAAAGACAAGTCATTATTTATCTAAATGTGACGAATTTCGCGCAAAATCTGTCAGCGAGCGCTTAAATTGGGTGCAAAGACAAAGGTTATGCGTCAACTGCTTTAAAAATGACCATAAAACAAAGGCATGCACAAGCAACTTCAGCTGTTTTAAGTGCAACAAAAAGCACCACACTCTAGTGCATTTGGAAAATGTTGTCACATCAGCAGCAGCAGAGCCATTATCACAAGTAGTGGCATCCGCAAACAACCACAACTATAACTTACTTGCAACAGCAAAGGTAGCTGTTCAAGCAACTAACGGACAACAAGCATCATTCAAGGCACTACTGGACTCTGGATCACAAATCAACGTTGTTTCCGAAAGACTTGTGACAATGTTGGGACTTAAGCGTCATGACACAACACTCCGGATTGAGGGCATCGGAGGACAGCCAAGAGTCAGCAAGGCTCGAGTGAATGTCCTAGTTAAATCACTTCACAGCAATTTTACGATGCGATTGGAAGCATTCGTATTACCGCATATAATTTCGGATCAACCTGCCCAGTCGATCAACACGGCCGATTGGGGCATGCCGAGCAAGTTACCACTGGCGGATCCAAACTTCAACAGACCAGGCAAAATCGACATGTTGATTGGAGCAGAGCACTGTTTTTCAATATTGCTCCCACAACAACACAAAATGTTCCAGTCTGGTCCAATGATGCCAAAAACCGAGTTCGGGTGGATCATTGCTGGAAAAGTAAATGCTGGAAGTAAGTCGTCAGCCATCTGCGCAGTTGCAACAAGTGAGGAAACAAATGCATTAATGGAACGATTCTGGACATTAGATAGCTTGGATACAACAGAAAAACACCGAACACCAATTGAAGCGCATTGTGAAAGGCACTTCTTAGAACATTTACAAGTGGCGGTGGACGGCAGATTCATCGTTCAACTTCCATTTTCTGAACACTATTCAGCCCTGGGAGAGTCCATGGTGATTGCGACCAAACGGTTTCTATCGTTAGAGCGCAGAACCTCCGCTGACACGTGGAAGCAGTACGCAGCGTTCATGACAGAGTATGAGAAGCTAGGACACATGAAACAAGTGTCACCGCAACAGATTCCTAAAAATCACTACGTGATTCAGCATCATTGCGTGTTGAAGCCTGACAGCACAACAACAAAATTACGAGTTGTCTTCGACGCATCGTGCAAAACATCTACTGGAAAATCGCTGAATGACATACTGCATGCAGGCCCCACGGTTCAAAGCGATCTTATGTCTATTCTACTACGATTCAGAACACATAGATATGTGTTTACGGCTGACATTGAAAAAATGTATCGTCAGGTATGGATCAATCCGGAAAATCAATTTCATCAACTGATTGTATGGCGCAACAACTCGTCGGAAGAAATTAAATACAACCGATTGAAAACAGTCACATATGGCACGAAATCTGCACCATTTTTAGCAATAAAATGTTTGGATACTCTGGCTAATAAGCATATGGAAAAGCTACAGATGGGTGCAAAGGCACTACAACGTGACTTTTATGTAGACGATTGCCTGACCGGCACCGACACAATCGCAGAAGCGAAACAAGTTCAACAAGAACTAAACAAAATTCTTCAGCCATCGGGATTCAAGCTACGAAAATGGTGTTCAAACAATGAACAAATATTGGAGGGAATTCCCAAAGAAGACACAGTTAACGACGTACAGCTCGGAGAAACACTGGAACAGTACAGTTAAAAACATTAGGCCTTATTTGGACGCCCAAAACGGATCAACTTGGCGGTCGAACTCACAGCAGTGCAGCAACAGTCATTACAAAACGTGCAGTCTGCTCGGAGCTGGCACAGATCTTCGACCCACTAGGCTTGTTCGCTCCAGTCGTAGTAAAGCCAAAAATTTTCATGCAACGCCTCTGGGAACTAAAGCTCGATTGGGACGACGAGTTACCTACATGTCTTCAGAATGATTGGAAGGAGTATCGAGTTGCAAAGCCTCAACTCAATGCGAATCCCAAGGCACGTTTATGATGGTAAGACTCCGATAACGAAAGAATTACACGTCTTTGTTGATGCGTCGGAACGTGCATATGGCGCTGCAGTTTACGTACGCGCAACGTACAGAAACAAACAAATATCTGTTCGGCTACTATGTTCAAAGTCTCGAGTGGCTCCAACTGCAAAGCAGTCACTCCCTCGACTAGAGCTATGTGCTGCACTATTGGGTGCAGAGCTTGCTGAAAGGGTTCGACGCGATCTAAGCCTCGACAGCAACACAGTGCCAGGATACTTTTGGTCAGATTCTACGGTTGTCCTTTCATGGATCAACGCAGCTGCCGCCACATATCATACATTTGTGGCAAACCGAATAGCAAAAATTCAGGCCTTGACAAGCCAGACTCAATGGCGGCATGTATCATCGGCCAACAATGCGGCAGATGTACTCTCAAGAGGAATATCGGCACGAAAACTACATGAGCACAACTTATGGTTATATGGACCACTATTTCTGCATGGCTCTCCAGACAAATGGTCAGCCCTACCCAGTATCACCCCCAGCAACCTGGAAAGGAAATCGATACATATAAGTCTCGCAATATCTCCATCTACAATAGGTGAAGAATTGTACACTTGTAGACACAGCCATTCATTTCACAAGTTACAACGCATTGTGGCTTACATGTTACGCTTCTGCTACAAAAAATACATACCAGCAACTGTCACTCTAAGCGTAGAGGAATTGAATCACGCTCGAAACGTAATTTTGCGGACAATACAACAAGTGGAATTTGCTGCTGAACTAAAAACGATGCAGCGTCACAACATGGTAGAAAAAAGGAGTTCCATTTCATCGCTGTCCCCCCTGCAAGGATCCGATGGACTTATACGAGTTGGTGGCAGATTGGATCAAGCCCCACTCCCTTACAATGCAAGGCACCAGATTCTGCTGCCCTACAATGATCCAATAGTAAAAATGCTGTTAAAAGATCTCCATGAGGACAATATGCATTGCGGTGCCCAAGCCTTACGAGCAACCGCTAGACAACAATATTGGATCCTCAACGACAAAACAATGTCAAGGAATATTATTCACAACTGCGTGACATGCAACAAGGCAAGGCCCAAGTTAATGAACCAAATTATGGGTAATTTGCCAGCCGATCGAGTAACACCAACATTTCTTACCCATTTCTTACAACAGGCGTAGATTACTGCGGGCCAATCTGGATTCACCACAAACTTCGAGGAAAAAGACCAGACAAGGCATACATAGCCGAATTCTGCTGTTTCTCTACAAAGGCGGTTCACCTTGAACTGGTAAGCGATCTGACCACAAACGCCTTTTTGGGAGCGTTGCGACGCTTCTTAAGTCGCCGTGGCAAATGTCAAACAATCCATTGTGACAATGCAACCAACTTCGTCGGAGCAAACAACCAGCTGAAGGAACTGAAATCAACAATTTTTGGGGAGAAGGCACAAGCGGAGATCATTAATCACTGCAACAAGAAACAAGTTGCCTTCAAATTCATCCCGCCACGAGCGCCATCCTTTGGAGGCCTATGGGAAGCTGCAGTCATGTCGGCAAAGCGACTGTTGGTAACGACAACCAACACGGCGACCCTTACATTTGAAGAACTTAACACGGTGATCGTCGAAATCGATGCTATCTTGAATTGACGCCCAATAACCCCGATGTCAAATGATCCTACGGACACCACAGCTCTCACCCCAGCGCATTTCCTGATTGGTGAAACACTAACGGCTCCACCCGATGTCAACGCCGATCGCGAAGAGAAATCACTACTGAAACGTTGGGAATTAGTATCCAGAATTAAGCAAGGATTCTGGAAGCAATGGTCAGAGGAATACTTGCAATAATTACAAGCGAGGCACAAGTGGAAAACCGTTAATCCCAATATCAAGGAAGGCATGCTGGTCCTTATCAAGGAGACAACATTCCGGTGATGAGCTGGCCTATGGGACGCATTATAAAGACATATCCAGGAATGGATAACCATGTACGAGTGGTTGACGTAAAGACGGCCTCAGGCATTTACAAGCGCGCCATCAACAGGCTGGCGCCGATCTTTTCGGAAGAAGCGGCCAAAAAACGACCTATTATGGAAGAAGAGGATACGGATAAAAAGGATACGCCGGCTGCTCAACGGAGACGGTTAATGTCACCAACCATAACTTCCTCCTTGCTAATTCTGCTTCTAATGCTACCTCTGGTACTTACACAGTCAGTATCGGTGACAAGGTTCGACACGAAACAGGAGTATATTATGAAAAAATTGGTACAACGATGAGAGCAATATCAGACTGGACCATAGTTATTTACTATGAATTGGATCCATACTGGAGAGACATGAACACGTTTAATTCAGGCATCAAGGAGTTCCAGTACATATGCCCAGAATTAAACAACAACCACACATGTGACGCAATATCACAGCACTATCGACACTTGTATGATGAATTACAAATGGCAAACGGTCTCATGCAACATACTCGGAAACGCCGCTCCCCATTTGATGCAGTGGGTAATATTGCGAACAGTCTGTTTGGAGTCTTAGACTCAGACTATGCCAATAAAATGACTAAGGTCATAGAGAAGGTGCAAAGGAACGAGGAATTTCTACTGACACTGCTGAGAAACCAAACCTCAGTACTTGACTCAACCATTAACGTTGTTAAGAAAACAAGGACAACATCGGACAAACGTCTAAAACTACTTGAACAACAAGTAGCCGCCATTAGCCAAAGCAGAGGAAAGTACACTGGCGCACGTCTCACAGAAAACTACGTGGCATTGACAACTCAATTGACATTGCTAGCAGCATCTCTTCAGCGCATGCAATCCGAATAGTGTACGTACTAACTGGAGTTCACCACCATACAATAAGCCCAATGTTGATCTCCCCTAAACAATTAAGGGATCAGTTGGATCAAATACGGGATCATTTGCCACCAGATCAAATGGTACCCGTGACATCATCCAATGTAATTCAACTATACAGGATTATGTGAGCAGAAGGCACAGCCACCGACACTCATGTGATATTCAGAGTAATATTACCCCTAGTGTCAACATCGATACTCGAGCTATTTAATATGGTGCCAATTCCAGTGTGGAACACAACTAGTTGGAGATTGTTCGAGCTAAAAACACCTATTATAGGTGTCAACAACCACAGAGATCAATTCATGGGACTTACACAAGATGATCTACACCGCTGCCGTACAATACACATCGAAAAATACATATGCTTTGATCATCAAGCGGTGTTTGATGTAAACAACCGATGTGAGTTTCAACTGTTTACCAACAAGACACCAACGACGTGTCACGTAACTACAGAACAACCAAAATGGTATGGGAAAAAACCCAACAGCAGAACAACTGGATCTTCGCAACACATTCGAAAGTGGAACTTCAAGCAGTTTGCAACGGAACACCGTCAACTATCCAACTACAAAACAGTGGACTACTGTCGCTATCACCTGGCTGTACTGCACGCAACACAGACATTAGCATCAATACCTTTGGCACTGTCACGAGTCAAATAAGACAAGGCTACGCCCACTTTGGTGACATTATCCAACCAAACATAACAAAGGTACCAGAGACAACTCTCAACATCTCGGATTACAACGCACAAGACGACAAGGATCTAGATGACCTACAGGTAAAATTGGCAACACTCAACAAAGAAGAGCTGCCCAACCAAATAAGCTCGGTCCAACATCATCACATAGCCGCTTACACTGCACTAGTGATATCGGTCATAATACTATGTGCATATGCAATGCGGACACAACGACGATGGACTTGTCCACCCACAGCCACTAGGAACGAAGCAGTCAACCCGTTAGAACCTTCAGCATCCCCAAGACGATTTACACTGGATTTAGAGGATGGTTGAAAACCGTTCCAACGGCCGGGAGAATGTTAAGTCATAAACAAGTCAGCACACATTTATATTGTAAGATATCAAATAACTGCACATAGCTATATAAGAATGACACACAAATTATTAACACATGTAAAACTAGGTCAAGACCATACACAATACGCTACATTTAATAACCCAATAAAACTTTAAGCAACACCAAATTATGCTGAACACACAGAATATCGCTGACTGCACAATGCATGCAATATGTCGCAACAGTAGCGGTCAGCCAACCCGGTAGTCGCTAAATATGCTATTCTGCATTGCAAGCAACTGCTGAGTACACAATAACCTAATTTTAATTGACACCACAAAACTGTAAAACTAAGCTATTATTTCCTATAAATATTGTTACTTTTCGTTAATAAAATCAGTGTTCTTAGTACAACCTACAAAGATACATTCATTATTCTCCGCAGTCCACCTGGTTACAAGTGCCATTTGCGACAACAATTAAGCAGTCAGTTTGTACTGGATGCTAACAATACATACACACCTTTACAGGTACACAGGTTTTACAGGCTTTTGTTTTTTTTTAGTATTATTATTACTTAAGGATAATTATTTATTTCGTTATTTTTAAATAAAGAAGAAAGATATAAAACTATAACATCAATATGTTTTTTTTATATTTTTTTTTTATTTTGTTTATTATTTACAGGTTTTTTACAGGTTTTACATATTATTATAACTTACAGATTATTTTTTTTTATACATAATTAAGGTATATGTGCTTTTTTTATGGGTTTTTATTCTTATTCTTATTTTTATTTTAATTTATTATTTTTTATTTATTTTTTATTTAACAATATAAAGCTATTAATATATGTGGGAATCAATTTTATAATGACCCCAGGCATAGGTATTTATACCGTCAGACCTTATTTTTCTTTTGTCGTCATTAGAGCTTAAAGTAGTTTTTTTTTATCTTATGTGTATACAAGTTGTGGATCTTAGATCTAAACAACATCATTTCATCATTAAATATTTTATTATTAAAAAGGCATTCTTTATAACTATTTATAGTAAGCTTATCTAATGCAGACTTCTTTACACCTTTTGATTTTTTAACACAACCACCCCCCTCAAGAGACAATGAATACATTTTCGCTCTGAGACCAACAAACTCCAGCATTCGTTTGCCACAGTTCTCATCCTTCATCATACCCAAGACTTTTTTATTGCACCTCTTAATCCCGTATAACTTAGCTTACTCCTCAGGGTACTCGGACGTATCAAACTTCATTTCTACATCTTCAGCAATATATGCGTAAAAGTCTTCAGTCTGTATTGAATATATGAACGAATCTGTATCCATATAATTCAATGTGACTTTTTCTTGGAATTTAGGTTTAATATAATATAATCTGCCATTTGGAGAGTTCTAAAACTGTAAACCCTAAGTACATTGGCTTATCATAAACATTATGGAGCCGCTTCATCTGAATAGCATACATGTCTTCAGCAAATTGCGCAGAGCTGTGAAAACTAGCCTTTGCAATAAGCGAACGTGCACCTAAACGATTGCGTGTGGTTGATTCCCACGAAGTAACAATTTTAACATCTTTACGCTTTTCAACGTTCTCCATTAGTAGTAGGTGAATTGGGGTTCTACACCAAAGGGATGCCGACAATTTATGACCCCATTAATTTTATGACCCTTTTATCGCCCCCTTGATCTTTGACCCTTATTTTTTTAACACTTTTATTACCCCCTTCCATATCATAATTTATGACCCTTTTTCCCACGATCGGGTCCCTCCTTTGATTAGCCTAATGTGGAGAACAAAGGATTTACATTCCTAGGCCACCACTTTACCAGCAGCATCTGTGAGAATTAGTGATCAAAGGATTTGGAGTCAAGTGCGCGCCTGTTAAACGTGCGTTGCATTATACACCTGCAAACAGGTGAACAGATTTGGCTATTTACCTAATTAGTGTTAGTGTCAATTGTGCGCCTCTTTGACGTGCGTGGCATTGTAAATCTGTTTATGGTCATGAGGTGCAGTATGCACAGGAAGAAAGGATAGATAAAAGAGAGTCGAGAGGGTGCCTGTTTGAAGTGCGTTGCATTGTTAACCTGAAAGCAAGCAATAAAGAATGAATGTTTATGGTCATGAGAGTAGTGTGAAAAGGAAGGAAGGATAGAAAATAGAGAAAAGCGAACGCTTGTTCGATGTACGTTGCATTATTATGGTCAACAGCAACAACAACAACCACAAGAACATACAGATTCGTGGAGTTCTGTGAACAAGGGATGCAAATTTTTCTACGCAGCAGCAGCAGCAGCGGCAGGATCAATACGTTGATCTTTATGACTGTGTGAATGAGAGGATCAGTTTTAACTATTTAACCAATTAGTGTTAGAGTCAAGTGTGCTCCTGTTTTAAGTACGTTGCGCTGCACACGTACATTGATATTGTCAACAGCAACAACAACTACAACCTTCGTGGGGGCGTTATGTGTGCAAGGGTGGGAATTTTCTTTCGCAGCGGCAGCAGCAGCAAGATCAACACATTGTTTTTAAACAAGAGTACTGATACTTATACATTTAGATTATAAAGAGTTAGAGGGAGAAGGTTTAAGAGGGGGAGTGTTAGAGGGAGAAGGTGTAAGAGGGGGAAAGTGTTAAAAGGGAGAAGGTGTTATAGGTATCACCGTCCGTGAGGTTCAGTGAGCAAAGTACATTGTCTATGAAACTATTAATGCTAGAGTCAAGTGTGCACAGGTTACTTAGCTACAAGTTAGTAGATAAGAGAGAGAGAGAGAGTCAACTGTGAGCAGGTTTCTTAGCTACGAATAAGTAGATAAGAGAGAGTCGAGAGGGCACCTGTTTGACGTGCGTTGTCTTGCACACCTGCAGGCAAAAAATAACAATGAATGTTTATGATTGTGAAAACCAGTGATCAAAGAATAAAAGGATTGAGACAAGATTGTGCTTTTTTGAAGTACGCTAGTCAAAGGGCAGTACATTCGTAGGCCGCATTGTTATGATCAAAAGCAACACCATCAGCAACAACAACTACAACCTTCGTGGGGGCGTTATGTGTGCAATGATGGGAATTTTCTTTCGCAGCGGCAGCAGCAGCAAGATCAACACACTGTTTTTAAACAAGAGTATTGATACTTGTACATTTAGATTTTAAAGAGTTAGAGGGAAAAGGTGTAAGAGGAGGAGTGTTAGAGGGAGAAGGTGTAAGACAGGGAAAGGATTGAGGGGGAAAGTGTTAGAGGGAGAAGGTGTTAGAGGAGGAAAGAGTTAGAGGGGATAGTGTTAGAAGGATACTGTGTGCAAGAAAGTGTTAGAGGGAGGAAGACTTAGAGACAAGTTTGTGCATGCTTGATTGTGCTTTTTTGAAGTACGCTGGTCAAAGGGCAGTACATTCGTAGGCCGCATTGTTATGATCAAAAGCAACACCAACAGCAACAACAACTACATCCTTCGTGGGGCTCATTGAACAAGGGATGGAACTTTTCTTACGCAGCAGCAATGTCGATACGTTGAGCCTTATGGTTGTGATAATGACAGGATCAGTTTTTGCTATTCAACCAATTAGTGTTAGAGTCAAGTATGCTACTGTTTTAAATACATTGCTCTGCACACGTGAATTGTTATTGTCAACAGCAACAACAACATCCTTCGTGGGGGGTTATGTGTGCAAGGATGGGAATTGTCTTTCGCAGCAGCAGCAGCAGCAAGATCAACACATTGTTTTTAAACAAGAGTATTGATACTTGTACATATAGATTATAAAGAGTTAGAGGGAGAAGGTGTGAGAGGGGGAGTGTTAGAGGGAGAAGGTGTAAGAGGTGGAAAGGATAGAGTGGGAAAGTGTTAGAGGGAGAAGGAGTTAGATACGAATAAGTAGATAAGAGAGAGTCGAGAGGGCGGCTGTTTGACGTGCGTTGCCTTGCACACCTGCAGGCAAAACATAAACAATGAATGTTTGTGAAAACCTGTAATCAAAGAATAAAAGGATTGAGACAAGATTGTGCTTGTTTGAAGTACGCTAGTCAAAGGGCAGTACATTCGTAGGCCGCATTGTTATGATCAAAAGCAAAACCAACAACAACAAGAACAACAACATTCGTGAGTGTTATGTAAGCAAGGGATGGGAATTTTTTCGCAGCAGCAGCAACAAGATCAACACAAGAATATTGAGACTTTCAGATTAAGTTTGAAATATTATAGGGGGAAGTTGTAAGAGGAGGAAAGTGTAAGAGGGAGAAAGAGAGAGTTAGTATTAGAGAGAGTAGGTGTTAGAGGGGGAAAGTGTTATAGGGGAAAGTGATCCTGCTTGTATTATTATATTAAAACACGCTCCGTTATGCGATTCTATACACGAGCAGGTGGTATGTTTATTGATTGTCCCTCTTTCTAACGCACACCCAACTTATTCGCTACTTACGTTTCTAACCTTTATTTGCATATATCTGTTTTGATTATTGCACTGACTTCTGTTACTTTTATAGAGCTAATTAGTATAACTTTTTAATAAACCAATGAACATTTTTTAAGTTGGTGTACTTTGTTAAGAAACTATCAAATTATGTTTTTCTTATGGGTATGTTTTAATTTTATTTCATGTATATATATATTTTTATTTTTTTTTAATAGATTTTTGTAGTATGTTAAATTTAAGATTTATATTAAGCTTGTTCCGTTGAGGGATTTAGCAAACACAAACACCGAACATTAAGATTAATGATAAGCCGGTAGAACACACAAGTCATACTCCATGATTTTGTTTCGGCTTTATAAAATGCTTTTTTAAGTCAGTATTATAAGCCTTAGTTCTAGTACTCACTTGAAAGCTTAACGAAGTTCGTGTAGCTGGTATAATAAATCATGTTTTAACAAACTAATTTTGATCTTAATATTTGTACTTTATCGTTTATTGAGATTATTGTTATTATAATTTTTTTAATCCCCATATATTGGATTTCGTTCTATCTCAGTAATAATTTATTTTGCTTATACATTCTTTAAATTCCTTAAGGTAATCTTTTAGGCTTATCAAATAATCATTTCCTTAACTTTCCCTCTGCTCGCTTTAAGATTTTCATCAAATGACACTTTTCATATTTAAGATATCCGTCAAACTATTTCTTATACTCAACTAAAATTATTTCATCAAACTCACATATCAAATCAATTTCTAAAATAAAGAAAATTAAAACAGTAAGATGTTCTTAGCAGCTTGATTTTTTTTTATAAACGGGTTTTACCAACTCTTTCTCAGTATGCTACCTACGATAAAAATGTATAAAGAATGTGTTTTGTACTCATTTACTGACTTCAAAAATTCTTCTATTGACGTTGTATGATACCCTATCTTAATTTGTGTTATATTTAATCGTTTTCTTCAACTTAGTATTCTACAGATTTTTAAACATTTTATGTTATGTAGTTAGCTATTTTGACTAGGCTTTACGCTTAAAACGAGATAGATTGTATTATTGTCCTTAACAAGTTAACTTAATTTTAACAGGGAAATCGATCGGACATTGATTTTTAACTTATAATTGATTGCTTTAATATATTTCAACTGTCAACCTATGTACATTTCTACTCTTTTAGTGATTATGTTAGATTTTTATATTTCCAAACTCATTGCTTGAACTTACAAAATTTCGTTACTAATTTCTTATAATTGATGGATGGTAATATTTTATTTCATTATTCTCCCCATTTTTCTTGCATTTAATAAGGAAGTGCATTGAACTAGCTTGTCAGTTCGAGATATGAGCCTTACACTGTTTCGAAAAGTATGAATACGTTAAATGTTTTAATTTAAGGGTTAAGTATCTATTAGGTGCCATGTTATTAGGGCGTATTTATTCATATAATTATTATAATTATTTCTTAAGGAGACTTATTTTCTTCAGTGCTCAAAACTTATTGTCGCTAAAGGATTTATTTTTTCATGATCTGAGTTATTTATTTAATTCGTGAAACCATTGTATTGTGATTTATTATTCTTGAACCTTTGCATTAATATTGAATTTGGATGGCAAAATACGGTTGTGATGTACTAAAGCTCGAGATGACTTGAGAGTCGGTATTTTGCAAAACGGGCGGTAGAGTACTTAAAATTTTTAATTGTAGTGTGTGTTTTTAAAATAATGTACTTTAACTATACCCGGAATGGTTTATACCCACTAAATATTGATATTTTCGGTTTTTTCTTCCTTTGTATTAGTCGTTTTATACACCTTAGCTCTTGATCCTGTTTTTTGATTTTAGTAGAGTGTTTGATTTTATTGCATACTGTTTGTGGAGGAGGCTCCAAATAATAAGATTTGGTTTAATAATTGTATAGTAAGATTTATTTTTCTTTTTTTATGTTGGTAAAGCAATAGTTGTTTGTTTAACTAATAAGAAGAGCGCAAGCAAGTCATTTACAATAATTTTCACTAACTTAGGATTCATGGTCTTAAGACCGTTTAGACTTCAAGTAGTAAGTAGTAAGCAGTTTTGCTAGACTATATTCTGTTATGATTCTTGTGGGTTATAATTCGTACATTGAAAGAGCGAGATAAAGCTGTTCTTGTTTAGGTCCACAATCTATTTTCTTGGTCCATTTTCCTTTACATATAATACGGCAGGGAGTAAGATTTAAAAGTAGTATGTCATTCCATTGCTATTTAATTTTTATTTTATTCTTTTATGTTATTTGACTTTATATATTGCCTTTAAATTTAAGGGTTTTGCCTCTCAATGTTTGAACCGAGACATAGTATTTTTTTTTTTTTTTTTTCTGGGCTGCATAAACGAAAGCATACTTGATCCCAGATGTGTTTATTCTAAATAAATATTTAGATCAACACCGTAGGCTTTCAAGTAATATATGTCTGTCTCTATATCTTATCAGCTTTTAGGTATTGAGATTAAATTTTGCTCAAAATCTATTCGCTAGCTTAAACACATGAGTGTTACAACTTTCACACTTAAGGAGCATCAGGTCTTTTCGTTTCAAAGTGTTTACTATTTGACGCTTTTAAGAACAATTTGCTTGCCTGAGCTAGGTAGGTTATACATTTAAAACAATTAGTGGAAAGACGGAACTGTCTTATAGAATTTCTTCAACATTATTAGTTGGTTCTTTCCGTTTCGCATTTTATCACCCACTTTGAGATTATAACATTACTTAATGGAAAGTGCTGCATACTACCGATTGATTGCTGATTATTGTTGTTATTCTTTTTTTTTTATTTTTTATTTATTTCTTTTGCATCTCATATAGTATTTTTACCTTATGTTTCTTTTTTTTTTTTTGCGCTCCACTGCTATACTTACTTTAATAATTTATCATATGTTTCCTACAATTTATATTCAATCGCCCTTTATTTGACAAAAACTGGGCTGTTAAAAACGGAAGCCAATTAATCTATAAAACTGATGGAAGGGAATAGTTGTGATTATTTTTCATTTAAAAATAAAAGTAGGCTGTTATACGGGTACACAAAATATTTACTTATATTAAATTAAAAGTACTGTCACTGTTTACGGCAGCCTGGCATCCTAAAGAAACTCAATCGCTCACCATCATCACTTGACACCCCACCCTCCCATACGACGAAGCGATCCTCACCTGGACCATCAATCGTACACAAATAATTAACTTTTACCTATATAATGTACGGTTTGCATGTAGGCGCCTTATTTGGATAGTATTTCATTGTTCTACTCTGTACCGATTTTGGATCCCTGATTTATATTATTTCCAGCTACTTTCCAAGGCTCACACCTTTAACTTTTAACACACCAGCCCACAAAACATATAATTTGGATATAAAAACATTAGACAACGACATCAAGCACCAAGAGCTATTAAAAAAATTTATAAAGTATTCGGAGGAAATTTGATCGAACAATGTAACACCCAAAATATTTATTATGGTGTACATTAAATCGTGAAGTCATAATCGAGTCTACTACGTACTTCACATTTTTCCATGAGTTGTTCCCATCTAAAACCCCTATCAATTTATCCGTTTTTTTTTTTCTTATTATTATTTTTTCAACCAAGTAAGTGCGTACCTGTTTTTTCAATTTTATCTCTCTAGAAAATGTGTGTATGTTCGGTAGCCTCACAGACATTCAATATGTTTGTTATAGGGATTTTGTATTGTATTTCTATTATTGTACATTTTAAGTTTTCCGGTTTGGTGAGTAGCTCTTCTCAATTAAGTATTATGTTTGCTTATACACACATAATCATTTATTTAGATTTTTGTCTGACTAATAAAAATGTCTTCAAATCTTTTAAAAATTTAAGGATTTACTTTTATGTATGGAATTTTGGCTGTCCTATTATATCGCTGATTGTTCTAACTAAACAATTGATTGAACACTACCTCCAAAATGTCTTTTAAACGTATCTTTGATTGAGTTTTCGATAGTAACTTCTTATTAATTTAGATCGTACCCGAGTCACGTAAATATTGCAGGGTACGTAAAAATTAGCACGCAAACAAGATTGAGGGCAGAGACACTCCCAAAAGGCTTTGAGCAAAGCGTGAAGTAGAAAAAGGTACAATAAGGTAGGAGCTAACGAACAGCGAGAGTCTTTAGATGGAAGCGAGCTGAACGAAGACATCTGATCTCAGACAAGACAAATGTTTATCGGGAGAAAGAATCCTCCTTTCACATTATAGCAGTATGCGTAGCCTTAGCAAGGAACAAATTTTATTGTCTTAGAACAATATATCAACCGTATTAAAGGCTAATAAACCCTCAACTCATCATAAATACTTGATTTCGTACAGTTTCCATGTCCGGTGGAAGAGTCATAGAACTAGAAGGGGGGCACAACAGACCTCTCAGTTACCAAATCATTCATCGACGATTAAGGTTTATACAGGCAGGAGACATATTATTCTATTATTGATTCCCCTTTATGTTTAATTTTTTTTTATTAAAAAGTTGTTACTATTCTACTGACTTTTATTGATTTTTTATTAATTTTGTATTATCTTGTCGGAAATTTAATTTCCGTTTGTTTTTCTTCACAAAGTAGTTTAAATCTGTCAGCAATGACAATTTGTGATTTTTTTTCTAAAAAATTGTTGAGATTCGAATCTATTTTTTTAAAGCCAACAAAAGTACTGACGCAATACTGCTGCGTTTTGTACTATAACTTGAATTTAACATTTAAATGAAAGAACAAGTCCACAATCGTGGCGATTAAAAACCGGGACTTAAAAGTACGCTGTTGAACAGAGTAAAGTACTCCTTCCAAAGTGAGGCAGCGGTGGCCATCTGACGTTTCCAGGCAAATATTTTCTCTTTCAACTCCAATTCTAGAACTCATACAATAACCTTGAAAAGAGGTAAGCCCAAAATACATGGAACTGGTGGCAGTTTTGCTGTTAAAAACACGTTTTTTTTCGGTTTTAGAAACCGGTTGTTGTTTAACTGTTTAAAACAGGAAGCTGCTATTTTTTACGGTTTGAAAAACCGGGTGCTGTTTTGCTGTAATTTTTCATGTTTTTCAGAAACAGCTTCTTGTTTTGCTGTTATTTTTTGATGTTTTTAAGAAACAGGTTGTTATTTAGCTGTTTAAAACAGAGAGCGGTTATTTTATCGGTAAAAAAAACCTTCTGCAGTTTTGCTGTTAAAAATACGTTTCTTTTCGGTTTTAGAAACCGGTTGTTGTTTAACTGTTTAAAACAGGGAGGAAGCTGCTATTTTTTACGGTTTGAAAAACCGGGTGCTGTTTTGCTGTAATTTTTCATGTTTTTCAGAAACAGCTTCTTGTTTTGCTGTTATTTTTTGATGTTTTTAAGAAACAGGTTGTTATTTAGCTGTTTAAAACAGAGAGCGGTTATTTTACCGGTAAAAAAAACCTTCTGCAGTTTAGCTGTTAAAAACAGGTTTATTTCGATTTAAGAAACCGGTTGTTGTTTAACTGTTTAAAATAGAGAGCTGTTATTTTTTCTGGTTTTATATACTGGGGCTGTTAAGCTGTTCTTTTTGTGGTTTTCAAGAATCGGGTTGTTGTTTGACTGCTATTTTTCCGGTTTGAAAACAGTTGTGGGGAGGGGGGGTGTAAATTTTGCTGTTAAAAACACGAATTTTTCAGGTTTCGTCGTATGGGAGGGTGGGGTGTCAAGTGATGATGGTGAGCGATTGAGTTTCTTTAGGATGCCAGGCTGCCGTAAACAGTGACAGTACTTTTAATTTAATATAAGTAAATATTTTGTGTACCCGTATAACAGCCTACTTTTATTTTTAAATGAAAAATAATCACAACTATTCCCTTCCATCAGTTTTATAGATTAATTGGCTTCCGTTTTTAACAGCCCAGTTTTTGTCAAATAAAGGGCGATTGAATATAAATTGTAGGAAACATATGATAAATTATTAAAGTAAGTATAGAAGTGGAGCGCAAAAAAAAAAAAAGAAACATAAGGTAAAAATACTATATGAGATGCAAAAGAAATAAATAAAAAATAAAAAAAAAGAATAACAACAATAATCAGCAATCAATCGGTAGTATGCAGCACTTTCCATTAAGTAATGTTATAATCTCAAAGTGGGTGATAAAATGCGAAACGGAAAGAACCAACTAATAATGTTGAAGAAATTCTATAAGACAGTTCCGTCTTTCCACTAATTGTTTTAAATGTATAACCTACCTAGCTCAGGCAAGCAAATTGTTCTTAAAAGCGTCAAATAGTAAACACTTTGAAACGAAAAGACCTGATGCTCCTTAAGTGTGAAAGTTGTAACACTCATGTGTTTAAGTTAGCGAATAGATTTTGAGCAAAATTTAATCTCAATACCTAAAAGCTGATAAGATATAGAGACAGACATATATTACTTGAAAGCCTACGGTGTTGATCTAAATATTATTTAGAATAAACACATCTGGGATCAAGTATGCTTTCGTTTATGCAGCCCAGAAAAAAAAAAAAAAAATACTATGTCTCGGTTCAAACATTGAGAGGCAAAACCCTTAAATTCAAAGGCAATATATAAAGTCAAATAACATAAAAGAATAAAATAAAAATTAAATAGCAATGGAATGACATACTACTTTTAAATCTTACTCCCTGCCGTATTATATGTAAAGGAAAATGGACCAAGAAAATAGATTGTGGACCTAAACAAGAACAGCTTTATCTCGCTCTTTCAATGTACGAATTATAACCCACAAGAATCATAACAGAATATAGTCTAGCAAAACTGCTTACTACTTACTACTTGAAGTCTAAACGGTCTTAAGACCATGAATCCTAAGTTAGTGAAAATTATTGTAAATGACTTGCTTGCGCTCTTCTTATTAGTTAAACAAACAACTATTGCTTTACCAACATAAAAAAAGAAAAATAAATCTTACTATACAATTATTAAACCAAATCTTATTATTTGGAGCCTCCTCCACAAACAGTATGCAATAAAATCAAACACTCTACTAAAATCAAAAAACAGGATCAAGAGCTAAGGTGTATAAAACGACTAATACAAAGGAAGAAAAAACCGAAAATATCAATATTTAGTGGGTATAAACCATTCCGGGTATAGTTAAAGTACATTATTTTAAAAACACACACTACAATTAAAAATTTTAAGTACTCTACCGCCCGTTTTGCAAAATACCGACTCTCAAGTCATCTCGAGCTTTAGTACATCACAACCGTATTTTGCCATCCAAATTCAATATTAATGCAAAGGTTCAAGAATAATAAATCACAATACAATGGTTTCACGAATTAAATAAATAACTCAGATCATGAAAAAATAAATCCTTTAGCGACAATAAGTTTTGAGCACTGAAGAAAATAAGTCTCCTTAAGAAATAATTATAATAATTATATGAATAAATACGCCCTAATAACATGGCACCTAATAGATACTTAACCCTTAAATTAAAACATTTAACGTATTCATACTTTTCGAAACAGTGTAAGGCTCATATCTCGAACTGACAAGCTAGTTCAATGCACTTCCTTATTAAATGCAAGAAAAATGGGGAGAATAATGAAATAAAATATTACCATCCATCAATTATAAGAAATTAGTAACGAAATTTTGTAAGTTCAAGCAATGAGTTTGGAAATATAAAAATCTAACATAATCACTAAAAGAGTAGAAATGTACATAGGTTGACAGTTGAAATATATTAAAGCAATCAATTATAAAGTTAAAAATCAATGTCCGATCGATTTCCCTGTTAAAATTAAGTTAACTTGTTAAGGACAATAATACAATCTATCTCGTTTTAAGCGTAAAGCCTAGTCAAAATAGCTAACTACATAACATAAAATGTTTAAAAATCTGTAGAATACTAAGTTGAAGAAAACGATTAAATATAACACAAATTAAGATAGGGTATCATACAACGTCAATAGAAGAATTTTTGAAGTCAGTAAATGAGTACAAAACACATTCTTTATACATTTTTATCGTAGGTAGCATACTGAGAAAGAGTTGGTAAAACCCGTTTATAAAAAAAAATCAAGCTGCTAAGAACATCTTACTGTTTTAATTTTCTTTATTTTAGAAATTGATTTGATATGTGAGTTTGATGAAATAATTTTAGTTGAGTATAAGAAATAGTTTGACGGATATCTTAAATATGAAAAGTGTCATTTGATGAAAATCTTAAAGCGAGCAGAGGGAAAGTTAAGGAAATGATTATTTGATAAGCCTAAAAGATTACCTTAAGGAATTTAAAGAATGTATAATCAAAATAAATTATTACTGAGATAGAACGAAATCCAATATATGGGGATTAAAAAAATTATAATAACAATAATCTCAATAAACGATAAAGTACAAATATTAAGATCAAAATTAGTTTGTTAAAACATGATTTATTATACCAGCTACACGAACTTCGTTAAGCTTTCAAGTGAGTACTAGAACTAAGGCTTATAATATTGACTTAAAAAAGCATTTTATAAAGCCGAAACAAAATCATGGAGTATGACTTGTGTGTTCTACCGGCTTGTCATTAATCTTAATGTTGTTTGTGTTTGCTAAATCCCTCAACGGAACAAGCTTAATATAAATCTTAAATTTAACATACTACAAAAATCTATTAAAAAATAAAATAAAAATATATATATACATGAAATAAAATTAAAACATACCCATAAGAAAAACATAATTTGATAGTTTCTTAACAAAGTACACCAACTTAAAAATGTTCATTGGTTTATTAAAAAGTTATACTAATTAGCTCTATAAAAGTAACAGAAGTCAGTGCAATAATCAAAACAGATATATGCAAATAAAGGTTAGAAACGTAAGTAGCGAATAAGTTGGGTGTGCGTTAGAAAGAGGGACAATCAATAAACATACCACCTGCTCGTGTATAGAATCGCATAACGGAGCGTGTTTTAATATAATAATACAAGCAGGATCACTTTCTCCTATAACACTTTCCCCCTCTAACACCTACTCTCTCTAATACTAACTCTCTCTTTCTCCCTCTTACACTTTCCTCCTCTTACAACTTCCCCCTATAATATTTCAAACTTAATCTGAAAGTCTCAATATTCTTGTGTTGATCTTGTTGCTGCTGCTGCGAAAAAATTCCCATCCCTTGCTTACATAACACTCACGAATGTTGTTGTTCTTGTTGTTGTTGGTTTTGCTTTTGATCATAACAATGCGGCCTACGAATGTACTGCCCTTTGACTAGCGTACTTCAAACAAGCACAATCTTGTCTCAATCCTTTTATTCTTTGATTACAGGTTTTCACAAACATTCATTGTTTATGTTTTGCCTGCAGGTGTGCAAGGCAACGCACGTCAAACAGCCGCCCTCTCGACTCTCTCTTATCTACTTATTCGTATCTAACTCCTTCTCCCTCTAACACTTTCCCACTCTATCCTTTCCACCTCTTACACCTTCTCCCTCTAACACTCCCCCTCTCACACCTTCTCCCTCTAACTCTTTATAATCTATATGTACAAGTATCAATACTCTTGTTTAAAAACAATGTGTTGATCTTGCTGCTGCTGCTGCTGCGAAAGACAATTCCCATCCTTGCACACATAACCCCCCACGAAGGATGTTGTTGTTGCTGTTGACAATAACAATTCACGTGTGCAGAGCAATGTATTTAAAACAGTAGCATACTTGACTCTAACACTAATTGGTTGAATAGCAAAAACTGATCCTGTCATTATCACAACCATAAGGCTCAACGTATCGACATTGCTGCTGCGTAAGAATAGTTCCATCCCGTGTTCAATGAGCCCCACGAAGGATGTAGTTGTTGTTGCTGTTGGTGTTGCTTTTGATCATAACAATGCGGCCTACGAATGTACTGCCCTTTGACCAGCGTACTTCAAAAAAGCACAATCAAGCATGCACAAACTTGTCTCTAAGTCTTCCTCCCTCTAACACTTTCTTGCACACAGTATCCTTCTAACACTATCCCCCTCTAACTCTTTCCTCCTCTAACACCTTCTCCCTCTAACACTTTCCCCCTCAATCCTTTCCCTGTCTTACACCTTCTCCCTCTAACACTCCTCCTCTTACACCTTTTCCCTCTAACTCTTTAAAATCTAAATGTACAAGTATCAATACTCTTGTTTAAAAACAGTGTGTTGATCTTGCTGCTGCTGCCGCTGCGAAAGAAAATTCCCATCATTGCACACATAACGCCCCCACGAAGGTTGTAGTTGTTGTTGCTGATGGTGTTGCTTTTGATCATAACAATGCGGCCTACGAATGTACTGCCCTTTGACTAGCGTACTTCAAAAAAGCACAATCTTGTCTCAATCCTTTTATTCTTTGATCACTGGTTTTCACAATCATAAACATTCATTGTTAATTTTTTGCCTGCAGGTGTGCAAGACAACGCACGTCAAACAGGTGCCCTCTCGACTCTCTCTTATCTACTTATTCGTAGCTAAGAAACCTGCTCACAGTTGACTCTCTCTCTCTCTCTCTTATCTACTAACTTGTAGCTAAGTAACCTGTGCACACTTGACTCTAGCATTTAATAGTTTCATAGACAATGTACTTTGCTCACTGAACCTCACGGACGGTGATACCTATAACACCTTCTCCCTTTTAACACTTTCCCCCTCTTACACCTTCTCCCTCTAACACTCCCCCTCTTAAACCTTCTCCCTCTAACTCTTTATAATCTAAATGTATAAGTATCAATACTCTTGTTTAAAAACAATGTGTTGATCTTGCTGCTGCTGCCGCTGCGAAAGAAAATTCCCACCCTTGCACACATAACGCCCCCACGAAGGTTGTAGTTGTTGTTGCTGTTGACAATATCAATGTACGTGTGCAGCGCAACGTACTTAAAACAGGAGCACACTTGACTCTAACACTAATTGGTTAAATAGTTAAAACTGATCCTCTCATTCACACAGTCATAAAGATCAACGTATTGATCCTGCCGCTGCTGCTGCTGCTGCGTAGGAAAATTTGCATCCCTTGTTCACAGAACTCCACGAATCTGTATGTTCTTGTGGTTGTTGTTGTTGCTGTTGACCATAATAATGCAACGTACATCGAACAAGCGTTCGCTTTTCTCTATTTTCTATCCTTCCTTCCTTTTCACACTACTTCTCATGACCATAAACATTCATTCTTTATTGCTTGCTTTCAGGTTAACAATGCAACGCACTTCAAACAGGCACCCTCTCGACTCTCTTTTATCTATCCTTTCTTCCTGTGCACACTGCACCTCATGACCATAAACAGATTTACAATGCCACGCACGTCAAAGAGGCGCACAATTGACACTAACACTAATTAGGTAAATAGCCAAATCTGTTCACCTGTTTGCAGGTGTATAATGCAACGCAGGTTTAACAGGCGCGCACTTGACTCCAAATCCTTTGATCACTAATTCTCACAGATGCTGCTGGTAAAGTGGTGGCCTAGGAATGTAAATCCTTTGTTCTCCACATTAGGCTAATCAAAGGAGGGACCCGATCGTGGGAAAAAGGGTCATAAATTATGATATGGAAGGGGGTAATAAAAGTGTTTAAAAAAAAGGGTCAAAGATCAAGGGGGCGATAAAAGGATCATAAAATTAATGGGGTCATAAATTGTCGGCATCCCTTTGGTGTAGAACCCCCATTCACCTACTACTTCCATTGTCTTCCCATAGACTGCGTTGTTTAACAGTTTAAAAAAGTCTTTTTCACAGCTGTTTTTCGCTAGTGTTCTATGGGAAGTGTTTAGATCAATATACTTTTTAAACCAAGGTGCCTGTTTAAATTTTAAAACTCGATATACTTTTGATAATATTAAACCATTACGCAAACATTGTTGAAGGTTTTTGTAATGCATAGGGTATTTATTTTTTGCCTTAAGGTCAGCAACAAGCTTACACACCTTTGCTTCTGGTGTGGGTTTTTGGTTTAACGGACAAAAAGGTAGATCATTATGATAATCATGAAGTGAATCTGGATATATAAGGTCTACTTCTAAAATGTAACCGTACTCAGAATTTGTGTCTATTTGGGTAACATCTAGTGACGCGATCTCATCATCATTCATCCACTGAAAACCAGTGTATGGAAGACTCTGAGACATTGCCCAGCCATACAAATTATTTGCATCTAGATACATTAAGTATTCAGATGGTTTGCTTGCGTCATACGCATCCATATACATATGGTTGGCTTTGGAGTACCGTTTACAGCACTGAACCAAACCACCCCTAATACCACTTTGAATAAACCTATACATATCAATATCAGTTAGCAGATCTAATTCTATTTCGGTTGTTTTGAGCATAGCATCCCATGATAGACCAGGTGTGGTATAATAATGGGCAGGATCAAGAGAATAAATTTTCTTACATATTGCGCGAAAATTTTGAAAAACGTCAGTCAATAAAAGAACATCTGTTTTGAGATAAAGCTCCATATATTCTTTTAATGATTGACAATTGAAAACATGTTGTGCATGTAAGTAGTCCTCAGGCGAACATTCTTTATTGGTTAAACTATTAAAGAACTTCTCCCTTGGAGGCAGAGAGGTTTCGGTCAGTCGGTTTTCTGAGTCCAAAAACTCATATGGAAAGACACCCTTTCTACGCAATAAGTTAAACTCCTCCTCAGAGGGATAAAAACGCTTAACGCCCCGAAACATTCAGTACTTAGATTACTACTTAAAGCATCTAAGCTGGTTGCCATAAAGCAAAACGTATCCAAAAATCTAATTTCTAAATTTTTGTCATGGGACGCTATGTATGTTAATTTGGAGAGTGATATATACAACTCCTTATTCAGTGGGAGTACTTTTATATCACCCTCCACTTTGTTAAGTTCTCTAACAAAAAGATGGGAGTCATACCGCGAAAAATTATGAAAAAAAAACGGGGACAAAAGGTGCAATTTGAAAATTAATATTGCAAGCATTATGGGCTGGGCCCCTGTACTGGCCCGTTAAATGACAATGGTCACGCACTCGGTCGGTCCCCAGAATTTTCTTGCAGATATGGCAATTAACTGCTTTTCGAAAACTGGTTTCCTCCTCTGCACTCATTGTCATTGGCTTAATATTAGAGAGGTAGGTCGTGTAAATTTCATTTACATCTCTAATGAGAAATGTGACAAATTTGACACCTGCATCCTTACCAGTCTCTTAAACAAACTTATCTAAGGATGAGTCAAAGGAGCACTTAATATAGTACGAGAATGCTATAGGTACATGCAATGATGTAGCTGTAACATTCTCGCTCACTTTCGAGTTGAGGGGGGTTAGTATGCACTCGAAGTCTGCATACACTACAAATGGTACATCTAAACTACGATTAAAATTCTTAAATTTAAGACTTGCTTTTTCTTCCGTTGGTAGCGTAGAAACCATCTTGCCACAATTCATCCGGTGCTCCAAAGATAACTTCTCGCTGTGGGAGAAGTTGAGGCAGGTGTTGCAAAAGAAAAGCTGATGCGCGTTACCGGTCACTTGTGAGCTAACCAGTCTGTAAAATTTAAAACCAAAGAAAATTTATTAGTACTGTAAATTATCAAAAAGTTTTAAATTATGAATCTTACCTTGATAAATTCTTAATCCATACAAAATGAGCCCTTCCATCGCTCTCCAAAAGCAATAAACTTATATGCTTTTCGCGTTCAACCTCCGTTAAATAAAGCGGGCCAACCACTTTTCCCTTTTCCTCATCGAATCCAAAAACGTTAATACTGATAGTGGAGTTCCGTCTTTCGAACACTTTAATTTGTGAAAGTGGAAGCGGAAACTCCAGCTCCTCAAAATCTAATGTAAGTGTATCACTTACATAGATTCTTGAGCTATTAACATTGATTTCGTAGTTCAAACATCTACTAGGATTGTTGGTGTTGAGTGGGACTTTAAGGGCTGATATTAAAGCCCATTTAAAACAATATTCATCGTTGTTTTTCATATTCAGAATCGCCTTTTTCGCCTTCAACACCTTTGGAGTTTCAATGTAATTTGAAACTTTTAAAGGAGTGTATTTATTAACATTACACTCCAATCTTATTATTTGGGACATAGTCCATCCGCTGTCCCTTTCCTGGAACTCATCCATTTTTTGACGGATGAGCTCAGCATGCTGATAATAGACATCTTCTATATTTCTTCCAGCAGTTAGAACGCACATAGGCGTTTGATGCGACTTGACTTGCATCACCATCTCGTCTTGCTGGAATTTAATATATTCCGCAAATAGCTCAAAGTTTATTTTGCACGATGTGTGTAAGGATAAGACATTGGCTAAAAGTGGAATAAGTTCCGATGAGGCGTCAGTGAGGAATTCTTGAGGATCGAGAATTTCCTCATGCCTATTTTCAAATGCTAGAGTAATAATGCGGTTCTTAAATCCGCCTGAAATCTGCTTAACAGCACTATTTAGGGGTATGAAAACACGCATTTTATGTGTACTGGACCTTAAATGTCCATTCCACTTTGAAAAGACTACATTAACCTTACATGTGTTGCACCACTTTGTCGTCGCATTGGGAGTGGCGGTGATGATGTTTGTGGCGGCGTAGGGTGTATTGTTGTATGTGGTGGCGAAAGGTGCGTTGTTGAAGGTGGTGGCGATGGGTGTGTTGGTGTAAGTGTCATTGCTGGGCGTGTTGACGTAAGTGGTGTTGAAGGGTGTGTTGGGGAAGGCGGCGTTAAACATCTTCATGAGTGTGGTGGCTTTGTTAGTGATCGTGGAGGTGGTGGTAGTGGTTTGCGATCCTGGAGTGTGGGGTCTTGTTTCGGTGCCGAAAATCTCGGCTAGGTCGTTCGCTGCGGCGGTGGTATAGACAACGTTGTTGTTTACGTTTGAAGACATTTTTTATTTTATTTTATTTTTTTTTTTTCAAAATTTAAAAACACAGACGTTTTAAAACACAGAAGAAAAATTTTAAAAGTTACACTTGTAATTTTCGAGAGCTACTGATGGTTTAGCTAACCAAAACTACCTCTTTTATTCGTTTTGAAGTCAATGCAGGATATAAGAATTTCCTAGCACTTGACCAAAATAAAAGCAGGTATATATATAATATCAAAGGTTAGAAAGGGATGGCGCTAAATATTTAAATATCAAGCCCAAAGGATTGTAAAATAGTTTTCATATTAAGGACAGTGGGGACCAATCAAAATCGTATAAGGAACGTGGCTTATTAAATTAATACAAGCAGGATCACTTTCCCCCTCTAACACACACACACATTTTCCTTCTAGCACTTTCCCCCTCTAGCTCGTTCCCCTTCTAACATACATTCTCCTTCTAACACCTTCTCCCCCTAACTCTTTCCCCCTCTAACACTTTTTAATCTTAATCAACAAGTATCAATACTCTTGCTTAGAAGCAATGTATTGATCCTGCCGCTGCCGCTGCTGCTGCTGCTGCTGCGTTCGCAGAACCCCATACATCGAACAAGCGTTTGCTTTTCTCTATTATCTATCCTTTCTTCCTTTGCACACTGCTACTCATGATCATAAACATTCATTTTTTGACGTGTGTTGCAGGTTTATAATGCCACGCACGTCAAAGAAGCGCCCTCTCGATTCCAGATCCTTTGATCACTACTACTCATGACCATAAACATTCATTCTTTATTGCTTGCTTTCAGGTTAACAATGCAACGCACTTCAAACCGGCACCCTCTCGACTCTCTTTTATCTATCCTTTCTTCCTGTGCACAATGCCACGCACGTCAAAGAGGCGCACAATTGACTCTAACACTAGTTAGGTAAATAGCCAAATCTGTTCCTCTGATCACCTGCTTGCAGGTGTATAATGCAACGCAGGTTTAACAGGTGCGCACTTGACTCCAAATCCTTTGATCACTAATTCTCACAGATGCTGCTGGTAAAGTGGTCGCCTAGGAATGTTAATCCTTTGTTCTCCACATTAGGCTAATCAAAGGAGGGACCCGATCATGAGAAAAAAAGGGTCATAAATTATGATATGGAAGGGGGTCAAAAAAAGGGTCAAAAAACAAGGGGGCGATATAAGGGTCATAAAATTAATGGGGGGGTAATTAAACTGTCAAAATGAAAAGTCATAAATTGACGCAGAACCGGCAATCCCCTTCTACTCACTGTTTCTGAAAAACATAAAAAATAACAGCAAAACAAGGACAGAACAACATGTTATTAAAACCACCCACGCTCGCTGATCAAGTTTATTGGCTTACTATCATAAATATACTAAAATGAATGAGCATAAACTAAAGGAGCTAACAAAAACAAGAAACGCGTTAAAAAGAAAATTTCGAAGTATTAAATTAGGTAAAGCCGCAAATGAATACCAGTTGGAGGAAACATTTAAGCCTATAACAGAACCACTCAAAAAGATTATTAAAGGAAATAGGGAAATTAAGCCATACCCCCGAATCAAAAAAGAAGAGAAAGATAAAAGTGTAAATGAGGTGGCAGAGAATGGAAATAATACTAGTGAATTTTATGACGCAATAGATGGGGAAATTGATGAAAAACAGTCAATCCATGATTCGCTTATATCGAGTAAACAAAGCTATACTAACCTCGCTACAGCAGGCAATAAAGATTATAATCAGTCAAGTGTAGTAAATGATGATAGTTTTGATCTCAGTCTAAATGAGTTAGAGCGTGAGGGACAGTTAGATAAAGCGTTTGGACCAAGTAAAATAAAGGAGAAACTAAATTAGGCAGCTCTAAAATCAACGTAAACAACAAAAGACTTGAACTGGAAACGGGTGAAAAGTGGAATCTTACTCCTGGATTGTATTCTTTAATCTTTTAAAAAATCCACATGCTTATAACCAATTGGATCTGGATGCATATAAGGAAATCTTGTCAAAAACAAATGCTCACAGAAGAAATCATCAGCCAAATGAAGCACTAAAGGGTAATCGCTCCAAAAAGTATACTGATATAATAAAAAAACTTTTCCCGAAAGTTGTTGAGCCAAGTGCAGTGTCTACACCTTTGAATAGTAAAAAATCTACACATAAAGGCGGAACTCTTATGATACTCAACAAGCATAAACCAAATTATGTATACTGGGATAATCCTAATGAAATTGTAAATAGACTTAAGCTTTTGATCGCTTCCCAGGCAACTGATAACAGTAGTCATAATAATGAAATTGTATCGATAATTGAAGAGTTGCGAGAAGCAAACATAATTTTTTAATAAATATGATATACACCCATTAAATATTCTTATTATTAATATGTCTCTTGACAAGTTTGGTCATTTCTCGAACGATAAAGAACGCTCGGAGAAGTTGAAAAGGGGGATTGAAGCTGTGAGTGGGATTCATATTGATGAGGATGGTAACCTAAATGCCCAAAACAAACGCATTAAAAATTCAATCAGCCCCATAAATAACGATGATTTGGTATTCAAAGAATATGTTGATATTAAAGTATTTGAATTAAAAAAAAGTCAAACGGCTTATATTACTCAATTAGTCGAACAAAGAAATAATAAGTTAAAGGATATGGAAAGCAAAATGAATGAAATAACTAACGAAGTAACTATGTTATTAGATGATGTTAACAAAGTTAGCAATGAAATCATTTCAAGAATAAACAGTAATAATGAGTTTGTAAGCAAGCAGTTACATCAAGAAAAAAACCAATTGTGAAATCAGATCGCTGTTAAGTCAATATGTGTCTAGATAAGTTTGGACACTACTCAAGCGATAGGAAGCATTTGGAGTATTTACACAGAAATGGAAAAAGATTAGTGGGTTTTATCGTTGATGAGGATGGAAATTTAAATACACAGAAAAAACGAATCATATGTTGTATACAACCGCAGGAGGCGAATGACTTGGTTATAAAAGAATACGTTGATCGAGTATTAATTCTAGTGAAAAATGATATAGAGCACACCATCTCATTATTATTAATAAGAGAGAGAAGCCAAAAAATTGATTTATTTCAAGAGAACTTAAACAATACTATAAAGAGTATCGAAAATTTGAAAGAAATACTTGATAAATATTTACATTTGTAATTGCCTGTTTTGAGAATCCTACCATTTTAAAATAAATACTAAGAGCGGATGAGGTGCCTGTACCCCTACGTAACAAAACGAAGAAAGTATTAATAATAATAAAAATGATATAAGTAAATGCAATTTATCAAAACCCGTTAAATGCTGATTGACCCCCACCACGGTTGGTTATATCTCATTTGATTATTACTATATCAAGAAACATGGGATTCAAATCGTGGAAGTGTATATGGATAGTATGGATTACGATAGTGATGGAGAAGGCACCTATGGTGAAAAAGATGTGTTTCTCAAAATTTTTCTATCGACACAATAAAAAAAGACGTCGTCAGCAGCAACATTGTACTACGTTATAAAGGAAATAAATAACTAAAAAAAAAAAAAAAAAATAAAACCTACAAGACGTGCTACATTCCAGTATGAGCAAACGGGAATTAGTGAAAGAATTACATGCTCCTGCACGTAAAAATATTAAGTGAAGAAGAGTTTTAATGAAGGGAATCGATGCTCATTGGCAGGCAGACTTAGTAGAAATGGGAAAGTACTCCTCATCTAATAAGGGATATCGATTTCTATTGACAATCATTGATACGTTTTCAAAATATGCGTGGGGAGTAGCATTGAAGTCAAAATCTGGAAAAGAAGTTACACAAGCGTTCGCGGGCATTTTTAAAGGGAATAGAATTCCTAAGAATTTACAAACGGATGATGGAAAATAATTTTTTAATACTGATTTTAAAAACTTGTGTAAAAAACATAACATTAATCATTACTCAAGCTATAGTGTACTTAAGGCATCGATTGTTGAGCGTTTTAATAGAACTTTAAAGAAAATGATGTGGAGAGAGTTTAGCTTCAATGGAACATATAATTGGATCGAAATGTATAAGCGGTTGATTAAAGAGTAAAATAATCAATATCATAGAACAATTGAAATGCCACCTATAAAAGTGAATTCCTCAAATGAACAGATGTAATTAAATACTGTTTACAGTCACTTAAAAATATTTGGTGGTAGCAAATTCAAAGTAAATGACTATGTGCGTATAAGTAAACATAAACATTTATTTGAGAAAGGGTATACCCCAAACTGGACAAGTGAAATTTTTCAAGTTAAAAAAATACAAAATACATACCCTACTACATACATATTGAAAGACTATGAGGGTATCGAAGTGAAAGGCGGTTTTTATAAAGAGGAACTATCAAAAACAAAGTTTCCGCACACTTACCTAGTTGAGAAAATAATAGAAAAACGAAAAGGGCAGGTACTCGTTAAATGGTTAGGGTTATCGATAATTGAAGAGTTGCGAGAAGCAAACATAATTTTTTAATAAATATGATATACACCCATTAAATATTCTTATTATTAATATGTCTCTTGACAAGTTTGGTCATTTCTCGAACGATAAAGAACGCTCGGAGAAGTTGAAAAGGGGGATTGAAGCTGTGAGTGGGATTCATATTGATGAGGATGGTAACCTAAATGCCCAAGACAAACGCATTAAAAATTCAATCAGCCCCATAAATAACGATGATTTGGTATTCAAAGAATATGTTGATATTAAAGTATTTGAATTAAAAAAAAGTCAAACGGCTTATATTACTCAATTAGTCGAACAAAGAAATAATAAGTTAAAGGATATGGAAAGCAAAATGAATGAAATAACTAACGAAGTAACTAAGTTATTAGATGATGTTAACAAAGTTAGCAATGAAATCATTTCAAGAATAAACAGTAATAATGAGTTTGTAAGCAAGCAGTTACATCAAGAAAAAAACCAATTGTGAAATCAGATCGCTGTTAAGTCAATATGTGTCTAGATAAGTTTGGACACTACTCAAGCGATAGGAAGCATTTGGAGTATTTACACAGAAATGGAAAAAGATTAGTGGGTTTTATCGTTGATGAGGATGGAAATTTAAATACACAGAAAAAACGAATCATATGTTGTATACAACCGCAGGAGGCGAATGACTTGGTTATAAAAGAATACGTTGATCGAGTATTAATTCTAGTGAAAAATGATATAGAGCACACCATCTCATTATTATTAATAAGAGAGAGAAGCCAAAAAATTGATTTATTTCAAGAGAACTTAAACAATACTATAAAGAGTATCGAAAATTTGAAAGAAATACTTGATAAATATTTTACATTTGTAATTGCCTGTTTTGAGAATCCTACCATTTTAAAAATAAATACTAAGAGCGGATGAGGTGCCTGTACCCCTACGTAACAAAAACGAAAGAAAAATATTAATAAATAAATAAAAATGATATATAAGTAAATGCAATTTATCAAAACCCGTTAAATGCTGATTGACCCCCACCACGGTTGGTTATATGTCATTTGATTATTACTATATCAAGAAACATGGGATTCAAATCGTGGAAGTGTGTATGGATAGTATGGATTACGATAGTGATGGAGAAGGCACCTATGGTGAAAAAGATGTGTTTCTCAAAATTTTTCTCTCGACACAATAAAAAAAGACGTCGTCAGCAGCAACATTGTACTACGTTATAAAGGAAATAAATAACTAAAAAAAAAAAAAATAAATAAAACCAACAAGACGTGCTACATTCCAGTATGAGCAAACGGGAATTAGTGAAAGAATTACATGCTCCTGCACGTAAAAATTTTAAGTGAAGAAGAGTTTTAATGAAGGGAATCGAAGATCATTGGCAGGCAGACTTAGTAGAAATGGGAAAGTACTCCTCATCTAATAAGGGATATCGATTTCTATTGACAATCATTGATACGTTTTCAAAATATGCGTGGGGAGTAGCATTGAAGTCAAAATCTGGAAAAGAAGTTACACAAGCGTTCGCGGGCATTTTTAAAGGGAATAGAATTCCTAAGAATTTACAAACGGATGATGGAAAAGAATTTTTTAATACTGATTTTAAAAACTTGTGTAAAAAACATAACATTAATCATTACTCAAGCTATAGTGTACTTAAGGCATCGATTGTTGAGCGTTTTAATAGAACTTTAAAGGAAATGATGTGGAGAGAGTTTAGCTTCAATGGAACATATAATTGGATCGGATAAGCGGTTGATTAAAGAGTAAAATAATCAATATCATAGAACAATTAAAATGCCACCTATAAAAGTGAATTCCTCAAATGAACAGATGTAATTAAATACTGTTTACAGTCACTTAAAAATATTTGGTGGTAGCAAATTCAAAGTAAATGACTATGTGCGTATAAGTAAACATAAACATTTATTTGAGAAAGGGTATACCCCAAACTGGACAAGTGAAATTTTTCAAGTTAAAAAAATACAAAATACATACCCTACTACATACATATTGAAAGACTATGAGGGTATCGAAGTGAAAGGCGGTTTTTATAAAGAGGAACTATCAAAAACAAAGTTTCCGCACACTTAACTAGTTGAGAAAATAATAGAAAAACGAAAAGGGCAGGTACTCGTTAAATGGTTAGGGTTCTCGAATGCGCACAACTCTTGGATAGATAAAAATGACGTTCTTTGAAGCAGCAGGTATTGGTCGCATCACTCCATTGAAAGCAACAGGTTTTTGGGTGCGTCACTCTATTGGTTGCTACAGTTATTGGGCGCGTCACTCCTTTTGTGACACTTTCCTACTTTAAATGTGGGCAGGATAATTGTTACCTGTATTGATACCTGTATTGCACATGTGTGTGTTTGTTTTTGTGTGTGTGTGTGCTGCTGATGGGTATAAAAAGGCAGTGCAGAGCATAGTTCAATCATACAAAGTCAACAAAGTGAACGAAAGAAGCATCATGCCGAAATTTACTAAGATGCCCAAGAAGACAAATAAGCAGCAGCAGAAAAATACCATGCTCAGCTGGTTAAAGCCGGCAGTGGAGCTGGTGGGAGAATGCGAGGACCAGAAGATGCCGGCGCCGATCGACATATATGATCCGGTTAACATGGGAGAATCAAGAAGACGCCGCCGGTTTCCCGGAATGGCCCGGTGGGTCATAAGACTCAGGGAACCGGCTCCGTTTGACGCACCCTGGAGGAGACCACGGAGGACGCCAGCACCCGAGCAGAGGATCTGGGCTCCACGAGAGCCAACCCCATCGCCCTATTGGGAGTCGAGTGTGGGCGAACCGGAACCCCTGTTCCCGGAGCTGGACTCATCATTTAGGAGCTCGCTGGATATCATCCTCAACGGGCTGGATTTTCCCGAGGATTTTTAAACTGAATTAGAATTTTTTTTGTTTTTTTTATACATATATATATATATATACATTCACATATACAAATATAAAATAAAAATATAAAATAAAATATCCTTTTTTTTGAACTGAATTTTAAATGTTTTTTTTATTTATTTTTGTTTCAAAAAATTATTATTATTTACAGGCATTTTTTTTTTTTACAGGTTTTGTACAAGTTTTTACTATTGTATTTTTATTTATTTTTTTTTTTTTATTAAATAAAGAAGAAAGTTTTTAAACTATAATACAAATATGTTTTTTTTTTATTTTGTTTCAAAAAAGTATTAATATTTACAGGTTTTTTACAGGTTTTGATATCTTTTATTATTATTACTTACAGGTTTTTTACAGGTTTTTTTATAGGCTTTTTTATAGGCTTTTTTATACTCGATACCGAAGGTAAAGAGTATATTGGTTTTGTGCAATGTCCGTCATGGTGTCTGTCCGTCTGTCCGTCTGTATGATCGCAACTTTTTTCCACACCCTTCAAGCTAGAGACTTGAAACTTTCCAATTCTCTTTATCTATGGGATAGTAAATTAAAGTTTCAAGATGGGGGTTCTACGATAACTGGGGGGCTCGCAAATCGATAAATTCGATAACTCAAAACCGATAAATCCACATATTTCGCACATCCTGACAGCTAGAACTACCAAACTTGGTGAGAAGATAGCTACTAGCAACCTCCAAAAGACTGCATCAAAAATTTTGGAGCCCCGCCAACCCATTCCGCCCCCAGCCCCCCCGCATTTTAAAGTCAAAAAAGCCTATATCTCCCACAGTTTTTGAGCTATAGCCACCAAATTTGGTGCCAAGATAGGTGATGATGACCCCCCAAAAACTGCATCCAAAGTTTGTATGCCACGCCCACCAATACCGCACTAGCCGCCCCCATCTGCCCCAACGCTTCGTCAAAAACGGGAATGCGTGTATCTTCCAGAGTAGTGGAGCTAGAGCCACCAAATTTGGTAGGAAGATAGCTGGCAACAACCCCAAAAGAATTGCATCAAAGTTTTGGAGCCACGCCCACCCATTCCGCCCCCAGCCCCCCGCATTTTAAAGTCAAAAAGCCTATATCTCCCACAGTTTTTGAGCTATAGCCACCAAATTTGGTGCTAAGATAGGTGATGATGACCTCCCAAAAACTGCATCCAAAGTTTGGATGCCACGCCCACCAATACCGCACTAGCCACCCCCATCTGCCCCAACGCTTCGTCAATAACGGGAATGCGTGTATCTTCCAGAGTAGTGGAGCTAGAGCCTCCAAATTTGGTGGGAAGATAGCTGGTAACGACCCCCAAAAATCTGCATCAAAGTTTTGGAGCCACGCCCACCCATTTCGCCCCCCCTTCCCCACTTTTTACAATTTTCGAGCTAGAGTCACCAAATTTGGTATGAAGATAGCAATTGACATTCCACAAAGATCTGCAGCAAAAATTTGGATGCCACGCCCAACCATACCGCCCCCAGCCCCCTTTCCCCACTTTATACAAACTTCGAGCTGGAGTTACCAAATTTGGTATGAAGATAGCAATTGACATTCCACACAGATCTGCATCAAAACATTGGATGCCACGCCCACCCATACCGCCTCAGCCCCCCTTTCCCCACATTTAACAATTTTCGAGCTAGAGTCACCAAATATGGTATGAAGGTAGCAATTGACATTTCGCAAAGATCTGCAGTAAAATTTGGATGCCACACCCAATCATACCGCCCCCAGCCCTTCTTTCAACAGCTCTTACAAACCTTCAGCTAGAGTCACCAAATTTGGTATGAAGGTAGCAATTGACATCCCACATGGATCGGCAGCAAAAATTTTAATGCCACGCCCACCCATACCGCCCCAAGAGCCATAGCCCCCCTTTCCCCACCTTATACAAACTTTGAGCTAGAGTCAACAAATTTGGTATGAAGGTAGCATTTGACATTCCACAAGGATCTGCAGAAAAAATTTGGATGCCACGCCCAACCATACCGCCCCCAGCCCCTCTTTCACCACCTTTTACATGCTTCGAACTAGAGTCACCAAATTTGGTATGAAGGTAGCATTTGACATTCCACAAGGATCTGCAGCAAAAATTTGGATGCCACGCCCAACCATACCGCCCCCAGCCCCCCTTTCACCACCTTTTACATGCTTCGAACTAGAGTCACCAAATTCGGTATGAAGGTAGCAATTGACATTCCACAAGGATCTGCAGCAAAAATTTGGATGCCATGCCCACCCATACCGCCCCAGCCCCCCTTTCCCCACAGTTAACAATTTTCGAGCTAGAGTCACCAAATTTGGTATGAAGATAGCAATTGACATTCCACACAGATCTGCATCAAAACTTTGGATGCCACGCCCACCCATACCGCCCCAGCCCCCCTTTCCACACATTTAACAATTTTCGAGCTAGAGTCACCAAATTTGGTATGAAGATAGCAATTGACATTCCACAAAGATCTGCATCAAAATTTGGATGCCACGCCCACCCATACCACCCCAGCCCCCCTTTCCCCACATTTAACAATTTTCGAGCTAGAGTCACCAAATTTGGTATGAAGGTAGCAATTGACATTCCACAAAGATCTGCTTCAAAAATTTGGATGCCACGCCCACCCATGCCGCCCCCAGCCCCCCTTTCCCCACATTTAACAATTTTCGAGCTAGAGTCACCAAATATGGTATGAAGGTAGCAATTGACATTTCGCAAAGATCTGCAGTAAAATTTGGATGCCACACCCAATCATACCGCCCCCAGCCCTTCTTTCAACAGCTCTTACAAACCTTCAGCTAGAGTCACCAAATTTGGAAGGAAGATAGTTGGTGGCATCGGAGAATCTTTAAGGCAGCGTACACCTTTGTCCCATCCGTACCCCTTTGCAATCAGGCCTCTTTTTACCTGTTTTAATACTGCTATCGAGTATGCCGCAGTCGGTTGCGTCCGACTGCAACGTTTCCACTTGTTTTTTACAGGTTTTGTACAAGTTTTTACAGGCATTTTTTATATATTTTTTTTTTCATATTATTATAACTTACAGATTAATTTTTTTATACAAAATTAAGGCATATGTGCTTATTTTTTATTTATATTCTTATTTTTATTTTAATTTTTTATTTTTTATTTAGTTTTTATTTAACAATATAAAGCTATTAATATATGTGGGAATCAATTTTATAATGACCCCAGGCATAGGTATTTATACCGTCAGACCTTATTTTTCTTTTATCGTCATTAGAGCTTAAAGTAGTTTTTATACTCGATACCGAAGGTAAAGAGTATATTGGGTTTGTGCAATGTCCGTCATGGTGTCTGTTCGTCTGTCCGTCCGTATGTGTGCAAGTTTTTTCCACACCCTTCAAGCTAGAGACTTGAAACTTTCCAATTCTCTTTATCTATGGGATAGTAAATTAAAGTGTCAAGATGGGGGTTCTACGATAACTGGGGGGGCTCGCAAATCGATAAATTCGATAACTCAAAACCGATAAATCCACATATTTCGCACATCCTGACACCTAGAACTACCAAATTTGGTGAGAAGATAGCTACTAGCAACCCCCAAAAAACTGCATCAAGAATTTTGGAGCCCCGCCTACCTATTCCGCCCCCAGCCCCCCCGCATTTTAAAGTCAAAAAAGCGTATATCTCCCACAGTTTTTGAGCTATAGCCACCAAATTTGGTGCCAAGATAGGTGATGATGACCCCCCAAAAACTGCATCCAAAGTTTGGATGCCACGCCCACCAATACCGCACTAGCCGCCCCCATCTGCCCCAACGCTTCGTCAAAAACGGGAATGCGTGTATCTTCCAGAGTAGTGGAGCTAGAGCCACCAAATTTGGTAGGAAGATAGCTGGCAACAACCCCAAAAGAATTGCATCAAAGTTTTGGAGCCACGCCCACCCATTCCGCCCCCAGCCCCCCCGCATTTTGAAATCAGAAAAGCCTATATCTCCCACAGTTATTTAGCTAGAGTCACCAAATTTGGTGCCAAGATAGGTGATGATGACCCCCCAAAAACTGCATCAAAAGATTGGATGCCACGCCTACCAATACCGCCCTAGCCACCCCCATCTGCCCCAACGCTTCGTCAAAAACGGGAATGCGTGTATCTTCCAGAGTAGTGGAGCTAGAGCCACCAAATTTGGTAGGAAGATAGCTGGCAACAACCCCAAAAGAATTGCATCAAAGTTTTGGAGCCTTGCCCAACCATTCCGCCCCCCTTTCCCCACCTTATACAAACTTTGAGCTAGAGTCACCAAATTTGGTATGAAGGTAGCATTTGACATTCCACAAGGATCTGCAGCAAAAATTTTGATGCCACGCCCAACCATACCGCCCCCAGCCCCCCTTTCCCCATTTTATACAAACTTCGAGCTAGAGTCACCAAATATGGTATGAAGATAGCAATTGACATCCCACATGGATCGGCAGCAAAAATTTTAATGCCACGCCCACCCATACCGCCCCCAAGCCCCATAGCCCCCCGTTCACCACCTTTTACATGCTTCGAGCTAGAGTCACCAAATTTGGTAGGAAGATAGCTGACAACGACCCCCAACAATCTGCATCAAAGTTTTGGAGCCACGCCCACCCATTCCGCCCCCAGCCCCCCCCCCCCCGCATTTTTAAGACAAAAAAACCTATATCTTTTACAGTTTTAGAGCTAGAGCCACCAAATTTGGTGCCAAGATAGGTGATGATGACCCCCCAAAAACTGCATCAAAAGTTTGGATGCCACGCCCACCCATTCCGCCCCCAGCCCCCCGCATTTTAAAGTCAAAAAAGCCTATATCTCCCACAGTTTTTGAGCTATAGCCACCAAATTTGGTGCTAAGATAGGTGATGATGACCTCCCAAAAACTGCATCCAAAGTTTGGATGCCACGCCCACCAATACCGCACTAGCCACCCCCATCTGCCCCAACGCTTCGTCAATAACGGGAATGCGTGTATCTTCCAGAGTAGTGGAGCTAGAGCCTCCAAATTTGGTGGGAAGATAGCTGGTAACGACCCCCAAAAATCTGCATCAAAGTTTTGGAGCCACGCCCACCCATTTCGCCCCCCCTTCCCCACTTTTTACAATTTTCGAGCTAGAGTCACCAAATTTGGTATGAAGATAGCAATTGACATTCCACAAAGATCTGCAGCAAAAATTTGGATGCCACGCCCAACCATACCGCCCCCAGCCCCCTTTCCCCACTTTATACAAACTTCGAGCTGGAGTTACCAAATTTGGTATGAAGATAGCAATTGACATTCCACACAGATCTGCATCAAAACATTGGATGCCACGCCCACCCATACCGCCTCAGCCCCCCTTTCCCCACATTTAACAATTTTCGAGCTAGAGTCACCAAATATGGTATGAAGGTAGCAATTGACATTTCGCAAAGATCTGCAGTAAAATTTGGATGCCACACCCAATCATACCGCCCCCAGCCCTTCTTTCAACAGCTCTTACAAACCTTCAGCTAGAGTCACCAAATTTGGTATGAAGGTAGCAATTGACATCCCACATGGATCGGCAGCAAAAATTTTAATGCCACGCCCACCCATACCGCCCCAAGAGCCATAGCCCCCCTTTCCCCACCTTATACAAACTTTGAGCTAGAGTCAACAAATTTGGTATGAAGGTAGCATTTGACATTCCACAAGGATCTGCAGAAAAAATTT